>JAAGEH010002294.1:0-32693 GCA_011751065.1 Lasiurus cinereus | reverse complement strand
TCTCTATATATATATATATATATATATATATACATATATGTGTGTGTGTGTGTTTATACATACACACACACACACACACACACACACATAGGAGAAAGGGATCAACTACAGCATGCCTCTATTTTCACCATTATCAAGAAGAAAAACATAAAATGCTAAGTATAGCAATTATTATGGTAGCTCACTAGTCTCTGCTCCTGACCACTTTTAACTAATATTTTGGCATATGACTTGATAATGTTATCACTTGCCCAAGTAGGTATAATTGGGAAGAAACTGATGCCCTAGCCCTGGTATCAGCTCTGTGAAATAAAGGTATAGAATCTTGCGTAATAAATTCATCCTGGCACTCATAGCAGAAACTAGGCATTCACAATGTCTGCATAGTAAAGCATGTAGATGGATTCTGAAATACACAAAGCTATGTGAGGATTGTGAAAAGAAAGAGAAGGAAGAAAGCTTCTCAAAATTACAGAATGGTTAGAGCAGGTTAAGAAAGGACATGACTTGAAAAAAGTTCCTGTAATGGGAAAGACATGATCTGTTTTTAAGAATAGTGATGATTAATATTTAGCTTTAAATTGTTGCTTTTTTTTTTGTCTGTGATTCTACATCTTCTGTGAACACCTGCTAAGGACATCAGTTTTATGTTTAGCTGCTATGGGATAGAATGGGAAAGGACAACAGCTACCGATGGAAAGAAGCTGGGAGTTTGGGGCAAACCTATGATTAGGGTTTTTGCAGCAGGGCCCATGAAGACATTATAAAAACTACTAGAGGCCCATTGTAGGAAGATTCCTGCAATAGAGCTTCCTGCAGCAGTCTCTGCTGCCTGCCTGCTTCCCTCCCATCTCCCCCATTTCATCTGCTTCTGTCCCTTCTCCCTTGCCCTGCTTGCTTGCTTCTCTACAGCTTGACTTCCTTCTGCAGTGCTTGGCTTCCTTCTATACTGTCTTTAGTCTTTGCTCTGTGCATGGATATACAAATTAATGGCCATGGTGGTTGGGTTAATTTGCATACTCATTCCTGATTGTCTTGTGGGTGTGGCTTGTGGGCAATGCTTCTGGGCGTAGTGGAGGTATGGTCAATTTGCATGTTTCTCTTTTATTAGACAGGATAACAGGGCCCTGGTTTTATAGCAACAGTGGTGCTGGGCAGGTCCTCAGTTTAGAAGAGACAGAGAAATCAAGGAGGGATAAAAAAATATAGTAATTGAGTCCCTGGAACTGGTATAAAGGGTTCCAGATACCAGGCAAGTCCCTGTCACTGTCATGTGGGCAGAAGTGTGTGGGGGCTGAAAAATAATACTGTCACTCCCATAATTCAAATAACATACAAAAGATTAACAGGAGAAAATGACTTTTTAATACGTGTGCACAAATAATTCATATAAGATGAAAATTCCAAAGACAATGAAGTAAATTTTATATATAGATCATTTTGGACAGAGGGAAAAAAAATGGGGAAACATGATCTGAGATTTCAAAGGAAATAGGCAACTTAGAGATAGTTGAAGAAGAGCAGAACAATCATGGTAGGTCAGTGTTTGCCTCAATAGGACACAGGATGATTTCATTAACAGGACCCTAGTTGGTGCCTTCTTAGCTGCCATATTTAATTCAAACCAGACTAAGATGAATAACCTAAGATTTCTTTCCTGGGACAGGTCTTTTCATCTGAATCTCTTGGCAGGAAATGGGGAGAGTAAAACATTCTTTTTTGAGTCTTTTGTTTCTTAATAAACAGATTAAAATAAATATCCCAGAAGGCAAAATTGTGATAACCTTCAAGTACAAAACTTCCTTAGGTTCCCCTCAAACAAAGTTTGAATTGGTCCTATACCTGTTCTGGGAATGAGCCTCCGCACTGCCAAGTCAACTGCGGTGAAGAGGGAGGTAAGCTCAAGGAAGTTAGTGAGTCATTACCCTGGTGGGGTTAGATGAAGATGCTACAGAGAAAGGAGGGAAGGAAGCAGGGTAACCACCTTGGTGTTGTACAGAGTTCAAGTGTGGCAATAAGAAATAGGCCAGGAGGTGTTTCAGTTTCTGAAACACCCTTTGGAGGTACATGTATAGTGGAATCAGTAACTGTACTGGTATGATGCGCTGGTGTGCAGTTCAAAGTCATTTTCTAGCAGATGTTAGAAGGATAAAGCAGTCACATGACACATTGACTGCAATCACTAATCAAAAGATAGAAAGCCTGTATGAAATGATGGTGTTTGACTGATCTTGCTTTAAGTATCTTTCAGCTTGGAATTGTGAGGGTCTGTTGGCTGAGTGCAGTGTGAAAGGTTCCCAAAGTCCCTATTTTTTTTATTTTTTCTCTGTCTTTAACTTCCTTGCTGTTTGTGACTACTGATTTATGAGTTTAGAGTTCTGGCACTAGAAGGGATCCTGGAGGTCATGACTGCACTCTACTCTGTTGTGTATAAAAATGAAGACATAGAAGACTTATTTACTCAATTGACAATTAAAGACCTGAGTCTATGAATGATGCCTTCTATTTGTCTTTAATTTGTTATGGTGTCTAGCGTGGTACTACAACCACCCTATTCCTGCACAAAAGGGTGGCTATTATTAATGATGATGGGCAGAAAAATAAGTGGCAATCATTACCTGAGGTGCTGACAGCTTTGATAAATATATCTTCTTTCCAAAGAACTGGACAAAAAATCTTAAAAAAATTGCCTGTAATTCCAGAGGCTTCATGGATTCCCTTAGAAGAAATGCCTTTAAATAAACTCTCCTGTGGGCCTATGGAAACCAGATTAAGAAATCCTGCCCTAGCCCTAACCAAGTTGTCTCAGTGGATAGAGCATCAGCCTGCACACTGAAAGGTCCCAGGTTCAAATTCTGGTCAAGGGCATGTACCTTGGTTGTGGTCACATCCCCAGTAGGAGGTGGGCAGGAGGCAGCTGATAGATGTTTCTCTCTCATCGATGTTTCTAACTCTCTATCCTTCTTCCTTCCTCTCTGTAAAAAAATCAATAAAATATATTTTAAAAAAGAAAGAAATTCTTCCCTAGCCGGCTTGACTCAGTGAATAGAGTGTAGGCCTGTGAACTGAAGAGTCCCAGGTTTAATTCCAGTCAAGGGTACATTCCGGGATCGTAGGCTCAATCCCCAGTAGGGGATGTGCAGGAGGCAGCTAGTCCAGTCAATGATTCACTCTTTTCCTTGATGTTTCTATCTCTCTCCCCCTATCCTTTCCTCTCTGAAATAAATAAAAATATATTTAAAGAAAAAATAATTCCTTTCCTCGTGTATCCATTGCCCATCTAGATAGACCCTATATTCAGAGGTAAAAGCAGGAGAATGTTATTTTTGGGATAATATTTTCTTATAAGGAAAATGATTAAAGCTAATAAGGAAATATGTTAAAATGTAAACACTGAGGTTTTCTGAAAGAGAGGTAACCTCAACACATCACTATTGAACAGTCTATAATTAACTTACAAAGAGAATTTGTTTTAGCCTTTAAGAGTTTTAAATGTGTAGCATGCTATTCACAATTATTACTAAATCTCTAATCATTTTATTTTCTCTTCTTTAAACCAGAAATAATACAGAGGATAGGAATCACTATGGAAAATATAATTCAAAAATGTATATTGCCATTTAGTAAGTGCTTTGCTACATTTGGAATTAATTTGTAGAAATAGTGTGATTTAGGAGTCCAAATTAACTTTTTTGCTTGTGGATATCAAATTATTTTAGTACAATTTGTTAAAAAGATTGTTGTTTTTCCATAGAGTGTCTTGGCATCCTATTTATTTATTTATTTATTTATTTATTTATTTAAAATATATTTTATTGATTTTTTTACAGGGAGGAAGGGAGAGGGATTAGACAGTTAGAAACATCGATGAGAGAGAAACAACAATCAGCTGCCTCCTGCATACCTCCTACTGGGGATGTGCCTGCAACCAAGGTACATACCCTTGACCTAAATCAAACCTGGGACCCTTTAGTCCTCAGGCTGACGTTCTATCCATTGAGCCAAACTGGTTTTGGCTTGGAATCCTTTTTAAAAATCAGTTATGCATAGCTGTATACAATTATTTCTTCATTCTCAATTTTATTCATGTTGATTTACATGTCTGTTCTTATGCTGATACCACACTGTATTGATTACTGTAACTTTGTAGTGAGTTTTGTACTTTGTGCAAGTTGTCAGTCCTTAAATTTTGCTCTTCTTATTTCAATTATTTTGTGTACCTTGTATTTCCATATGAAGCTTGGACTAAATTTTGAAAGGTGAGTGGTGAATGGCCAACCAGACAGGTTATCTAATTTCTTGGATGAAATGCTTTTGGAAACAGAATCATCCGAGGGGAAAACAAAAAGGAATTTATACCTAAAGTCTAAGTATGAGATGGGTTCCATAAAAAGAACTAACAATCACAAGCACCAAGAAAGAGAGAAATAGGTACTTTGAGATTGTGTGTGGCTGGAGCAGAGGATAGGGAGTTATGTGAGTTGAGGATGGAATATTAGGTGGGGTCAGACCATAAAGCATTAAATTTAAAAAGCATTTGATTTTTAAAAAATATATACTTTTATTTGTTTTTATTGAGAGAGGTAGAGAGAGGGAGAGATGGGAACATAGATGAGAGAGAAAAATCAACCAGCTGCCTCTTGCACTCCCACTATTGGGCCTACAAAGTAGGCATGTGCTCTGACAGGGGATCAAGGTACTCAAACTGGTGATCTCTTGTTGCATGAGTTGATGCTCAAACACTGAGCGATACTGACCAGGCAAAGCATTGATTTTATAGGCAGTCTTTCATCTTGAAGACAGTGTAGAGTCACTAACGTTGATGGCAAGCCTTCTTTGTTGTTCCAATGCTGAAAGTAAATACTCCCTTCTTTTATTTGTAAAACATTGGCATTCTCCTTGGAGATATACCTATCTATCTACTTACTACCTATCTATCTATCTAATACACACACACACACACACACACACACACTAGTGGCCCTGTGCATGAAATTTGTGCATGTGGGGTGGGCAGAGTGTTCCTCAGCCTCGACTGCACCCTCTCCTATCTGGGACCCCTTATAGGATGTCCTACTGCCAGTTTATAGGGATCAGGCCTAAACCAGCAGTTGTACATCCCTGTCACAATCTGGGACTGTTGGTTCCTAACCACTCACCTGCCTGCCTACCTGCCTGATTGCCCCTAACCACTCTGCCTGCTGGCCTGCTTGCCCCCAAAAGCTCCCCCCACCATCCTGATCACCCCAACTGTTCCCTGTGATAGTGTGCTTGCCCCCAACTGCCTCCCTGCCAGCCTGCTCACCACCAACTACCCCTCCTCCCGCCCCCACTGCTGGTCTGCTCACTTCGACCTTCGCTCCCTACTGGCCTGCTTGCCCCCAACTGACCCCCCCTAGTGTCCTGATCACCTCCAACTGACTCCCACTGACGGCCTGCTCACCCCCAGCTGGCTCCTCTGGTGGTCTGCTTACCCCAAATGCCACACCCCCCACCAGCCTGATCACTCACAACTGCCATCCCATCCTGGCCTGATCACACACAAGTGCTCTCCCCTCTTGGCCTCTAATCACCTCTACCTTGGCCCCACCACCATGTCTTGTCCAGAAGAATGTCTAGAAGGTCTCCTAGAAGGTCTCCCAGTCTAATTAGCATATTACCCTTTTATTAGTATAGATAGAGGCCTAGTACATGGGGGAAGAAGGGGCTGGTTGGTTTGACCTGAAGGTTGTCCCAGATCAGGGTGTGTGTCCCACTGGGGTGCTTGGCCAGCCTGGGTGAGGGGCTGAGGGCCGTTTTCAAGCTGGCCATGCCCTCTTCAGGGTGGGGGTACCCACTAGGGTGCCTGGCCAGCCTGGGTGAGGGGCTGATGGCTATTTGCAGGCTGGCCAAGCCCCCCAGAGAGGACCCTCACCCCATGGAGGTGTGGCCAGCCAGGGTGAGGGGCTGAGGGCTGTTTTCAGATTGGCCACAGCTCTAGCGACCCAAGCATCCAGCCCCTCCATTTTTTTTTAATGCCTCCTTGAGTGGAGGTCAGGGCCGACTGGAAGCAGGTATCTGGGATTTATTTATCCTCTATAATTGAAACTTTGTATCCTTGAGCAGAGGCCAGGGCTGGCCAGGGGGCAACTCGAGCCTCCTGCTCCCTCTAGCACCATGGCTGCCACAATCTTGGTTGGGTTAATTTGCATACTATCTCTGATTGGCTGGTGGGCATAGCAAAGGTAAATTCAATTTGAATGTTTCTCTTTTATTATATAGAATATCTATATTTATATTTATATATATTTTAATCTAACCACTTTCCCAAAAAATACAAAGTTCTGCTTATACAAAATAAGTCTCAGGAGGTAGTCTAGATACTATATAACTAATTCCTAAAAATAGACATTCAAAATATATATTGAGCTGACAAATTTTCACACTAGCAGAAAATAAGGAAATAGTGCTGTATAAAAAAAGAATCCAGCATTATTTTTCTATCTTCAAACATCCCTTTATTTTGTTTGTTCTTTGTTTTATTTTGTTTTGTTGCTTAATCCTAACTTCATAACTGGTATTGTCATTAGATACAGCTTTTCATCATGCCTGCAATTTAATCATCCACAATGTATGAAGCTGGCCTTGTATTTATTCTCTACAGAAAAGTCCAATAAAATATGGTGTCAATCAGTTACCTGTGTGTTTTTAGTGCAAGAAAATTCAGCACAATATTTTTTAAATGTCCCAGATTGAACAACTTCATAATTTTAAATATATATTTCCTATAAAATTCATGAATATCTCTGAGTGGTAGAATTGTGATAATAATAAATAGCAACCAGTATTCATTCTCTAAGTTTTCTTATGCCAAATAACATTCAGAGCAATAAGTGCCTTAAGGTTTATAGAGTTCCTCCATTGTACAGATGAAAAAATTGAGGTTGACTGAATTAGAGCACTGCTTTTCTCCACCTACAAGCCATTTTCATCCATTTCCATGTTATTTTTGTAACAAATTCTCGTTATTTAAAAAAATGGCTTTGCTGTAAGTTATAATAGCATAACTCTCTGAAATGTTGAGGATCCAATTTGATAGCCAATAAACCAATAAAAGATTAAATTATGGAAATTGAGCAAGGAAAGTAGGATAGACCCTTTGCAACCTGTTTTTTGGTACTGTTTAGTTCACTGAGTCACCTGGTCTTTCATGCATCCTGTGTGTATCTTTTATTATACATACCTGCCAGAGGCTGAGAGTGTTGGTTATGTTCTTTTGTCTGTCCAGTGATCAAACTAGAAAAGTTAGTATTGGGGAGGGAGGGTTGATAAGAAAGAACTAACAGTGAAAATATTCAGGTTATGCAGAGCAATATTTAAAAATATAAAAATTTGGTCAGAAAATATAAAAAGTGAAAGAGGGTAGTAAAAGGAAAAGAAAGAGATTTAATAACAAATTGAATGAGAAGGCATAATGAATGGAAACAATATTAGAGTGACCTACATTTTAATCTGTAAAAGGGAAATCTAAGGCAATTGAACCATTTTTGGTTAAGAAAAAAGAACACCTTTCTCCTTCCTTGCTGCAAGATCCTAGAGTTCATCTCAATTCTAAAATAAAGTAATTTCTGTCTTATAAACCCAGTTCTGCAAAAACAGCGGTTTAAGAGTGACAAGCTATCCGTCATTTTTGCAGCCAAGGTCATGCATAATCATGAACTGATTTTATAAAATCCAGAAAAGTTCTACTAGTGCTGAAGAAAGGTCAGAGTGTGTTTGTGTTGGCATCCAGGTAGATCCCATTACATTTGGTGGTCTCTTTAGCAGGTGCATAAAACTCAGCAGTTCTATTGGGCCACAACCTCCTTGGGAGCTTTCCAGGTTCAATCCAAAATGGGTTGAGGTAGGGTAGGAAGAGCCAAAAAAAAAAAAAAAAGGCAGACCATTTCAGATTGGAAGTTGGCAGGTATAATAAGCAAAGGATACTTTTGAGGCTTGTCTCAGGCAGCTGAAAGACAAGTAAATCTCTGCACCTGCCTGCTAACTCTTCATAGTTAATATACAGGGATTTTAACTTGGTTTAGTTATGCATCCTGTCCAGATAGTCTCAATATCACATTACTCTCTCAAGAGTGTAACCCTGGGATAGCTTTTTGGAATGGATACCGCAAGAGAATGCACATTCCAAAAACAAGGGAGGGGGTGAAGTGCCTTCAATTGGCTAGGTCAAGCTCAGGAATCAGAAAGGCAGATTCTCGATGACCTTCCCCAACATCTTCTCTTCCACAACACTTCCTTCATTGACTTTATCATTGACCTTCAACTTCACAGCATGCCTGGAATTCAGTAGTGGAAAGGGCAGGAAGCCAATCCCAATATATTGCACAAAATAGGATGTTCAGACGGTCACAGATGCTTATTCTGCCCAAAGGGACTCTTTAGTTGGGGTACTGAGAAAGATGTCATCTGCCAAAAAAACACTTTTTTCCTCCTTGTCTACTTTAATGGGTTGTTGCAACTAATTTGGATATGACTTTAAATTTTTGATAATGCTTATGTATTTGTGTTTCATGAATTCCTTGATGATTATGGATTATTGCCACATAAATCTATTATGAAAATAAATTTTCAATATCTTTCCTGGCTTAATGAGAATTATTGGAGAAGTAAATGTGGATAGTTTATTATTAATACTAGCAGCATAATAAACAACATTTAGAAAGTATAGTGATTACTATATTCTTTCATGTTCATTTTTGTCATTTAATACTTGGACGCGCATATATCATTCACTTTAGTAAACATTGTTCAAGTATTTACTTTCTGAACATGACAGTGATATATGAGTTAGGTATTTTTATTGCTATTTCTAGTATTAATCCTCACTTAACAGAAGAGAAAACTGAAGACAAAAGAGATTAAGTAGGTTTCTCTAAAATTGCATAGGTAATAAGTGGAACAACTGAGATTAGCTTCTAATATTTGGATTCTAAAATCTATGCTCTGATTCACCACATTGTTCAGCCAAAGTAAACTAGTTAGCCAGATAATATTGTCACAGTTTTGCAAAAATAATAATGGTACTGATGCTTTGGTACATTGCATAACTTTTCTAAAGTTCTATAAATATTCTACTAGAGGCAAGAGGCATGAAATTGGTGCAAGAGTAGGCCTTCCCCCAGCTGATGGCACTGGCTTCCTGCAGGCACTTGGCACCTGGGCTTGCAGCCCCGGCTTCATCTGGAAGGTCGTCTGGAAGGACACCTGGTCTCATTAGCATATTATACTTTATTATTATATATTATTCAGTATTACACTGAATCCTGATTAATACTAGTTGACTAATACTACAGCTGACCATTTGGAAGTACTCAGTGAATGTGTATTTAATGAAATAATACTAATGAGACACATTAACAGGACAATATTTTAAAAATACCTTCTGAGATATCTTCCTTTTGAGATCCATTTCTCTCCCACTAACCTCCTTATCATATTAGACCTAGGAAATGAGGATGTCAAATGTCACTTCTTAGAGAACAAGCATATTATATAAAAAAAGTTTCCTTTCAACAACAAGTGCGTTTCAAAGTTAGGGAGAAAAAAGAGAGAGGGAGAAGGTGAGAGTAAGTTCTAGAATGGTGTTTCTGGTCTCGTGGGTTCTAGAATGAAACCATGTGGCAGATACCACTCTAACTTGATCCCCCATGGCGATCAGAGTTGAAGAGAAATGGTTCTGTGCTGTGTTTACTAAAGTGAAGTTCCTACTGTGGCATTGGGAAGTCTATTTTTTTTAATTAATGTGTTACATCTATACATATCTTCCCATTGCCCCCCCTACTTCCAGGTATACTCTAACCCCCCAGTGTCTTGTGTTAATTGGTTATGATTATATGCATACATACAAGTCCTTTGGTTGATCTCTTTATCTACCCCCCCTCTCCTTAACCTTCCTATTGTAATTTGACAGTCTTTTTGATGCTTTACTGCCTCTGTATCTACGCTTTTGTTCATGAGTTTATAATGTTCTTTATTATCCACAAATGAGTGAGATCATGTGGTGTTTTTCCTTCATTGACTGGCTTATTTCATTTAGCATAATGCTCTCCAGTTCCATCCAGGTTGCTGCAAATGGTAAGAATTCCTTCTTTTTAATGGCAGCATAGAATTCCATTGTGTAGATGTACCACAGTTTTCTGATCCACTCATCTGCTGATGGGGACCTAGGCTGTTTCCAAATTGTAGCTATTGTAAATTGTGCTGCTATGAACATAGGGGTACATAAATCCTTTCTGATTGGTGTTTCTAATTTCTTAGGATATATTCCTAAGAGTGGGATTGCTGGGTCAAATGGGAGTTCCACTTTTAGTTGAAGTCTTCCTCAGCATTTGTGCAGCCTGGAATGGAAGGCATGTGAAACGTGGCAGGTGAGAGTTCGGAAATGGGAGAACCTCTTAAGCTGGTGTGGGACAATGAGCAAACCAAAAGAATCACAGTAGAGGCCCTTGAATGGGCAAGCCGTGTGTCAGTGGACTAGAAAATTCAGAGTAGTAGAGCAGAGGTGAGTTCAATTCTTGGAGAAATGAGAGATTTCACAGGAGAGATGGAAAAGAGTTTATATACATTTATTATATCCCCTGATTTTCAGGACAGTTATCAAAAGGACATTTAATAAACAAACAACAAAAGCAAAATTGCCACTGAGATTTGAAAAATGCTAGAAAACCCCAACATAATCTGGGATGAGTACCAGATCCACTTTCCCACAAGGGTAATAAAAAGCTTCTGATTGAATCAAATACCATCTTTGGAAATGTGCCCTCCCTAAAATAGCATGAAGGAGACAGACTAATGTTTCTTTAATTGGCAAAATTGTTCTTCCAATTATCCAGGGACAAAGGAGATTCATTAAAAAGTATATATCAGCTACAATAAAATTTAAAAATCAAGCCTCCCATTTTTTCATATCTCAGTGTAGTATGTAAATCTTTTTCGTATGTCAAAGATAAAATTGTGTTGTATTTTACTGAATATATAAATCAAGTATATTCATTATAGAAATTCAAACAGTATGTAAAAATATGAAGAAAGTTTTAGCCTTCTGCAATTCTGCCGCCCTGAGATCATCTCTACTGATATTCAGTGGTAACTTTTATGCATCTTTATACCATACTTATGATGCATATAAATATACTAGAGACCCAGTGCATGAAATTCATGCATAGGGAAGGGAAGGGATGTGTGTCCTTCAGTCCAGCTTGCACCTTCTCCAATCTGAGACCCCTCAAGAGATGTCCGACTGCCTGTAGGCCAGATCCCAGTGGGATTGGACATCCCTCTCACAATCCAGGACTGCTGGCTCCCAACTGCTTGCCTGCCTGCCTGCCTGCCTGATTATCTGATTGCCCCTAATCACTCCCCTGGCAGCCTGATTAACCCCTAACTGTTCCCCTGCTGGCTCAATTACCCCTATCTGCCCTCCCCTACAGAAAACTGTGTAGTTGTGTGGTATATACTCTTATAAAAACTAAGAGTAGCTAATTCTATCACTGTTTCTCTGCACTGAGTATAATATGAAGCTTTAAGGGTAGACCTAGTATATTTAGTTGTAAATACTACACTTAAGTGCATAGTCAATAATCAATTTACATCACATCAATTCTGCTCATAAAATGCAAAACACAAACTTGTTTTACCAGTTAGTGGATCCTGGGCTAGCCAACTAGAAAGAGATTAGACAATCCAAGACCTATTTGGCTGAATTCATCACTTGACAAAGGGGAGAGATGTCAGCGGTATCACTTGAGAGCTGAAAATGAATGCTGAGGGGAGCTTAACAAGCCCTGAGTCACCAGCTCCGGTTCCGGGCTGCTGCTGCTGTTGGAAGGCAGCCCAGTATAACAGCAGAAGCAGACTTTGGAGTCAGGAGCTGCTTGACATTGAGCAAAAGGCATGCCCTCTACGCTCCTAATTTTCCTCTTTTATAAAATTTTAAACATAATGCTTGTGTTAATATTACTTACAATATTTATTCCTTCTTAATTACTAATGAGTCATGTGTTAAAATTTAGTGAGGCTAAATTTGTGTAAAGATTCGACACAGTATCTAACACTTAATAGATGCTTAATAAATTGTAAGCATTGCTATTGCTTTTATTGTGTTTCACAAGGTGCTTGTTCAACTCATAGAACATGCTTAGTTTCTGTGTAGATTCAAATGGGTAGCATGCTTCCTCCTCCTAACAAGCTATTTAAATTTGCCCGTCAACCTCAGTTTCTTCATCTGTGGAATGAGAAAGTGGAAGTAGGTTCCTAATAGCCCTTACAGTCTATGATTTTAACCAGAGGGCACAGGAACTGAAAAAAAAATACCACTTTTTTTTCCATCAATCTGTGAACCATTGAACCATCTTGACAGAATTTTTTAACCACTCACATATAAAATATATAGAATGTTTACTTCACTAAAGCAGTGAGAATAAACCTTTAATTCTCACTATGCATCTTTTGTGAGGTGAATATGCATTTTGATTGAAATAAAAAAATCTCATTATCTATAAGGAGGTCAGAGTAAAGAGTTTTGGGGTAGATAAGCAGAATAGATAGAATACTGAATATATATGAACCCATTCAGTAAAGTAATACATACATTTATATGTATGTACATGTAGACATCTTAAATTATAAAGAGGCAATATGCAAATTTACCATCACTCCAACACACAAGATGGCCGCCCCTATGTGATCAAAGATGGCCAACCACATGTGGATACAAGATGTCTGCCACAAGATGGCCAGCAAGGGAGGGCCGGGGCAATCAGGCCTACAGGGGAGGGTAGTTAGAGGTAACTGGGCCAGCAGAGAATGGCAGTTTGGGAGGACCAGGCTGGCAGGGGAGGGATGTTGGGGGTTATCAGGACAGCAGGGGAGGATAGTGAGGGCAATCAGACCAACAGGGGAGCAGTTAGGCTCAATAAAGCTGCCAGGTGAGTGGTTAAGGAGTTATTAGGCTGGCAGGCAGGCGATTGGGAGCCAGCAGTTCCTGATTGTGAGAGAGATTTCCAACTGCCTGTTTACACCCGATCCCTTTGGTATTGGGCATAAATGGGCAATCAGACATCCACTGAGGGGTCCCAGACTAGAGAGGATCCAGGCTGGGCTGAGGGACAACCCCCCCACCCCCAAGTGCATGAATTTTGTGCATTGGGCCTCTAGTTGTTTATAATATTTAGAGAGCACAAAATCAAAAACAGGGGCATAGTTTTATATTACCAAATATATAATTTCTCTTAATTATATATATATGACCTTGAAAAAATATATATATACACATATATATTTGATTTTTGATTGATTTTTAGAGAGAGATCAAGGGAGTGAGAGAGAAAGAAAGAAACATCAATGTGAGAGTGAAATGTCAATTGGCTGCCTTCTGCATGCCCCTATCTGGGATTGAGCCTGCAGCTAGGCATGTGCCCTGACCAGAAATCAAACTGGTAACTCTTCATGCACCAAATGATGCCCAACCAACTGAGCCACACTGTGCAGGGCAATACTTATATTTTCTATGCATATATTTAGTGGGACATGCATACTTAATTTAAAAAAAAATCAGTCCTTCCCTCTCAGTTGCTTGGGCATTGTCCTGTACACTGAAATATTGTGGCTTTGATTCAAGTGAGGGTGCTTACAGGAGGCAATATACCACTATTTGTCTCTCACAAAGATATATCTCTCTTCCTTATTCTATCTCTAAAAAAATCAATAAAACATATCTTGAGTGAGGATTAAAAACAGGAATATTTTGTTACAGCCATGCTGTGCTCTGATAACATAGAATGATAAAAAATGAACATGGTCTCATCCTTAGAGAGAAAGAATGTGAAAGATAATCTTAATCACACAAATTAATCTATCTACTGGGCAAGGGCAGCAAAAGAAATGCCCAATACATCAGAGTTTATAATGGGAGTTCCAGGGTAAGAGTTCATGCTGGAACTAAAGTACGTTTAGAGGTGACTGTGTGAATAAGAAAGAATGAGTCCTGTCAGGTAAGCAAAGAGCATGTGCTAAGGCCCTAAGTAAGGAGGTAGTATGACAAAGTAACCAAATCAGAGGGGGCCACTGAGACACAGTGTGCTATGGCAATGAGGCACATCTTGATATGAGTGTTGTCTTCATCCCAAGAGCTGTGGCAAGTCATTGAAGGTGTCTATACAGAGTTTGCTTTTATAAAATACTAGTGGCCTGGTGAATGAAACTCATGCATGGGGGAGTGTTCCCTCACCCCAGTCTGCACCCTCTCTAATTGGGTACCCCTTGGAGGATATTCAGCTGCCATTTTAAACTGGAAGTTGGATAGCCCTCTCATAATCTTGGACCACTGGCTCCACGCACCTGCCTGCCTTTCTGACAGCCCCTAACTGCTCTCCCCTATAGGCCTGATCTCACCCCTAACTGCCTCTCACTGCCTGATCATTCCTAACTGCCCTCCCCTGCCAGCCTGACTGCCCTCAATGGCCTCTGCCTTAGTCCCTACCACCATGACTTTGTCTGGAAGGAAGTCAGGCATCTGGAAAATGGCTGGTCCACCTGGTCTAATTAGCATATTACCCTTTTAGTAGTATAGATAGATTATAAAGGATAAGATTTGCTTAAATGTGGGAGAGGGCCTTTTTCATCAGGAGGAGATGCTCTTGGCAGACAAAAAGGCATAATCCCTATATCTGTACTGATAGACAACCATATGTATTATACTGCCAAACTAGTCATTAAAAAATTGAACCGCTTTCTTAAATCTTACACCAAACAGCTATTGCCCTTAAAA
This sequence comes from Lasiurus cinereus, assembly GCA_011751065.1. NCBI lineage: Eukaryota > Metazoa > Chordata > Mammalia > Chiroptera > Vespertilionidae > Lasiurus > Lasiurus cinereus. The sequence continues at coordinate 17,887 of JAAGEH010002294.1, read as the reverse complement.
CCCCTCTTTAGCCCCTACCTTAGGTTCTTCCTTTAGAGTTTACCCAGATTAGGTTCTGATTGGTCAGTTTCTATGCCAGTCAGTGCCTCTGGGCCTATCAATGGGCTTGATCAGAGAGGTGGAGCTGATCAGCAGCCCCAGCAGAGGCCCAAGAGAAAGAGAGGTGTGGCTGCTAGCCAAGCCCAGAGAAAAAAAGAAAGACACAAGTGCTGATCAACAGCTGCCATGGAGGCTACAGATCAGATCCTGCTTCTCCCTCCAGGCCTCTCTTGGGACCTGATCCACAGTCCTCTCGGCAGTCAGTGCAGGGTCTGGGCTCCCGCAGCCAGGGCAGTCAGTACTGGGTCACCACAGCAACCCAGCACTGACTTCTGGTTGGTCAAGCCTTTGGTCATTTTGGATATTATGGACCCTGGGTTTTTATACATTAGGATGGCTCTTTCTTTGAGAAAATAAACACCTCCTGTCTTAACTTCTTTTCTGTTGTTCTTTCCCTCTATATTGTTTATCAATGTGAACTAAAAATTATTGGGGGAGACAGAGGTTTATGATTTCCTTGCTTGGAGCAAGAAGGCTAGAGAGTCCAAACCCTACTCTGTTTGTATTCCTTTATTTTAAACTATGTCAAGAATCTGAAGAGTTCTAAAATCAAGATTAGGAATTGGGGACTTCTTATCTACTCATTTGCATTCCTTTCAGATTAGGAACTGATAAGCATGTGACCAAGTGGAAGAGGAAGCCTGAACTTCCCAGGCGCTTGATGGCATGGATTGAATTTTGTTTCCTATTTTTGGGTTCTCTCTGCTTGATGCAGTATCTGACAATGACTGGATGGATGAAAAGGTGGATCACCCATATTCTTCTCTCAGAAAGACTGATCATTATTATTGATTATTTGGCCATTTTTCATATTTTTTACTTCCTAAGAAGCATTTAAGTCATCCTTATAGTTTCTCATGACTTCTACTTACAAATCCAGACCTTAATTGGGGAAAAAAAGGAAAAGAAAAACATTATTAGTTGTTAACAAAATCTTTCATTCAAGAAAGAGTAGTCTTACTAATACCTTCCCCCTTATTTTAATAGGTGGGCTTATTTGTTTCTTTGTTTGTTTTGTTTTTGTTTTTGTTTTGGCTACTCCTTGCCCTCTATTTACTTTGCTTCAACATTTATTAAAATTTTAGGAAAATAAGCCAGCAAATTAAAGAAAAAATATCTTCATGTTTTTAAGAAATTATTCTTATAACCCAGTGAAGATTAAATCCCACCCAATTAAGCTCTTCTCTTGTGGGGAGGGTGCAGAAAGGGCAGCTAAGGGAAAAATGCCAAATGGAGATTGAGTAAGGGTCTCTTTTTCTACTGTAACTCTGCATGTTTGCATGATGTGATGAGAATTCACTTGAAACCTTGAAACCCTAATGAGCAAAGTTCTTTAAAGGATTCATATTGCCAAGCTGGTACTGCTCAATGGTTGAGCATCAACCTAGAAATCAGAGGGTCACGGTTTCATTCCCAGTCAGGGCACATGCCTGGGTTGTGGGCTCAATCCCCACTGTAGGGTGTGCAGGGAACAGGCTATCAATGATTTTTCTCTCATCATTGATTTTCTATCTCTCCCTCTCTGAAATCAATAAAAATATCTATTTAAAAAATAAAAATAAATAAGTAAAGGACTCACATGCAGCAATTCCACAGGGATCTTGACAGGCATTAGGGTGGGAGAGTCTAGAATCAGGACATTGATGTTGCCACGTCATCCTCTGCATTGTACAAATATCATGAATCCCTTTTTCTCCTGCCTATGTTTCTGGTGAGGGTTGTGGATGATAACTGGTAAAGGAGAGGGGTGGGAACATGATGATATCAGGAGTTTCTTCTAGAGGGGAAAGTTTCTCAATTTATGGCATATGTGAGGGAGAGCCGAGGATTAGCTTAGACTGTGTCCTCTATCCTTTATTCCTCTTGTTAACTCAATGGCAACAACAACAAAAAGATACTATTTATTTTCGAAAATAACATGTCTGTTATTGAAACTCTAAACTCCTAAAATAAAACTAACTTAAATAAATTATATTTGCTATAAATTCAATCTTCTTTTTTATCATGAATAATTTCACACAAATAAAAACAGCATTGCTACTCTTTTCTTTATTAAAAATAGAAAGAGATAACCTTAGAATAACTAATTTAGCATGTAAATAGTTAACCTGAGGAAAGGAAAAATAGCTTTGAAACAATAAATGTGAATTACACATAGCTTTCAGTGTTATTTAATATGTTCAGTAAATGTGCTATAAACCTATAAATTGTATAGCTTGCCTTATGTAATGACTTCAGTGAACCTTACTTTTCAAGGCCATGTAGGTGAAATGTAATAAGTGTTAGATTCTCTTTGGCAAAACTCCATTTATTTTATCAGTGTTATCTATGATTTCTTTCTCTTTAAAAATAGCAGTACATTTTTCTCAATTAGATGGCAAATATTCATAACCATATAAATTAGCAAACAAAGTATGTGTATGCTCCTGTGCTAAGTGTAGAATGAGAAATACATATATGTATGTGTAATTGTATACATGTACAGACATACTCAACACCAAACAGGTATTTTCCATACTTAAACATTTTTCTCATATATATGAACTAGTAATACAGATTAACAATTATCAATAAATCAATATTATCTTTTTTGGGACACTAGAAGAATTATAAGGTCTGAGGAAGAAGGACATAGAAATTATTGGCAGCAATATTTTTTCCACATGTTGGACTGGCCGAAATACTGATGAATTCACAAATATGCAGAGACATCAGGAAAATCACATTAGGAGTTCACATGCCGTCAGAGTGTTAATGATTCTGGGACAATTTATTTAAAGAAACATTCAAATTTGGGGAATGATGACAATGTGCTAAATGGTAAGGGAGAGGAAAGTGGACAGGAAATAATTCGTTTTTTAAATATAAAGTCACAGTCAACAACTTCACTGGTGAATGTGTTTACCTAATCTTAAGGATACTACATTATAGAAATAAACAAGATATTCCAGTAAATCTCCATCAATTTTTTAAAAAAAATATATTTTTATTGATTTCAGAGAGGAAGGGAGATGGAAGGAGTGATAGAAACATCAATGATGAGAGAGAATCATTGATTGACTGTCGACTGCACCCCCCACACTGGGGAATTGAGCCCACAACTCAGGCATGTGCCATGATCAGGAACTGAACCATTATCTCTTGGTTCATAGGTCTATCTATACTCAGCCCCTGAGCAACACCATCCAGGTTAAACTTCCATCACTTTTATCAGAACTACAAGATGTGGTGGACACTGCATTAAAGGAATGAAGTCCCCCACCCCCTTTTAAATTGACCCAGAGACTCATGTCACACGTGCACCACAAAGTTTTTCCTCAGGTAATGAGGCTTTCTGCAGAAAGTACGGAGCTCCCAAGCAGGTCTGATATGGCTAACAAGCAGGGAAAGGAAACTGGCTTGGGGAAATTTTTGTTGATATTTTTAGAAATGAAACCAGGCTGAGGTTTCCTGCACATGGTCTGAACTGCAGGCAGCAAAGGAGAAAGCACCAAATATTATTATTATTATTATTATTATTATTATTATTATTATTATCTTGCCTATATATAGGAGCTGAAGGGAAGAAGAAGAGGTAAGGTTTAAAAACCATCAGCAAACACCAAAAAGTAGAGTCAGATTCTTTTTTTTTATAATATGTTTTATTGAATTTTTACAGAGAGGAAGGGAGAGGGATAGAGAGTTAGAAACATCAATGAGAGAGAGACATAGATCAACTGCCTCCTGCACGGCCCCTACTGGGGATGTGCCCACAACCAGAATACATGCCCTTGATTAGAATCGAACCTGGGACCTTTCAGTATGCAGGCCGACTCTCTATCCACTGAGCCAAACCGGTTTCGGCCAGAGTTAGATTCTTTATTGCACAAAGGGATCTTTCATGTACAGTCTACTGAGACAAGACCTCATCATACAAATTCAATACTGCAAAATTCTGATTGTGGGAAATTCAGTCCAGAGTTGAGGTAGGTGTAAAGCATTCCTTCAAGGTTCTCATCTTGTTAAGTAAGGTGTACCAAATCCTCAGATATTGTCCTTTCTACCAGTGGTAGGATATAAAGTGCTTCAATTCAAGATCTATCCCTATGCCTTTTAGACTCTTGAGAGAAAGAAATAAGCACAGTTCTCAGAAAATAACACCTCAATAGGAACTATTTTAACAAAAGAATGAAGGTCAAGCTTTGTTTTTGCACTAAAATGGATCTCAGATAGCTGAACAGCAGCCTTTAAAGAAGGGGCAAAAGGACACAATAAGAAGAGTCAAAAGAAAAGGAAATGTTTGATCTTTGTCAGCATTTTACTGAATTACATTTGTGTGTGTATGTATATGTTAGAAAACAAAAAGCAAGGAGACATTTCAGTCCAATGTAAGGTCTCACAGATAATGCAGTCCACCACTTATTTTTGGCAAGCCTGGACTCGAGATATTCATAACTTCCCCAGCTATTGTTTCTTGAAATAAATAAACTCAGAAAGGTAGTGCATATACACTAATTCATAATGGTATGGGATTTTATTATTTTATTTTAAGATATTCTGTGTGTGTGTCTGTGTATGTGTGTGTGTGTTGTGTTTGATTTTGTGCTCTTATTCATTTGCAATCCTGATGTATTCCATTTCCAAATTAAATGATCTGATTATTTTTTTTCCTTTTACTATCAAAAAGTTTAAATAAGAATGTAAGTATCCAATATAGATTCACTTCAGGTTTTGGGTATTCCTTGAACCCCTAATTATTCAAAATTCCTAAAAAACTTAATGTAAAACAGCATAGTTTTCTATATAAATTACTTATAGCTTGCTATTACTTAAAGTGATTTATCCAATGTCACTAGGCAACACAGCAAAAAAAGTTGGTTTCTTGCTTTTCAATCAGTTGTTATTCTGATTTTACTTTCAGAGTCATAGAAACTTAAAATATATCCAAGTAAATTTAGGCTTTGTTGATTTGCAAATTGGGTTGAAAGAAAAGGAATTGAAATCTAACAACCACTTATTTTGAAACATCTAATTCCCTCCAACCTAGTTTTCAAATACAGCAGGTTTTTCACTCAACATATTTTCTCAAACTGGTTAGCATATAAAAATAACTTCTGTGTCTGTTAAACAGCTAAATGAAAACAAAACTACCAAAGATGTGCCTGTGCCTTCATGATAACTAAGAATAATGGAAATTCCATCACTTAGAGCTGCTCAATAGCTGGGAGGTTGGCATTGTACATATACAATATTAGTTGTGTGCATACTTGTACATTGTTGCCAGAATTAAAATTAGGGAGGATTTCATGCTCATAACTTGGTATAATGTTATAGTTCTTTCTAGACTCATACTCGTGTCCAATCTTCCTTTCCATTGGTCCATTAAAAGTTTAATAAATCATTTTTGAAAGAAACTATCCAACAAAGGAAACAATAACCATGTATCTTATCAATGACACCTTGATAATCAATGATACTCTGAGATTGAAAAGGACTGGTTATGGAATATAACCCAATATTAAATTTAAAGTAGGAAGAAATCAATATATATATACACACTGAGTGGCCAGATTATTATGACTACCCCATCAGTAATTTGTTGGACCACCTTTTGCCTTCAATACTGTGGTGCTTCTTCTTGGCATTGGCTCCACGAGATGTTGAAAGGTAATGCGAGGAATCCGACACCTTGCTTGATGAATAGCACTGTCCAGTTCTCTGAGATTTGATGGTTGTGGAATCAGCTGCCTGATGGTTCTTTTAACTTCATCCCACAAATGCTTAATTGGTTTAAGATCTGGTGATTGTGAGGGCCACCTAAGCAAGGTAAAGTCTTCCTTATGTTCTTGAAACCACTCCTACACAATACGAGCACCATGGCATGGCTTATTGTCTTGTTGGAAGAAGCCATCTCTATTGGGATATGCCATCAACATGATAGGATGAACTTGATCAGCAACGATACTTAACGTGCTATTAAAACATTGTTCCATACTAATTAAAGGTCTCAAATCATTCCAGGAAAACATGCCACAAACCATAACAATGCCCCCACCAGCTTGAAGGGTTGTACTCATGCATGTGGGCTGCATGCTTTCATGATTTTCCCCCAAAATTCTTACTCTACCATCTGCATGATGCAACTGGAAACATGATTCATCGGACCACATGACTTTTTTCCAATGTTCGACTGTCCAAACCTTGTGTTCCTGTGTGAATTGGAGATGTTTTATCTTGGTAACTGCAGACAGCAAAAGTTTGAATAAGGCTTCGGCTTCCATATCCCATATGATGAAGCACATGACAAATTTGCCTACAAATGTCAGGTGATCATAATAATCTGGCTACTCAGTGGGTGTGTGTGTCATATATATACTAGAGGCCTGTTGTATGAAACTTGTGCACGGGTTTGTGCGTATTTCTCAGCCCAGCCTGCACCCTCTCCAATCTGGGACCCCTTGAGGGATGTCTGACTGCCTGGTGAGATGAGGCCTAAACAAGCAGTCAGACATCCCTCTCACAATCCAGGACTGCTGGCTCCCAACTGCTTGCCTGCCTGCCTGCCTGATTTCACCTAACCACTTCTGTCTGCCAGCCTAATCACCCCCTCACCACTCCCCTACCAGCCTGGTCACCCTTAACTGCCTTCCTTTGCCAGCCTGGTTTCCCCCTACTGTCCTCCCCTGCAGTCCTGGTCAATCCCAACTGCCCTACTCTGCCAACCCAGTCACCCCTAAGTGCCCTCCCCTGCAGGCCAGATTGTCCCCAACTGCCTTCTCTTGCAGGCCTGGTCCCTCCCAACTGCCCTCCTCTGCTGGCCTGATCACCCACAACTGTCCTCCCCTGTTGCCCATCTTGTGGTGGCCATCTTGTGTCCACATGGGGGCAGCCATCTTTGACCACATGGGAGGGGCCATCTTGTGTATTGGAGTGATGGTCAATTTGCATATTACTCTTTTATTAGATAGAATATATAGTTGATAGTATTACAGATATCTCCCATTTCCCCCTACCTTTTACCTCCCTCCACCTAGCCCCCTCACCAAGTTTTCACTACCCTTTTGCCTGTGTCCATTGACTATGCATAAAGTATATAAGTTATTTGGTTTATCTCCTCTTATCCCCCATCCCACATTGAAGTATATCAGTCTGCCCCATGCTTCCATGCTAAAGGAGTATGTAGAAATCATTAATGGTTAACAAACTAATGTATATTTTGAAATTTATTGTAGGTTTTCCAAAATGCAGGTGAAAAATTAAATGCATGAAACAGAATTAATTTATAAATTAAAACTGATATTAGAAAATGATTGCACATTAATAATAATCAGGGAATATTTATTTTCATGGTCTAGTTTTATTAGTTATTGACACCTTCTAAAAAATACTAATTCTATCATATTTATATATCAGCTGTTTCCAAATCTTGTGAACATAGGGGTACTTATACCTTTTGAATTAATCTTTTGTGTTTCTTTGGATATATCCAGAAGTGAAATCTCTGAATCATAAGGCAGTTTTATTTTTAATTTTTTGAGCAAACTCCACACTGTTTTCCTCAGCGGCTGGACCAATCTGCATTCCTACCAACATTGCATGAAGTTTCTCTTTTCACCATATCCTCACCAACACTTGTTTTGTTGACTTATTGATGAGAGACATTCTGACATGTATAAGATGTTATCCCACTTTGGTTTAAATTTGCATATATCCAATGTATTAGTGACCTTGAGCATCCTTTATATGTGTATTGACCGTAACTAGGTCATCTTTGGAGAAGTGTCTAGTCGGGTCCTTTGCCCATTTTTTTTAAATTGGATTCCTTGCTTTTTTGTTATTGAGTTGCATAACTTCTTTATAAATTTTGGGTATTAACCCCTTATCAGATGGATTATTGGCAAATTTGTTCTCCCATTGAATGTGTTGTCTTTTCATTTTGTTGATGGTTTCCTTTGTTGTACAAAAGCATTTTAGTTTGATGCAGTCCCATTTGTTTTCCCCCTTTATTTCCCTTGCCAATGAGATATATGAGAAAAATATTGCTATGAGAGATGTTTGCTATTTTACAGCCTATGTTTTTCTATAGGATTTTTATAGTTTCATATATTACATTTAAATCTTTAATCCATATTGAGTTTATTCTTGTGCAGTGTAAGAAAGTGGTCTAGTTTTATTTTTTGCATGTATCTGTCCAATTATCCTAACAACATTCACTGAATAGACTATGTTTACTCCATTGTATGTTCTTGCCTCCTTTGTCAAACATTAATTGACCATAAATATGTGGATTTATTTGTGGGCTCTCTATAATGTTCCATTGATCTAGATGTCTGTTTTTATGCCAATATTAGACTCTTCTGAAATTCTTAAGAGCCACAGTTTAGATATCAAAAAGCTAAGATTATAGTCTATTTATGCTACTTACAATGACATTAGAAATCTTTTTAATACAACAATCCTGCGTTTTATACCTGTAAAGTGATGGTAATAACAAGTTCTACTCTAGAAGGTACTCAGGAGGATAAAATGTAAACACAGCTTTAACAATGCCTTGTTTAACCTTGTTGAATCTCAGTGCAGGTTCAGTAAATAGTAGCTCTTTTATTACTATAAATGGAATAGAGAACAATTAGGAGTTTAATTTTGATGAGAACAGTAATTACTAGATGCGTTACCTAATGTGACAAGTAAAATTTGAACAAGAGCATGACAAATGGCTGGGGATTTCATGAAAAGATCATTCACATGATGGAAATAATAAGTAGAAGTAGGGGAAGCATGACATTTTTGATCATAGAACCAATGGGCTGGAGTAAAGTAAAACCTCTGTATTTTGGAAAGTAAAAATAGTTCTAATAGGGACCTTGAAAACTAACAAAGAAACTAAATAGTATTTACCAAGTGACTTCCATCTCAAACACCAAGTTGGTGATAGGAGGAGTGGGTTGTAAAACACAGAGAAAATAATAGTGTTTAGGACCCTTGATGAGACAGAAATCATTAGAATAATGGCCAATAGAATTGTAAGGACTGTCATTGGCATATATAACTTTCTGACCCAAAGGAAGAAAATATCACTTCATTCACATTGAGGTTGAAAACATCAGGACCCATGAAACAGCCATAATTGGTGTTACAAGATACACTGGGAAGCACAATGCATGATGGAGGGAAGGGGAGAAGAGGGTAGAGGCATGAAGAAGAATTTGAAGCCCCAAGGAAAAAGTGACATGTGGTAATCAAGGTAAAAGCCCGTGACAAATACAAGATATTGGTCAGGCATGATGTGGGAACCACTAACTTCATTTCCTGCATGGCCGCTGCTACTTAAATGCTCCATTGAATTCTGCAAGAGCAGTGAGCATGTTCCTATAAGTATTCTTCCTATCAGATCCCCCTAGGGCTGTGGCTGGCAAACTGCCACATGCAGCTCTTTGGCCCCTTGAGTGTGGCCCTTCCACCAAATACCACAGCCTGGGAGAGTCTATTCTGAAGAAGTGGCATTAGAAGAATTTTAAGTTTAAAAAATTTGTCTCTCAAAAGAAATTTCAATCGTTGTACTGTTGATATTTGGCTCTGTTGACTAATGAGTTTGCCGACCACTGACCTACAGGAACTGGATGGTCCCAGCACCTCAGAGCCCTCAGGTTCCCTGTGGAGTATTCTGCTTACAGTGCTTTGAAACTGTGCTGCTTTCCCAGTCAATCATTTCTCACCACTCTTAGTGAGTAATGGATTCTCCTCCTTTTAAAGTGAAAAACAATCCTTTAATTTTTTTATATCCTCTTCGTACTTATTTTTTATTCCCTACAGCTTGCTTTAACAGATACATTCCATCCACATGGAATCTCTTTTCTCTTTACTCTTTGAAAAATGAGAAAAGTAACCTACACTAAAGAATAGGTCATGAAGATCAATTGGGGAAAAGTGACAGGCTATGCTGCTGCATTATTGAGGCTTGACTCATCTTAACTTGGTTACATTTATCATGGACAACAAAGAATTTATTGGGGAAACGGATTTTTCATAGGGAAATCGAACTTCTGTCAACATTTTTACTTCATTATGTTTTTTTCTTAGTTCTTTACTAAACATAAGGGTCATCTCTATCTTTTTGTTGAAATCTATAAATTCAGATATGTTAGAAATTATAATTAAAAAGAAAATTATTTATTTCATGTAAGAACAAATTTCCCACAGAATTTCCCCTTTCCCCTATTGGATATCATAGTTTGATGTGAACTTTTTTCTTCAGGGTCAGCAGCCACCTTTCCAACATCCCCCACCCCGCTAACAAGTTCATTTCATAACATGTATAATGAGCACCTAGATATTGAGGGGTTCATCGTTCGGAGCCTAACTTTATATTCTGGCAGAAGTACAGCAATATACATAATGATGCATTTTTTGTCCTATTCACATAAAAAAGAAAAAAAATTGGTAACTGTAGCTTTATCAGTCAAGGTCTAATGGTGGTGGGTGGGGAGGTTCTACAAAGAGACTTACAATGCTGGTTTTATAGAGGCCAGCACTGGTGAAAAGCCAAATGGGCAATGGTGAGGAAATACAGGGGTTAGCAACAGCAGGAAGCCATTAATGCCAGGAACCAGCTGACACTGAAACCTAGGAAATGCTACAGAGACTCTGGGACCTCCAACAACACTGCACAGAACCTGTAAAAATGGGAGTGCCTCTAAGGGCAAAACTGTGTCTGCACCAGCAGAGGGGCTCAGCTTATGGAATTTTCAAGGGAAGAAGAACTTCAGTATTGAAATGTATGCCGTTGATGTGAAGACCACAATATTCCCAAGTGAAGTAAATTGAAAATATATTGATTTATATATGTATTTTTTTCTTTCTAGTTTTTAGTTTGCAATTATTTTTTACCTCTCTAACCTTATTAACTTGACTCAAAATATCCAATTTATCTTTTTTATATAATTCTGATAGAATTTTGGATTTTCTATTCATCTTTATAGAAATAATTATTGCTTCATGGAATATGATTAAGCCACTGGATTATAAAATCACTTTATATTTATTTTACTTTGTAAACCAACAAGATAACATGTCTTAATAAAACTCGAGAAAAATCGCCCCCACACCAGATTGATGAGCTTCAGAGTTTGAGCTACTATCTAAGGATATTATTTTCTTGCATTTTTCTTTAATGTTTTATTGATTTTTTAAAGAGAGGAAGGGAGAGGGATAAAGAGTTAGAAACATCGATGAGAGAGACATCTATCAGCTGCCTCCTGCTCGCCACATATTGGGGATGTGCCCGAAACCAAGTTAGATGCCCTTAACCGGAATCAAACCTGGAACCCTTGAGTCCACAGGTTGACGCTCTATCCACTGAGCCAAACCAGTTTTGGCAGGATATTATTTTCTTTGACATGAATTTATGACTAACAATATTTTAGAATTTTTCCAAAGGTGGGAGGTGATATAAATTTTCCTCTATCCTTTATTGTATTCTGCTACCCTACTCTTGTGTGCTGCTAACACAGTGAAATAGTTAATAGATAAGACAAGTAGATAGTCCAGCAAACATACTTTCAATTGCTGATAGCCACTACTCTTATTCCCTCACTTTCAAGAGATAAGTAGACAATTTTAGCAAAACCCCAAACACATTTTTTCTCCTAAATTTGGGCACAGTGGTTTAAAAATGTGTAGAACTATGCCTTTGGGATAACCAGTTGTGAGAGAGAAAGAGCCTCAACAGCTATCAAATACTATGAGGAAACCAATGGTCGCTTGAAGTGACAATCTATGGGACTCTACAACAGCCAAACACTGGGTCTCCTGTAGGGTTCCAAATACTGTCTCAACACTTCCCACTGAAGGAAGCAATCACTTTTTAACATTTTGAAAATGTGAGTTTAATTTCTGTTCACCAGTGCTTACTGCAAGTAATATATGTGCACCAGCAGTTATTGTATAACCTCCAAAGTAGCAGTCTCGTAGTATTAGTTTAACTTACTACCTGTAAATATTCAATTCTTACCAGTACACAATCATCATTTAAAAGAATTAGTCAATGATCATTATGCTTACCTAAAAAACTACATGCTTACATTGCTTGATTTTTTGCCAACGGCAAATTAGCCACTTGAATTAATGATTTTTTTCCAAGACCATCTTAGAAAAAATATGCCATGATTATCCATCTTAATTTAAAGGAAAACAGCAAACCACTTCATTATGCTATGTGTAATTGGGTAAAAAATGCTGAGTGATAACTAAAATACAAGTATATCTTCCATGTGTTAACTACCAAATCAAAATAGAGAAACATAGGAAACAATTCAATTTGATCAGATCAATAAATATTTATTTGCACACACTATGTAACTTTTAATTAATATCCCAACAGTGAAAGCATTCATCAAGGCCTATTATATAATAATAACTCTCTGTTTCATTTGCATAATTACTATGTAATAGTACTGAGCTAGATCCTCAAAAAATTAACAGTAAATTATATGAAATAGAGATATATCATTAAATCATACGTTATATGAGTTTATCTTTTATTTATATTTTTAATTCAAGGAATAGGTATTCATAGTTAAAACTGGGGTGGGATTATAAAACCAAGGAAGAGAAATGAAGGGGATGATGAAGGAGGAGGAAGGAAGAAGTGAGGGAGAAGAAGAAAATAAATTTGTCATCCTCACTTTTTTTGAACCCTACAACCTATTCCCTAAAATTTGGTTATATAATTTGTCATTGAGCTCTGTTTGCAAACACTATATTTACACTCCTAATGTTAATTGATGTCTTAAGAAAGAAGATGGTCCTAGCTGGTTTTGTTAAGTGGTTAGAGCCTAAGCCCATGGACTGAAAGGTTGAGGGTTCAATTCTGATCAAGGGCACGTACCTCAGTCATGGGTTTGATCCCCGGTTCTGGTTAGGGCATGTGTAAGGAGACAACCGATTGATGTGTCTCTCTCACAATAATGGTTTTCTCTCTCTGTCTCTATCTCTTCCCCTCTCTTCCATTCTTTCTGAAAAACAATGGGGGAAATAAAATACCTTTGGATGAGGATTAATAAAAAGTAAATAAAAAAGAATATGACTGGGTTTCTTTACATGAATAACATGCATCATTCACATCCTATCTTCCCATTTTATTACTTCAATATATATATTGAAGTAATAAAATGGAAAGATAGGATGTGAATGATATATATATTGATTGATTTTTCACAGAGAGGAAGGTAGAGGGATAGAAAGTTAGAAACATCGATAAGAGAGAGACATAGATCAGCCGCCTCCTGCACACCCCCTACTGGGGATGCGCCCGCAACCAATGTACATGCCCTTGACCTGAATTGAACCTGGGACCCTTCAGTCCACAGGCCGATGCTCTATTCACTGAGCCAAACCAGTTTCGGCTATTACTTCAATTTTTAAATGCATCAATATTTAGTTTTTGTTTTATGAACATGAAACAAAAACTAAATACCGATCAGCTACTTGGTATAATCTATTTCTGTTAATTTCTTGTGTGACTTTTCAGTTGCTTTGTTTCTTAATTTGCTTAGTTTTCAAGGTGGCTGTCATAAATTCTTTCCCAAACTCTTTCACCCAACTGTGAAATCTCTAAATATGTACAGATATAGTAGATGATCTCTCAAGTCCATTATTTTCTCATGGAGAAATGGTTTTGGCATATGACACCTGTTGTCCTGTTTATCTTTATTATTAGTTTTTTAGACAGCCTATTAATTTATTTTGCCTCTCTTCCTTTACTTTTCTTTAATTCTACGTATTGTTCTTTCTTACTTATTTCTTCATTTTAGAGGAAAATATTCTCCAGTAAATTCAGAGCAATGTTGGGTAAGAAGTAAAAGTGTTGAGGCATTGCATATTTTAAAACATCTTTGTTCAGCCATATTTGCCTAAGTATAAAATTTTAGGTTAGAAATAATTTTCCTTCAGAATTTTATATTTTTATTTACAGTATTAAGGTTCAGTATTAATATAATTACCTATCCTTTTTATAGAATAACCTATTTTGCCACTTCTTGCCTCAGAAGACTTTTTAGGATCTTTTTCCTACATATGATGATGTGCATTGGTATAATGCTTTTTCCATTAACTTTCCTATAACCCTCTATGGGTATTTTCAATTTGAATACACATGACCTTTAGTTTGAGGACATGTTATTAAATATTTATTTGATTAAATTATTTCCCTTATTTCCTTTGCTCCCATTTCCTTTGGGTATTTGATTTCCTGTACTACTCTCTAAATTTCTTTTCTTTTCTCTCCTATGATCCATCTCCATTGTTTGCTTCCACTTCTAAAATATACATCAACTTTGCCTCTCAACTTTTTAATTTTTGTTTCTGCTTCCATAACTTTAATTTCCAGGAACTTTCCTTTTGTAAAAATTCTGATGTGTCCTTTCCTAAATAGATTATGTATTTTAATAGGTAGAGAAGTTTTCCTATAATACTAGTTATAACTGTTTTTTCCCCAGTTATTTTAACACAATTTTTGTTTTTATTCATATTTTATGTTTGTTGGATTTGTTTCATGTGTATTGTGGTTTATCTTCAAATAGGTACTGACTTTATGGTAACCTCTATATTTTAAAAAAATTACCCAAAATATAATTAGAATCAATTCTTTGTTTGTTCTATTTTATTTATTTATTTATTTATTTAAATATAGGATAGTCTCTCTTGGTCCCTCTTCTCATTTATTATCTCTTTGTAGTTCTTATTTTTGTCCAGAAAAAAATATAACTTATTTTCTCATATAATTAACATATCATTTGCTGCTATTCTTAAGATATCGATGTAGTAAGAGCACTAGAGAAAGAGCATAAACTAGAGAATCTGTCCCAAGTTTTTCAGGCAGTAACTAGAATATTGGTGTAATTTAAACTCCAAGTACTTTCTTGAGCTGTTAATCCTTCAAATATCTTCAAAAAAATAAAATCCTAGCTATGGAAAATAATGCATAAGGGAATGGCCTATTAAAAATCAGTTCCTCAGTTAAGAAGCTGCTTTGAGGACTGCTTTTACATTTGACTTGAGTCTTTGGGGCATTAATCATTTTCATCACTTCCTTGTAATTTTAAGTAGTCATAAGTGTCTTATTTTGCTCACTGTATTTCAGGGAAAAGTGGCTAAGTATTAAATCAGCAGTAATAAGCTTCTTCCTTACCACTCTATGTAATTAGTTTTACTGATTCAAACAGAGAGAGGGAAAGAAAAATCAATGGCCTCTCTCTCTCTCTCTCTCTCTCTCTCTCTCTCTCTCTCTCTCTCTCTCTTTCTCCTGCTTTTCTTCTTAGAAAATTATAAAAGTCTTACTAATCTCTTTTTTGTTAAGATAAAGAAATATACATCTTAATTCCCAAGCATAAGAAAAAAAAACAAAAGAGGCGTTTCATTTTAACACTGCTGAAGGTGAAGATTGAAAATCAAAAGATGGAAATGTGACAGTGGGTGAAAGGAATAGAAGACAAACGGAAACAACAAGAGCAATGGAGCAGATCTAGGGTCTGAGAGATTGATTAGAAGTCTCATAATAGTATAATTCCCTTGGGTTGTAGATTTGGTGGTTATATCTCCAGTTATCCACTGCCCTTTAAATTTTTGTTTATATTATTCAATTTTTTTTTATATTTCTGTTAGTCAAATTACACATATCCTTAGAGAAGGGAATTATTTTGGAATGCAGCAGCTGGAATCCATGCTTGTTGTACCCAAAGTGTAGATACCCCTTCGAGTTACTTCTTACCCTACATAATGTAGTCCTAATCTCCACTTGTGAAACCAAAGAGGCTATTCTTTTGAGCCAAGTGTAAGATGGTAGATGAGTCTAGTATTCTACATTTTGGGAAAAATTGTTAATTTATATGCACATCACTATAATTAAAATATTTTTTACAATAAATTGAGTGTAAGGATACAAAGGGCATGTCACACATTAGCTTGGAAAAAAAGAGAGAAAACTTAGAGGGGAACAAAATCAAACTTACACTTTTACCATCTATTTTGACATATGTTCTTTATGATTCCTTCTGATAACGTGGAGAAATGCATATCTGACATGTATTTTCAGGTATGTATTTTTCCATGAAAATCTGATATTTTCAGTGCAATAAAATATTTTTCTTAAACTGTTACAGGAGAAATATGTGTCATATAACACTGCCTTTCATGATCTAGTCCATTCACCACAAGAAATCCATTCTGAGATAATTGGATGGATGATATAATGTATTGAATATCATTAGCACTGTTTTAAAGAAGAAAAGCAAGGAAAGTATGTCTGAAAATTATGCAGTGAATGTTTGCTAAAATTACTCTAGATTTTATCTAGAACACATGGGGAAAGGTGGATTTGTGAGCTAGTTTCAGTGATGAATTACTGTGGGTCTTTGAGTAATTTCACTATATTCAACATCATATATATATATAAAGGCCTAAGATGTGACATGCATTGACTGCCAGGGGGCAGAAGCTCAACACACAGGGTCAGGCTCTCTCCTATCTGGATTAGGCCTGTGGGTATCAAGCCAAAACAAGCCCTCTGATATCCTCCGAGGGGTCCTGGATTGCAAGAGGGTGAAGGCCAGGCCAAGGGACCCAACTGTTGCACAAACCCATGCACTGGACCTCTAGTTTCATTATAAAGTTAATGAGAAAAAAATAGCAATTCTTAACTAGGACTATTGAGTACTGTTTTCAAGTTCTCACAAGGTCTGCATGGTTTTTCTCTGGGTATTCTGATTCCCTCCCATATCCCAAATATGTACATGTTAAGTGAATTGGTGTGTCTCAGTTGTTCCTTGTGAGTGACTGGGTATGTGATGTGCACTGGGATAGAAGGACATCTTGTCCTGGGCAGGTTCCCACCTTGTGACTTGAGCTGCCAGGGTATATTGAAATAAGTAAATTGGAAAATCATTATCTTACTTCTTAAAATAATTTTTAAAGTTGATTTGAAGAGAGAGAGGAAAGGGCAGAGAGAGAGAGACATTGGTGTGAGAACAGAACATATACTGCCTCCTGCATGCCTCCTACTGGGGATCGAGCCTGCAACCCCACATGTGCCCTGACCAGGAATATCTTTTGGTGCATGGAATGATGCTTAACCAATTGAGCCACACCTACTAGGGCTATCTCACTTATTTTTATTAACCATTCTTAACTGCATGCATAAGTCACATTTATTTCAATGTTTGGGACTCTATTTAGAAGTTTATTGATTTTTTTTGTGTGTGTGACCAGAAATATCCCATAATTACTTCTCTTGTTTACTGGTATATTGATTAGCCTATGGTAAAATTGGTTTTCTTATGTCATTTTGCTTAAAGTCACAGTTCCAAGAAATTGTGTTTGAGGACTTGCTGTAATATAAAATAAATATTGAAATTGCATTCTTATGGATTACATGATTATACTTTTTTAAAAAAGTGCAAAAACTCCATTTAAAAAAGTATTATTATCCCAATTTTATAAAACAGAAAACATCCTGATTCACAGAAATTTAGTAAATTGACTTAGTCAATGACAGATTTCTCCACAATTCTGTTTTTATAAAGATTAAATAATCCAGAACCTAAAACATCTCTTACCCCTGATATGTTTATGTAAAGTTAGATTTTGAGAATTTTCCTTATTTTACCAAGTTAAAATAAGGTGTTTTATGGTTATTTTCATAGACAAAAAATCACAACACCATGTCTGACAGTGTGTACTTCTGAGTGGATGAGATAAAAAAAAAAGAAAAAGAAAGAAAGAAAGAAAGAAAGAAAGAAAGAAAGAAAGAAAGAAA
>JAAGEH010002293.1:0-142676 GCA_011751065.1 Lasiurus cinereus | reverse complement strand
TGTTCTGCCATCCAGTCTCATTAACATATTATGCTTTTATTAGTATACATTTCATATTAATGTGGACTAATGAATATTTTGGGAAACTCTGAATTATAATCCTGTACTACTTCATTTTGTTGCTCACATTGGGAAATTTTTCAGGTGGCTCTTTTGTCACCTCCACATTTCTCCCTAATTGTTGGTTGTTATTTTGGGGGGAAGTTTTAGTTTCTATAGGGTGGGGAAGAGTAGAGGGACTTTACATTCCTTTACTACAAGGTACCACAGGCTCATTGTGTAATCTCCTACCTAAACATGGAATCAGCCATTTTACCAAGGAGTCCTGATTCTTCTAAATTGAGAGAAAAAAAAAAGTTTATTAGAAACTAAGGTCTGGGCGCTAGGTGTGCTCATTGATACTGTGATTGCTTCTAGGATCTCTGAGGTGACAGAGAAGGAAAATACATGTGTATATATTAACCCATGTACATACACATATCTATAAAGAGCCCTATATATAATAGTTATGGGAAACATGCTGCTATCTCTAACTTTAATCCATAAGCACATGGATCATTCGAGCTTCTTCCCTTTCCTGATTTATAACTCCCCACTTTAATTACCACAAAACTGGCTCCCACCATCTGCCATTAAATATTTACATGATTGAATAATATCAGTAGATATACTAGAATACAGTAATTCCAGAATTTAAAACTTGAGCTTCTGTGGCAAATATTATTAAGTACAATAAATATATATCATTTCTTCTGTCTTGAGTCTTAAAAACTTCAGTCATTTCCAAAGTTACTTAGGTGTACTTCTTGTGAGATTCCCTCTTCAGTGAGATTCCTTCCTACATTTTTAATATAGTTAGATGCTTTGGTCACATTCTGCCCTACATTTTGGGATTCACAGACCTTCTGAAAGACTTTTTGAAAGGTCATATATTAATTTTCAGTCCTTATACATTGCTGAGTACATACTGTTCCTCCCAAAGCACAGAATTAAATAGCATTAATCCCACCCTTGTTAGAAACTAGCCCTTAGCAGACGCTCTCATTGGTATCCACGATCATCTAACCTCCTAACTATAAGAGGAGGATGTAGGGGTTTGGTTTATTTTACATCGCTCTCCTTTTATTCCTCAAAGGCCACTTACCAAATCTTCTTGGCTAGCTGAGTTTTCCCCTTTACATTTCCCATTATAATTTCCAAACCTCTATTTGGGTTAATATCTTAAAGAATGACTCAAAATCTGCATACATTTCAACTGTTATTTTTAATTTGATAAAGACAAAGCATCCCAAAAAATGCATACACAATTGTACAGCTGACCACTCAATTTTGAAAATAAACTATATTTTAAAAAACACTGCTTTCATGATTATAGGTATATATTAATTATATGCACAAATGTCTACATTTTTGGAACACTTTATGCAATAGAAGCATAAGAATTCTCACTTTATAATTTCACTAGATGCATGGCGTACAAAATACGTGCACGGTTCTGGTCCCTAGGCCTGGCCTACAATCTGGGCCATCTTCCCCAGCTTCTGGAACCCCAACTTCCAGCACCACTCATGCCTGGTTTCCTGTTTACCATTGGCAATCAGAGTCTGCCAGTTGGGAGAGGGACTGAGAGGTTGTCCTTTCCCGCCCACTGGCCAGCCTCATCCCCCACACTGGTCGCCCTCTGTCCTGGGGGAGTCCAGCAGTATGGGGGCCTTGGCCTAGTGCCTGCGTCCACCACCACAACCCTGGATCCCCATTCACCATTGGGTGATCAGAGCCAGCCAGCTGAGGGGAAGGGATCAAGAGGTTGGCTGGCAAACTCTGATCAGGTCATCGGGGCCTGGGAGTAGCAGCTGCCCCCTTGTGGTCAGTGGGCATCATAGTGACTGGTCGTTTACTGTTTGGTCAATTTGCATATTACCTTTTTATTATATAGGACCAGTGGCCCGGTGCAGAAATTTGTACAGGGGAGGGTTGTGGTGTCCCTCAGCCCGGCTTACATCCTCTCCAATCTGGGTCCCCTTGAGGGATGACCAACTGCCAGTTTAGGCCCGATACCACAGAGATCGGGCCTAAACTGGCAGACAGACAATCCCCTCACAATCTGGGACTGTTGGCTCCTAACCACTCACCTGCCTGCCTGCTTGATCAGCCCTAACTACTCTGCCTCTTGGCCTGCTTGCTCCCAACTGCACCCCTCTACTGGCCTGCTCACCCCCAAGTGGTCCCCTCTGCCAGCCTGCTTGTCCCCCAACTGTCCCCTCCTCCCGCCCCCCTGCTGGCCTGATCAGCCCTAACTGTCTCTGCCTCAGCCCCACCATCATGGCTTTGTCTGGAAAGATGTCTGGAAGGTCTCATGGTCTAATTAGCATATTACCTTTTTGTTAATATATGTAGGATATGACATACCATCATAACTATAACATATATACTAGTATGATCTCTATGAGAATATGTACTTCATGAGATAAGAAAACATCTAATACATTACATTGTATATGTTGTAATAGGAAATACTTTATTTCAATAATATGTACCCTGTGACTTCCCTTCCTGATTTGGGAATGGTTCCCCAATTCTTTGAATGGTTCCTGGCCCCTGATGTATTTTTTTTCATTCAACGTAACTTTATTTACTGTTTATTGCACATGATTTGAGGTCTTTTATTTCTAACCACCAAAGATTCAAAGGACTATTTTTTCCATGAAGTTTAATCATTAACATTAGTGAATTCATGTATTCATGTATTTTTATTGTAAACATCTGAATTATTCACATTGTCATAGATCCTGAACTCATAAACATAGACCATGCACAGGCTGGTAGCAAGCTAGGAAACCACTCTGCAAGCAAACAGATACTCTGCATAAGGAGAAAAGTCATAATACAACATTTAATGTCCAACCTGAATCATCTCAGAATATTATATATTTTGACTTCTTAATTCATATAGTATCGGGAGCTCAACTGCTTGGTGATGATGGGGTTGACCTGGTTTTGGGAAAATTATTCCTGAAATAATTAAGGAAAGGGGAGCTCAATCTTTCTTCTTGGTTGTTTGTTCCTCCCCTGCACCTTCATCTTTCTTCTTATCCTCAGCTTCTTGGGCATCTTCTCCTTCAACTTCACCTCCTTCTTCCTCCTTTGCATCCTCAAATTCTTTCTTGGCACCTTCTTCTTCTTCCTCTTCTTTCTCTTCCTCAGACTCTTTCTGCTTCTTCTCCTCTTCAGCTTCTCCTTCAGAGGGGGTTCATCCTTAGCTTCCTCAGCTTTTGCAGCCTCAATGGTTTCTTCCATGTCGATCTGCTCCTCCTGGACATGGCTGGTGTATTAAGAAGGCAAGAAGCAAGTGGACATCAAGTAGAAGCTGGTCTGTAAACCACTGTAGGCAGATTGACCAAGACCTGGGAACTCTGGGAATAACTGCTCACTTTGCTTCCCATGCTGGTGAAACTGAGCTGGCATCCTCACCTTCCAAGAGTTTCGTATAAGCTGCAATGTCAATATCCAAAGCCATCTTCACATTGAAGAGGTCCTGGAATCCTTTAAATATCATGCCATTTCACTCTTTGTAATTCTTAACTCATTTTCTAATTTGTTGTTTGTGTCCTGCATAGCACTAATGTTGGCATTCTGTGTATCCTCCAGCTCTTGCAGCTGCTTT
Organism: Lasiurus cinereus; assembly: GCA_011751065.1. Classification (NCBI taxonomy): domain Eukaryota; kingdom Metazoa; phylum Chordata; class Mammalia; order Chiroptera; family Vespertilionidae; genus Lasiurus; species Lasiurus cinereus. Next base: position 139,012 of record JAAGEH010002293.1, on the reverse strand, counting down.
CCCAGCACTTTGTTCATAACCTAGCTCACTTCAATCTCCAGGGTCTTGGCTGGAGCAGGCAGTGGCTCTCAGACATCTCTTCCTTGGTGGCGTGCACCCTATAGGTGTTTTTGGCAGTGCTCTCAGTCAGCACGATAAAGCGGCTCTTATACCATTCTTCAACATTCTACATGTTCTTGGCAACCAGCATCTCATACTGGGCACAGATGTCCTTGAGTGCGGTCAGACTTGGAGAACATGTCCATCTCCACAGAGATCTGAGCATACTGAATCTGTGCCTGGAGCTCGGCGATCTTCTCTTCATGCACCTTCTTCAGAAAGGTGATTTCGTCCCTCAGGCTGTTGATGTGCTTTTTGAGCTCAGCACCAGAAAGAGCTGCCTTGTCTGCACCTTTGCATGCCTCCATCAGCTGACCCTCTGCATCCTCATGGTTTAGCACCTCTTCCTTGTAGCCTACCTGTAGGTTGCTCCCCGTCCCTTCCAAGCCCCAGTGACTCCTAACGGGGACCCAAGGATGCACCCCTGATCCCACTGCCCTCTCCTCACCAGGTGCAGTGTCCCGTAGGGCAAGGCACAGGTATCCCATTTTCAACCTGGGCCTGCTCTGCAGGTGTCCTGGGGGGTAGACAGTGATCCCAGAGATGTTGGCCACCCCTGCCTGCCTGGTTCCAATCACAGCGTGGACCCCACAGGTGGTGTACTGCGCTGCCCGTGGCGCCTGTCCGGATCCCCATCGTGGCCTGGACCCTACAGTCAGCATCTGGCACTGCCCTCCCTGCCTGTGTATGCAAATTTACCCACTGTCTTTGTTGAGTTCATTTGTATACCACTCCTGATTTACTGGTGTGTGTAACGAAGGTACAATCAATTAGCATCTTCCTCTTTTATTAGTTTAGATATCACATAGTCTCATGATAGAGAACTTTCTGCATCTTAATCTTCTTTTCATGGCTGGGCATATTGTATATTAATATGTAAGTCATGAGACTAAATACACAGTTGAATTATATACCATTATATTAAGTAGGAACAATATTTTGAATAATATATTTTATACTTAAAATATAACCATTTTTCTAAAATTTAGGCTCTGAGTTTTTAAGAACTCTGCCTCATTAATTTGTTCATTTAGATATAGTTATTTTATTAAAACATTTTATAAAGACTTATATACTACAAAAACCTTTTAATCTTAAACCCACTAAAATTTACCAATTTTATTATGAATATAAAACCTTAAACATCTGCTTCACATGTTGATAACTGTAGACAGAGACTAATTAGGTGATTTGCTAAATGTCAGATGTGACTTAATGTCAAAAAATAATATGGAAGCATATTCATGTTAATTGGATGTTACTTTTTATTTTGTTCAACAAAGAAATTTTTAATGCAAAAACTGAAAAACAACAAGGAAAAAACAATTCCAGATGGATGACTATGCTGACAACTGCACTAACAATCTGTCTCTTTAACTCAGACATTAGCTTTGCTCCCAAGGCTAAAAAGATTAGTCATTCTTGAGCTAAAACTTGTTTTCCTAACACATTTTGTCTATATTCTTAAGATGCTGTTAGGCTTATGCATAATCAGCAATTATTCTTACCTTGACCTGCCTGTACCTTAGTAGTTGCTCATGCTGCATTCCCCTAACTTTATTTCATTTTCCGAGAACAGTCAGATCCTTTACCTATATGGATTGTAATGTGTGTAGCTCAAGACAAACTTTTTCCATATGTGAACTTTTCAGAATAATTTAAATTTATTATTCCGGAACCCAAGTAAAATAGTTTTGGTGGATGTATTTACTTAAATATATTGCCAATTTGCAAAATTTCTCTATAATTTGTTTAAAAGAATTAGCTCTAGTTTTAATTCAGACTTAGGTATATATGCTCTAATAATTATTTAAATCTATATTCAAAGTGGGGTATAAATTTATGTTATAGCATAATTTTTATTTTGTATATAATTTTAATATCTATAATAATAAAAGCACTATATGCTAATTAACCAGACATCCTTTCAGACATCCTTCTTCATGATCTTCCAGATAAAGCCGACACTGCGAGGAAAACCCAGATCCCCAGTGGCAGAGGGAAGCTGATGCCAGCAGTTGGGAGAAGTAAGGCCTTCTCCTGCATGAATTTCATGCATCAGGCCTCTAGTAAAATATAATGCTAATTCTGTTTGATGTTCTCTAGTAGCATTTAAATTAACAATTTTTTTTTGTTATATGAGCTCTATATATGCTCTGTTCAAAGAATTTTTCAAATATGATTAATGCTACCATTATTTGAAACTAGCTACTATCTATGACCTATTATTTATATATTGCCTGTTATTTATTTAAGAGAATATGGAATTTATTATATGTCAAATAAAACATAAATTCAACTAATTAAGGATGCAGAGATTTCCCTGTTACTGTAGGTTTTCCCACCCTAACGCCATAAAAATATTCTGCTCACACATAATGGCTAGCAAAAGAGTAAAGGAAGCAAACCATATTACCTGTTATTTAAATACTATTATTTAAAATTATCAACACAAACACTTGTCAATACATTGAAGAGCATAAATTTGTTTTAACATTAAAGGAGCTGTGATTTATCTACCTATTGTCTATTTGAATAAAAATAATTTGGATCCTGATTAGTGCAACTTTCTGAAACTTCATAATATTTACAACATAAGTCAATAGTCTCTTTGAAATCAAAATACAGATTTTTTTTTCTGTGTAACTTGCAATGTAAACTATCCAGAAATTAAAATAATATGTTCTACCCAAAGTCTTGTGCGTTTGGGTTTTTTTTTTTGCTTATAAGTATAAAAAAGGTAGAATTCAAACCTTCTGGTCTGAAAGTCAGAGGTACATTTAAGGTAATTCAGTTCTAAAAAAGATTGTTTTCAACTGTATTTTTTATCTTCTAGCTTGTTCAAGGTTACTTTCAAAGTTACTGAAAGAATATGTTTAACCTATCTTCTGAGGACAAAAACAAAGAAATTATATAAATATATATGATTTATATCTTGATTCATATATAACATATTAATATATAAGTATATTTTATAAGCAGATGAATATCTGTAATTTATATTAAGAAATATCAGTAATTAGAGCAGGGCTAGATTATTCAGTGAATAATAGAAAGGAAGATTCCCAAGTGACCATCTACTTGGTATTCAATAAATTATTCTTGAATTGTTCTGCTTTATTTCTATCAATTAGTTATATTTGGCATGTAAATATTCTATTTATCTGTATTCAATTTTGAAGTTAAGTTTTATCTGGACCCCAAAAAATAAATAAATAAACACTTCAAAGCAATCACATACAAAAACAGATCCAGAGACAGAGAAGCATGGATCAGACCATCAAACCTTAGAGGGAAGGTCAGGGGAGAGATCAATTAAAGGACTTGTATGCATACATATAAGCTTAACCTACGGGCACAGACACCAGGGGGATGGGAGCAATGGGGCAATAAGGACACATATGTAATACCTTAATTAATAATAAAAAAAAAAGAATTTGAATATTGCTTGAAAAAGCATTCTTTTTTATCAGTGTCATTTTCTTACATTTCTCTCATAGAGTTCTTGTATGAGGTATCTCACAAATAATCTTTATTAGTTCCTTCACCAACATGTGCCCCACAGTTAATTCTCCACGTATTTTTGAAGCTACATTGCGAATGCACCTGCACAGACTTTTGTGGTAGAAGATGGGTTCTTATTGGCAACTCCTTTGGTAGCTAAGTTTATTGGTAACACTGTTCTCCAGAGTGGGAAATCTCTACTATCAATAAATCTTGGCAAATTTAATAGATTTATCAATTGATAAGTTAATAGTCACTTTGTACCTGTAAATTAAAATCAGGTATAACTATTTAGGAGCTAATATTTAAGTAAAGGATGTTAACTGGTTATTATGGCTTATTGATTATGGCAAAGAGGCATGCAAATATCCCACTTAAACAAGAAATTTCAAAAATGTGGTCCAATTACTTCATTGATGAGTCTTGGAGAATTTAAAACAAACAAACAAACAAAAAAACACGTTGCCGCCACATAGCTTCCCAATGCCTTCATTTATTAAAGTAGATCAAGCAAGGAATGGAACAAAGGTGCCCAAGGAAGTAGTGTCGGGGGGAAGGGGGGGGAAGAGAGAAAGAGAGATCTTCTCAATAGAGACTATGTAAGGGTACTCTGAGACAGCCCTGTTCTAGATAGAGAGGTTAGCATTACAGACACATGTTTGTTAAAACGAAAAATTTGCAGGCCCACACTGGTCAGGAATTTCGTAGGAGAATTACCTTGTTGCATATCCTGTGATGTGGGAGCTGATTTTAACATGGAAATGGTGTCCATTTAGAAAGAGTTTCTAGAAGTAATTAGTAACAAAGAGGTGTGAAAAGACCATGATGTAATGTGCTAGAAAAGATGTTGGGACAGAACCTCAACTTTTACAGTGAATCCTTTTAAAGATATATGCATGTATATAAGTATAACCAATGGATACAAAACATGGGGGAGGGGAGAAGGTGAGGGCATGTACTGGGGGTAGGGAAGGCTGTGGGAAGGTCAACAGGGGAAAAGAAAAGGAGACATATGTACTACTATTTGTAATATTATAAACAATAAAAAAATAGGGAAAAAAAGATATATGGTGGTTTTTCAAGAGGAAAGAAACCTTGGAGATGCTCAAGGTTTGCAAAGATTTAGCATGGTCTGATTGTTTTGGTGCCTGCTGTAGGTTTATGTGTTGAAATGAGTTTTTATACCCATATCGACCTTACTGAGTCAGACAAAAAAAAATGTTTTTATAGAGCATTCTCATGCAAGAGGATTTTCAGTGCTTACAGCCATCTGTAAGGCATTGTTTCGCACCTCTGATGGCAAACTGTAAATCAAAATTTAAAGGATTTCTCAGAGCCACTGATTGTAAGAATTGCAAATGAGTTTTTCAATACAGAATTATTGGTTATGTTCCTTTTTTTTCAATTACAAAATTGCCTCTCTTTTATCCTTTTTAATAAACTTGCAACCATCTTTTTATTTATTTGTAGAATAAAGTTAAAATGAGCCACAATTTCAAAATGAAAAAAATAGGTGTAATTTTCTACCTTTATTTTAATTTTTACTGAGATAGAATTCACAAGCCATAAAATTCACCGTTTTGAACAGTAAGATTTAGTTGTTTTAACATATTCACAGAATTGCATAGCCATCACCACTATATAATTTCAAAATAGTTTTAATCAACCAAAAAAGTAACCTGCATTTATTAGCAGTCACTCCCCATTCCCTTCACCCGCAGCCCTTGAAAACCACTTATCTGTTTTCTTTCTCCCTAGATTTATCTACTCTGGACATTTTATATAAATGAAATCATAATATGTGTGGTATTTTGTGTCTGGCTTCTTTCACATTTCCTTCAAAGTGTCATCTGTGTTGTAACAAGTATTAATATATCACTGCTCTGTATGATGGAATGATATTCCACTGAAGAGATATACACATTTTGTTTATTTACTCAATTTGTGGGCATCTGCATTTTTCTACTCTTTGTCTATTATGAAAAGTTCTGCTTTGGACATTCAGATACAAGTTTGTGTTCACATAAACTTTCATTTCTCTTGAGTGTATACCTAGGAATTAAATCACTGGGTTATATATTCTATGTTTAACTATTTTGGTGCTTTTAAATCCCCTGCCGGAAAAATATGAATGTTCCATTTTTACCAAAGTTTACTATTGCTCATCTTATTTTATTAAAGCTGTGCCAATGGTTACAAAGTGGTGTCTCATTGTGTTTTTGACTTGCATTTCTCTGACTAACAATATAAAATATATTTTCACATGTTTCTTGGTCATATGTATATCTTCTTTGGATAAATGTTTATTCAAATAATTTGAACCATCTATTAATTGGATTAGTTTTATTTTTGTTGTTGAGTTGTAACAGTTATTTTCTCTAGTTCTGTAAGATTGTCTTTTCACTCTCCTAATAGTCTCTGTTGAGGCACAAAAGTTTTGTATTTTTTATTCAGCCCAATTTATCCATATCTCTCTTATTAAACAAACTAATACAGGGTCATAAAGATTTTCACTGTTTCTCAGAGTTTTATAGTTTTAAAGTTCACACTTAAGTCTTTTATCTATTTTATCAAATTAAATTCTCTTTTCACTTTTTAAAATCTGTTCTGATAACTCTGTATTCAGTTATTTTTGAAGTTAATGCATTATGATGCAACATTTCAAACACAGTGTATTTAGCAATATGCATATTTTCTTCTACAATCTTAAGTAAATCTTCAAAGTTCTATTTATAGCTTGAGAAATGACATAAACCATTTGCATTAGTATGCATATGTATATAAATATGTATTATGTATTGATTTTTAAAGTAATGTATTACTACTATTTTTGTCTAAGGATATTTATATGCATAAGGTCAAAATGTCCTTTTTCTTCTTCTTTTTCTTCTTCTTCTTTTTTGGTCATTTAAAGAACAGAAATTTATTTTCTTACAATTTTAGAGTCTATAAGTCCAAGATCAAGGGTTGATTTATCCGGAGGCCTCTCTCTGTGGCTGGCAGATGGCCACCTTCTCACTGTGTCCTCAGGTGGCCCTTCAGTACGTGCATGTACTCTTGATTGTCTTCTTCTTATAGAGATATCAATCCTTTTGGATTAGGATCCTGCAAAAACATTTTTTATTAGGTTCCAGCTTAATTCAAGATCATGTCAACTTGTATTTTGCTTTCTTATTGGACTATGACTATTTGAATAAATATACACACACACACACACACACACACATACACACACACACACAAATACATACATACTAGTAGATCAAGCAAGGAATGGAACAAAGGTGGCCAGGGGCATGGTGTAGAGGAGAGAGAAATCTTCTCAATAGAGACTATGTAAGGATACTCTGAGACAACTCTGTTGTAGAAAGAGAGGTTAGCATTACAGACACATGTTTGTTAAAATGAAAAATTTGCAGGCCCATACTGGTCAGGAATTTCATAGGAGAATGACCTTGTTGCATATCCTACGACATGGGAGCTGATTTTAGCACAGGAAATGGTGTCCCTTTAGAAAGAGCGTTTAGGAGTAATTGGTAACAAAAAGGTGGGGAAAGACCATGATGTAATGGGCTAGAAAAGATGTTCAGATAGAACCTCAACTTTTACAGTGAATCTTTTGATCTTGGACTTATAGCTTCTAAAATTGTAAGAAAATAAATTTCTGTTGTTTAAATGAATATATATATATATATATATATATATATATATATATATATAATCAATAAGCCATTATACCAGTTAACATCCTTTACATAAATATTAATTCCTAAAAAGTTATACCTGATTTTAATTTAAAGGTACTAAGTGATTATTAACTTATCAATTGATAAATCTATTAAATTTGCCAAGATTTATTGATAGTAGAGATTTCCTACTCTAAAGAACAGTGTTACCAATAAACTTAGCTACCCAAGGAGTTGCCAATAAGAACCCATCTTCTACCACAAAAGTCTGTGCAGGTGCATTCGCAATGTAGCTTCAAAAATACGTGGATAACTAACTGTGGGGCACATATTGGTGAAGGAACTAGTAAAGATTATTTGTGAAATACCTCATACAGGAACTCTATGAGAGAAATGTAAGAAAATGACACTGATAAAAAAGAATGCTTTTTCAAGCAATATTCAAATTCTTTTTTTTCATTATTGATTAAGGTATTACATATGTGTTCTTATTGCCCCATTGCTCCCCCATCGTCCCCGCCCCCCAAGCTATGCCCTCACCCCTTTGGTGTCTCTTCCCATAGATTAACCTTATATGCATGCATACAAGTACTTTGGTTGATCTCTCCCCTTTACCCCCACCCTCCCTGACCTTCCCTCTGAGGTTTGATGGTCTGATCCATATCATACTAGTATATATGTGTGTGTGTGTGTGTGTGTGTGTGTGTGTGTGTGTGTGTGTAATATTTGAGATATCTAATTACTTTATTTTCTTATTGATTGGAAAAATGCAACATTTCCTTATAATCTCAAAATTATCATTCAGGCCAAAATTCTTGAGTTATCTTTCATGTTTCTATTTTCATGTTTCACACATGGAAACTGTTACATATCTCGTTCACTGTACTTTCCAAATTTATTCAGAATCACTCTATTTCTGCTTTGTATCACTCCACTCCTATTATTTCCTCTTGAGCCTGTATTATTGTAAAAGTTTACTAAATGAGCTTGCTGGCATTTACCTGTTATCTAAGATCATGGTATGGTCATAATATAGAATATCGTATATATGTCACCCATAGTATCAAATTTTGCTTTTCACATACTTTCTGGTTCAGAATAAAACTAAAAGATTTTATATTGATCTAAGTGACTTATATTAGCTAGGCCATGCTATGTCTCTGATAGCTTTCCTTCTCTCTCTTCCCCTTTTAACTCCATTTAGCCATACTTGTTTCATTTTGTATTTATTGAAGCCAATTTTAATTTAAACTCATGTTCGGTCATGTGACTAAGAATATCATTAATATTAACACTAAGGTTACAACTTTTAAATACAAGTATTTAAAAATTACTATTTTTGAAACATGGTTAGAGGCAAATAAATTGTGAGGTATTTACTAAAACATGTTCTAATCTGGTTTACTTGGAAACATCACTCATTTGACTATTTCTATAATCAACTTAAAATAAATAGTATTTTAATTAATAATTTTTCCAATCAGCATTTATCTCCCCTGTACCTTCTTCCTCCTCCACTCACCCTCCTGGACACCACAATCACCACACTGTTGCTGGTGTATAAAAGTATCTATACTAATAATAGACAAATATGTAAATTGACCATACCTCCACAACATCTACAGCCAATCAGGAGTGAGTATACAAATTAACCTGACAAAGATGGTGGGCCTGTGGGCAGCACACATGTGCTGAGCAGCCAGGGGTGGGGTAGGAGGCCCACCTCCCCTCCATGTAGCCTGGACAACATAGAGGACACTTCCGGGACCCTGCCTGCTTTGAGTCTATGGCCAGCGTGTGTGCACGAGCCGACGCCAAGTACCCAGGGTTCCAGGGATGCCACTGGAGTGTCCAGTCCTGTCAGCCTGTCATTGGGGTGGCTGGAGTTCACAGTACTTTTGGTTTGTACAGCCCCTGGACCAGAAGGGGAAACCAAGAGTGTGGGGAGCACCAGGAATGATGGGAATAGTAGTTCTGGTGGCAGATGCTATGCAGGATTTCCTAGACACTAGAGCAAAGTGAGCCTTGAGCAAGTCACTATTGTGGGTGGGATAAGTAGGGAAAGCAAATTGAGAGACATAAGAGTGTTGAGGAAAAATTAAAGGGAAGTTATCCTGCAACTTCTAGGAAATCTCCACCAATGGAGCAAAGGAAAAAAAAAAGACCTCTATTATTCTGTGAGCCCCAAACCAAACTGGGTTGGGGTCTCAGACAATTGGTTTATATGTTTGCAAAAATAGACAGAAACTCCCAGGTTGGGAGAGGGCTCCCAGATTGGAGAGGGTGCAGATTGTGCTGAGGTACCCACCCTCTGTGCATGAATCTAGTACTTTTATAATAACTTGATTTTCCATTGCTGCTTCAATGCAAATTTATCATCCTGTTAATACAATGATCAGGACTGATGGCTTTGGTGAGACATTTTAGCTGGCAACTTGTTTGTAGCTCTAAAGCTTTGTTCAGGCCCTTTATATTTTGAGATTGGCTTTTTTCACATTCTATATAATAAGTGAGAAACATGTAAATTGACCATACCTCCACAACACCTACCATCCAATCAGGAGTGAGTATGCAAATTAACCCAACAAAGATGGTGGGTTAATTTCTTTACACAGGAGCTGAGCTGAAAGCAGAATGGGAGAGCAGGTGGAGAGTGGGGTGCCTTGGGAAGCTTGGATCCCCAAGCCACCAGATGGAGAGCAGAGAGGGAGACCTGGCAGCTTGGAGGCTGTGGGATGGAGACAGAGCAGGAAGGGAAAACCAAGAGTGCAGGGAGCACCAAGAATTCTGGGAATAGTAGTTCTGGTGGCAGCCCCAGGACTGGAAGTGGAAGCTCAGAGTGTGGGGAACACCAAGAATGCTGGAGATCATAGTTGACCTACACCAGTGGTCAGCAAACTCGTTAATCAGCAGAGCCAAATATCAACAGTACAATTGAATTTTTTTTTTTTGAGAGCCAAATTTTTTAAACTTAAACTTCTAACACCACTTCTTCAAAATAGAATTGCCTAGGCCATGATATTTTGTGGAAAAGCCACACTCAAGGGGTCAAAGAGCCGCATGTGGCTCTCAAGCCACAGTTTGCCAAACATGGTCCTAGACACTAGAGCAAAGTGAAGATATCCTAAAACTTCCAGGAAATCTACACCAATGAAGCAAAGAAAAGAAAATGCCTCCTCTATGATTCTATGAGAAACAAACCAAACTGGGTTGGGGTCTCAGACAATTCGCTCATATGATTTGTAAAGGCAGACAGAAACTCCCAATTGAAGAGGACTCCCCTGAGGGCTCCCAGATTGGAGAGGGAGTAGGTCAGGCTGAGGGACCCATCCTTTCATGCACGAATCTTCGTGTATCAGGCTCCTAGTATAAAATAAAGAGAGTAAGAGCTAATTCCAGTGCTATTGAATGAGTTTAGTTAGGTAGCATATACAAAATATCTACTAGAGAGGCTAATACTTTACAGGCAATTGATAAATTATACTTCTCTTTCTCTTTTTACAAATCTCCATCAAGTGTTAGATTTTTAATTTTATCAATACTGCTTTTGTGAATCTAATATCAAATATTATATTTTCTTATTAAACAATTATGTTATCAATGTTATATTTTCTAACTATCTTCATAATACCACACTCTTGATAATGAATAGAAAATGCTTTCTTAATATTTATGGGACCAAGTTCATTTATATTCTTGTCTAAATAAAGGATAGATGAAAACAATAATCTCTTTGCTTGTAGAAACATGACACAATCTTATAAAGGTTGATTGAAGCATTTGATTTAAGAAAATTACCTTCCCACATTAAGAATGGTGTTTATATAACAACTTCACTGTTAACTATCAGGCATTGTAATTTCATCACTCTACCAGCTGTTTACATTTAATATTTGCATAATAGAATGAATAGTTGCTATAGTTATTGGTCTGGATTTTCATCCCTATTCCATGTGGACACACTTTTATCAAAATAACCACTTCTTTCATGAGCTTTCTGTTTGGTCTAATTTACTTTTCTTTTGTAGTTACATGGTAATGAGAACATAAACTTTTCCCTACTAGGTAAGTCTGTTAGGAATTATGAAAGTATATCAAGTTTTATTCTAGTGACACAGAATAAAGATGATTTGATTCAAAATCTAATAAGTATTCAGCATAGTACAAAACAGTTTGTGCTTTATGATTTGTATGAGGTGTTCATATTTCTAATAGTGTGTTCAATGTGCTATCTCCTTTTAAATGGCAGTCAAATTAAATGTTTGTCCTAAAGTATTGTTCATCATTCATATTCTTATGTAATTGTCTTTTATATATGTCTATAAATTTTAATAGTAACAGCATTTTATCATACTGTTCAATATGACTTAAAATAAGTTTTTTGTGTGTATATATGGGTGTGAATGGGTATGTACTAGTATGTGTGTATCCTAGCTAAGATTTACCAGTCTTTCCAAATAGATTACCATAGCCTGGCCTAAAATCTTAATGATTGTCCCTCACTGCCTTTCACTAGTAAAAGTAAATCTTCCCTGGGAAGACTAAAATTATCTCTCTAATTTTAAAAATAATATGTCCAGAATTCAATAAAAATACTTAGAATAAGAGAAAAGAGGAACAATTTACCAAATTGTGTGTGTATGTGTGTTTGTGACTGAGAGAGAGAGAGAGAGAGAGAGAGAGAGAGAGAGAGAGAGAGAGAGAGAATTTAAATGAAATAAAATCCTAGATATATAAAATTTTTTATTAAATTCAACATTGATTATGCACACTTCAAATTCTTGAGGGACACTATAATACTTTAATTCTGTAATCAACACAGTTTCAGCCAAAACTACTCAGTTCTGAGAATGCAGCATAACAATCCAGAAAACATGCAAACAGTCACTGTTATGCTCCAATGCAACCATATTTATGAAAACAGGCCATAGTTTGCTTATCCTGCTGTTAAGAAATTATGATTTATAAGAAATTATATTCATCAGATAAATGGTATTCATTATAAACTTACACCAAATACCATATTTAACCATGAATTATTATTTTTCTTTATTGATTAAAGTATTACATATCTCCCCATCGCCCCCCCCCTACACACACACACACAGCCACACTTATGCCCTCACCCCCTTGTGTCTGTGTCCATTGGTTAGGCTCATATGCGTGCATATAAGTCCTTTGGTTGATCTTTCTCCCTTTATCCCCACCTTCCCCTACCTTTTCTCTGAATTTTGATAGTCTGATTGATGCTACTCTGTCTCTGGATCTGTTTTTGTTCATCAGTTTATGTTGTTCATTATATTCCACAAATTAGTGAGAACATGTGATATTTATCTTTGACTGACTTATTTCACTTAGAATAATGCTCTCCACTTCCATCTATGCTGTAGCAAGTGGTAAGAATTCCTTCTTTCTTACCACAGCATAGTATTCCATTGTGTAGATGTACCACAGTTTTCTAATGCACTCATCTGCTGATGGGTATTTAGGCTGTCTCCAAATCTTGGGTATGGTTAATTGTGTGGCTATGAACATAGGGGTGCATATATCCTTTCTGATTGGTGTTTCTAGCTCCTTGGGAGATAGTCCTAGAAGTGGGATCACTGGGTCAAATGGGAGTTCCATTTTTAGGTTTTTTGAGGAAACTCCATACTGTTCTCCACAGTGGCTACGATTCATTAAAAGTTTTCCTCTTTTAGACAGTACAACACTGAAGGAGGCTCACTTTTACTCTTTTGATGTAACCCTGGCAGGAGCCTTCTACATGTGCTGCTTAATTACAGTACTACTATACCTATAGATATATGATGTTATCTATTTAATTTTAAATCAATTTAAAACAGAGTAAACATAAAAAATAAAAGTATCACATTTATTACAACTTAAAGCTAAGTTGGAGGGTGCAGCTTAGGTAAAGAGCCAAATGGCCCTGCTAACTGAGTTCTAGATTTAGATAGATGTACCCAGCTGGGTTCACGTAGAGATGGATCAGAACCTGGACACACTTCACAACACAGAGTAGATTAAGAGAAAAGTGTGCACCCAAGATGCACAGAGCTGAGCTAAGTATGCCCATCCTATATAATAAAGAGATAATATGAAAATTGACCATTACTCCAACACACCAGATGGCCACCCCCATGTGGTCAAAGATGGCTGCCCCCATGTGAACATAAGATTGCCGCCACAAAATGGCCAGCAGAGGAGGGCAGTTGTGGGCAATCAGGCCAGCAGCAGAGGACAGTTAAGGGTGACCAGACTGGCAGGGGAGGGCAGTTAAGGGTGACTAGGCCAGAAGGGAAGGGCAGTTAGGGGGCACTAGGCCAGCATGGGAAAGCAGGTAGGGGAGACTATTTTGATAGGGAAGCGCAGTTAGGCACAATCAGATGGTAAGAAAGCAGTTAGGCATTGATTAGGCTGGCAGGGGAATAGTTAGGGGTGATCAGGCTGGTAGGATGAAGCGGTTAGGGGTAATCAGGCAGGCAGAAGGTGAGTGAGTGGTTGGGAACCAACAGTCCTGGATTTTGAGAGGGTAGTTGGACATTCCTCGAGGGGCCCCAGATTGAAGAGAGTATAGTCTCTTCAATAAATGATGTTGGGAATTGGACAGATACAAGCAAAAAATGAAATTAGACCACCAATTTACACTATACACAAATATAAGCTTAAAATTGATACAGGACTTAAACATAAGATGGGAAACCATAAAAATACTAGAAGAATCCACAGGCAGAGAAATCTCAGACATATGCTAAAGCAATTTCTTCACCAATACCACTCCTAAGGCAATGGAAGTTAAAGAGAAAATAAACAAATGGGACTACATCAAAATAAAAACTTCTTAACAGCAAAAGAAATCATCAACAAAACAAGAAGACCCACTGTATTGGAGAACATATTTGCAAATACTATCACTGATAAAGATTTAATCTCCAACATCTACAGAGAACTCATACATCTTAATAAAAGGAAGATAAATGATCCAGTAAAAAAAAAAGGGCAACAGACCTAAATAGAATCTTTTCGAAAGAAGACAGAAGGAAAGCCAAGAGACATCCGAAAACATGTTCAAAGTCACTAATTATCCAAGGGATGCAAATCAAAAAGACAATAAGGTACCATCTCACACCTGTCAGAATGACTATCATCAACAAATTAACAAACAACAAGTGCTGGTGAGAATGTGGAGAAAAAGGAACCCTCGTGCACTGCTGGTGGCAATGCAGACTGGTACATCCACTGTGGAGAACAGTATGGAGTTTCCTCAAAAAACTAAAAATGGCCGGGACTGGTTTGGCTCAGTGGATAGAGCGTCGGCCTGCGGACTGAAAGGTCCCAGGTTCGATTCCGGTCAAGGGCATGTACCTTGGTTGCGGGCACATCTCCACTGGGGGGGCGTGCGGGAGGCGGCTGATCGATGTCTCTCTCTCATTGATGTTTCTGATTTTCTGTCTCTCTCCCTTCCTCTCTGTAAAAAATCAATAAAATATATTAAAAAAAAAAAACTAAAAATGGAATTTCCATTTGACCCAGTGATGACACTTTTAAAAATCTATCCCAAAAAACTAGAAGCACCAATCAGAAAGAATATATGCACCCCTATGCTCATAGCAGCACAATTCACCATAACTAAGATTTGGAAACAGCCTAAGTGCCCATCAACAGATGAATGGATTAGAAAACTGTGGAACATCTAACAATGAAATGCTACACTGCTATAAAAAAGAAGGGATTCCTACCATTTGCAGCAGCATGGATGAAACTGGAGAGCATTATGCTAAGTGAAATAAGCCAGGCAATGAAAGAAAAATACCACATGATCTCACTCATTTATGGAAAATAAAGAACATTATAACCTAATGAATAAAAAGATAGATGCAGAGACAGTAAAGCACTGAACAGATAAAGCAGAAAGGCTGGGGGGTGTTGAGGAGGGAGGGAAATAGGTCAACCAAAGGATTTATATGCATGGACACAAGACACTGGATGGGGGTGGGGGGATGGGATGAGAGCATGGGACAGGGGTTAGGGGAGGCTGGGGGAAGGTCAATGGGGAAAAAATGAGATATATGTACTGATATATGTAATACTTTAAACAATAAAAAAATAAAAAGAAAATAAATAAAACAAAACAGAGAACTTAGGATCTTAAGGTACAATTGCAAAGAATTACTAGTAAGTGCTCAGTTTGGTGGTGAGTGTACTTCTCACCCACTGGAACAAATTTTAACTATCAATGTGTTTAAAAATAGAGACTAATATATATCTGATAAAGAAACAGGGTACATACACTCTATTGCATATAATCATAAAATAGTATGATGGAATGGAGACCAAATTTGTCAGTTACATTAGTAAACATGAGTTTCCATAGGACACTATAGAAAAAGGAAGTAATCTTTGTGGCAAACATTACTGGCCACTTAGCCCACCTCATTTCTCAGTTTCATCCTTCATTTTCCATAACTGTGTGGATTAGATGGTGACTCTATGACCCAATACAGAGACAGTAGGTTATAAGGCAATTTGCATAGGATGTTCAAGATATTGTTATTATTGCTATTGTCTAACTTTGTTGTTTTAGATGTCTGGGTAAAATAGCTAAAGATTTTTTTTAATTACATTGAGAAGCCTAAAGTTTCAGGAACCATTATAAGACCATAGAAATAAATGGCACAGTTAAGAATGTTGAAGCAAAAAGGCATTTGGAGGTTATGGCATTTACAACATTGAGAAGCCTCCCTTCAATCCTAGGCCACCTACTTCAAACACATGTGAAAAGAAAAAAGGCACTTTTTGTCCTTAGCCAGTTTGGCTCAGTGGATAGAGCACCAGCCTGTAAACTGAAGGGTCCCGGGTTCAATTCTGATCAGAGATAGCAAGCTTAATCCCAGGTCCTGATCAAGGGCACATGAGTGCAGAAGGATGTGTCTTTCTCACATCAATATTTCTCTGTCTCTCCCCCTTTTCCTTCCAGGAAGGGGGAGAGACAGAGAAAAATCAATGTGAGAATGAACAGCAACAAACCCCTATTTGTTTAAGCCTTGGGAGTTGAATAGATGTTACCTGTGCTATAGCCAAATATAGTTTTGAATAATACAGTTCATAACTATAACCACCTTCTTCTATTAGATGTTCAATTTTATAGATATTCGTTAGAAGATGTTGTGATTTTAATAAACTATAGGTTCTAAGGAACATCAGTATCCTATGAAATTTATATGAAACTCCTTTCAACTAGCCACACTGATATTCCCATTGAGATGTCTTAGGGTTCAGTTTTCAGGTAAGCATTCTGCTTTTCAAAAAGCAGAGTATATTTAAGGTGCCCTGTATTTTTCTTCAAAACTGGGAATTACCACAAATAAGAATTTCAGTTCACACACTGGTTTATTATGGAAAATTTGCCTTCACTAACTTCTTTAGCATCACTTTGATGAGGATTAATCACTGTTTTCATATAAATTACTACTGTAATTATTTCACTCCATTCTTTACAGAATATTACCGGAAGTGTGTATCTTTTTATTAAGAGTACTTCAAAGCAGTTTAGCCAAGAGGACCAGGGAACAAAACCAAAGACAGTATTTTCCCTCATATCCCTGAATAATTATGTTGTGAAGATAAAGTTTTATTTCTGTACTCAAAGTACATACTAAGATCTATTTGAAATTATAACTCTGCTTAACATATATTAAAATGTATTTTTCTCTGTATATGAGACAATGAAAAATCTGAAATTTCTAGTCATTCCTCTCTCTCAGAATTTTTCTCTTACCTGACTTATTCCCCTAATTAAACTCAAAACATAAGAAATAAAGAATATGCTTTTACCAAATCTACATGCAGAGGGTAGTTTAGATACTTACAAATTTACAATGTGTTCTGTATTCCCATTAATTTACTTTGTATAGCCGATAAAATAAAAATTGAAATAAAGAAGAGAACAGACACTAAAGCAGAATTACAACAGTTGCAAGAGTCACAGTACAGTTTGGCTAAAGTATATGTCCCTTTCAGGGTGGAAACTGCTTAAATAATAGCAAAATTGAAGAAAATTTATAGTTGTTGCAAAGATATTGGGATTTAAGTAGACTTCAGCAAAAAAAAAGGAAGGAGAAATAGAGTTGCATATGGCATACATTGAAATACATTAGGCTTTGAGAAATGGAGATTACTTAGGATTTGTGAAGGAAAATTGAAAACTATAAAATCTATTGAGGGAATAACATTCTATTTTGTTGTGGAGAGATGTTTAGATTACCCTGAATGTGTTTCTGTGTACAGTGAATAATACATACTTCAGCATTTTAGTGCACTTTACAAAAGAAGAAAAATGAGAGAAAAAGGAGAAGCACAGATATGCAATTTGCAAGATAATGAAGTATCAATGTCTCTCTTAATGAGAATATTTCATTTGTTTAATTAATGTAGAAAAAATTGCCAAGAACCTTTTCCTTGAAGTATATTCTCCATCTTTCCTTCAAAGTATGTGCATAAATTAATATTGAAATATACTAATAGGTTTTTATGACATTTGAGGTAATAAAATGACATTTGAAATCTAATAAAGAGGGAATATGCTAATTGACCCTCACACCATTGCAAATATGGCAACGCTCACAGTCAATAAGGTGAGAATATGCTAATTGACTGCCCCACCCTCAAAGATGGTGGCACCCACAGTCAATAAGACGGGAATATGCTAATTGACTGTCACATCTTCAAAGATGGCGGTGCCCAGTTCCTTCAGACCCGGTGGGATGGCAGGTGTACGGCCACTCTGCGCACCTGCCTCTAAGAGTGCCCCAGCTGCCCAGGGCCACCTGAGCCTCAGGTAACCAGGGCTGGCCAAGGCTTGCACTGCTGCAGTGACAACAGCATAGGTGTGATGAGGTGTTGCCTTCCCCTGATCACCAGGTCGCCTCCTGCCCCTGAGAATCTCAGAATGTGAGAGGGGACAGGCCATGCTGGACGACCCTCCCTCTAGTGCATAAATTTTCATGCACCAGGCCTCTAGTTTATTTAGTAATAATTATTATTTAATTATTATTATTATTTAAAAATTTAGCTAATTTTCACTAATTTATTCATTGACATAAATACTTCCCAGTATATTTATGAAAATATATTTTTATTTTTTAAATATATTTTTTGTTGATTTCAGAGTAGAAGGGAAAGAGAGAGAGAGAAATAGAAACATCAATGATGAGAGAATCACTGATCAGTTGCCTCCTGCACATCCCACACTGGGGATCCAACCCACAATCCAGACATGTGCCCTGACTGGTAAACCGGCCATGATTCCCTGATTCATAGGTTGACGCTCAACCACTGAGCAATGTTGGCTGGGCTGGAAATACTTTTTTAATAAGATGAACTAAAAGGACACAATGTTTTTCCTAAAGAATAAATTCTCATTAAATAACCAATCACTTTCCCACTTCTTTAATTATTTTTTTTCTATCTTAATACAACCTACAGCATGACCCAATAATAATGCTATATATTAAAATCCTAAAATGCAAATAGACCAAACAACTGATCACTATGACATGCACTGACCACCAGGTGGCAGGCTCTGCCCCTGGTGGTCAGTGAGCTCTCCTGGGGGGAGTGCTATTCAGCCTGAAGCTGGGTTCTTGGCTGGGGAGTGCAGGGGTGGTGGTGGAAGCCTCTCCAGCCTCCACGGCAGAACTGAAGATGTCCGACTGACAGCATTGACCTACTCCCCAGGCTATTTGGTCGTTCCTGGAGGACTTCTGGACTGCCAGAAAGTGAAGACTGGGCTGAGGGAACCCCGTGAGTGCATGAATCTTGTGCACCAGGCTTCTAGTGTACTATGATATACAGAAAACACTTCTTAAGACACTATAGCAATTGCAGCACACACATTTGTCATCCTCATTTTCAAATATGTAAATCCTACATATTTTTCAAGGTCAATACAGTATCCATACCACTTCCAAAAAGATATTCTGGCTGATATTAACTTGCTGTTTCCTGAGATTTTATAGCAAAATATTTGCTACTCTTTTATGATATTTATCACTCTTTACTAAATATTGTAGGATTTACATATTGGTTTGATCCTTCCTAATATGTACTCAGATTTTAAAAACAAGACATCAATTTAAAATTTTATATGTATTTATTTTGTACATTAATACATTCAAAAGAAAAACTAGTAACATGTTAATAAGTTATGAATGTCAGATAAAGGACAAAATGAAAAAATAAACACATGGATGGCCTACCAAAAATAAAATAATAAATAGTAAAAAGACGCTTGAACCATCCTAATCTCTTATTTTATTTATTTTTTACTCATTGTGATTCAGTATATATTAAATTTTGTTCTCTATTCTTTTGTTTTTTTATATATTTTTTAAAATCTGTGATTATATCATTTCAAAATATTGTTTCATTTGTAATCTTTAAATTTTAAATGATATGATTTATATAGTACACTAATATCCTAGCTTCCGATTTTAACTCAGACATTTTAATTCTATGAGATATTGCTACAGATCTATAGAGTTTTGCTATTAGATAGTCTTAATTTACTCATTTACTAGTGATTAATTGTTTATATATTGTTATTATAAACATGATTTTACATGTCTCCTGGAGCAAGTGTGCATACATTTCCCCCATCATATAGTCAGGAATGGAATTACTGGGGGCATAGTTTAAATGACCACATTTTTTAAGTTGTTATACATCAATTTAACATCTCTGCTAGTAATGTATGAAAGTTGACCTAGATTCCCACTGTTATGTATTAATCAGATTAAATTTTGAGCAATCTGGTGGACAGATAATGTTATATAATCCTACCTAATAAAAGAGTAATATGCAAATTGACCATACCTCTGCTACACCCACAAGCCATGCCCACCAGCCAATAAGGAGCAAGTATGCAAAATAACCCAATCAAGATGGCTGCAGCCACAGAGAGAACAGGAGGCTTGGGTTTCCTCCACAATTGAGGAAGTCAAGCTTTCTGCCTGCCCTGACCTGCCTTGGCCTCCACTTAAGGCTACAAAGTTTCAATTATAGAAGATAAATAAATCCCAGATACCAGGGACTCTGCTTGGGTAACCAGGGAGCATGGCCAGCCTACAAACCACCACAGGCCCCTCTCCTAGGCTATCCCATGCCCAAAAGAAATCCCCACCCAGATCCAAGACACCCTGTAGGGTAAACCAGCCTCCCTCTGCCCCCCTCCCACCATGTACCAGGCCTCTATCCTATCTAATGCTATCTAATAAAATAATGGTATGCAAATTGACCATCACTCCAACACACCAGATGACTGCTCCCATGTGGTCAAAGATGACTGGGCCCATTTGGACACAAAATGGCCGCCACAAGATGGCTAGCAGGGGAGAGCAGTTGGAAAGAACCAGGCCTGCAAGGGAGGGTAGTTGGGAGCAATAAAGCCTGCAGGGAAGGGCAATTAGGGGTGACTAGGCTGGTAGGAACGGGCAATTGCAGGGGGGCCCAGTAGGGAGAGCTGTTGGGGGTACCAGGCCTGCAGGGGATGATAGTTAGGGTCAAAAAGACTGGCAGGGCAGCAGTTAGGCACCAATCAGGCTGTCAAGGAAGTGGTTAGGTATAATCAGGCTGGCAGGCAGAAGTGGTTAGTTGCAATCAGGAAGGCAGGAAGGTGAACAGTTGGGAGCCAGCAGTCCTGGATTCTGAGAGATGTCTGACTGCCCATTTAGGCCCAATCCTATGGGTTTTGGCCTATACAGACAGTCAGACATCCCTTGAGGGTCCCAGATTGGAGAGGGTGCAGGCTGGGCTGAGGGACACACACCCCTGTGCATGGGCCTCTACTTGTGATATAAATTTGCATTTCCATGTTTACCAATATAGTTGAACATTTTTTTCATGTGAGTACTTTCCTAGTTCTATTTGTAAAATGCCTGCTTATATTATTTACCGATTTTTCTATTTGGTTGTCTTTTATGTATTGACTTATTAGAATTTAATAATGAGCTCTATGCATCAGACTAATGTTAGTTATATATGCTGCAAATATCTCCTCTCAGCATGTGAATTATCTTTTCATTCTCTTTAAAGTATGTTTTAATTAAAAGTGGTTTTTCATTTCAATTAGTTTGAATAATTCATTCTTTTTTTTTCTTTATGATCAGGGCTTTGTAAGTTTTAAACATCACTCCCATAGACACTTGCTTTAAAGGTGTGTTGTAGCCTGGCTGACATGCTCAGTGGTTGAGCTTTGACCTGTGAGCCAGGAGGTCATGGTTCAATTCCCTTTAAGGGCACATCCAGGGATTAGGACCTCCTTCCCCAGTAAGAGGTATGCAGAAGACAGCCAATCAATGATTCTCTCTCATAACTAATTATTCTATTTCTCCATCCTTTTCCCTTCCTCTCTAAAATCAATAACAATATATTTTTAAAAAGAACATTTTTTTAAAAATATGTTGAAATTTGATATTTTTTCTTAATATCACAATGAATATATAAACCAGGCAGGTGAAATAAAAATCCATGAATATTGTATGTTTCATTACTTAGACCTTTTTTATTGATTTAATTATACCTAAAATTTTTTCAATAAGTATGCACCTTAATTTTTGATGGTATTATAATTTTTGTTCTTTTAAATTACGATTTTAATTGTTTTTGGTAGTACTCATAAAAATCAATTTATTTGGTTATTGACATTTAGATTATTTTAGCTTAAGTATACAACTATGTAATCATAAAATAATGCCATTCTGCTTCTTTTTTTTTTTTAGTTCTTGTAGAATGTATTCTTGTATAAGGAGGCTCACCTTTCTGGATTGAATAGTCACAATGAATGATTCCTTGCTGGTATTGTAAAACACACACACACACACACACACACACACACAAAATCTCTTCTATAGGATCTCATTCTGAGATGGAAACATGTAATTTTAATTTATTAACAAAAATCATAACGCAAATGTGTATCAAAAGTGTGTGATGCAAATATGTTGATATTTAAGTCTGCTATGGAAATTTTGGGAATGCTTTTTGTAAAAAAAATGTATTTGATCTAATACTTGAAGGGTAATATACTCCCAAGGTTAACACATGGGAAATGTCTTTAAAATACTAAGTTCTATTAAAAAACATAAGTATTTGTAAATTCCAGTTTGTAAAGTTCAATCTGCATGCAAACCCTGTGCCTTCTTTGCGTGGTATTTATGCTGATTCTTTTCAAGATTGAAGCAGAACCTCTGGAAATAACTGTATTTCAAAATACAATTAAAAAAAAAGTTGAACAGCCACATTTAGAACCAGAAATTGACACAACTATAATAGGTGCTATAAAACAGATTAAAGAAATGGAAAAACAGTGAGTATTTCTCAATGACCTCAATAGCCTTAACTGATGCTAAGATGAATGAAGAGGATTAGAAGTCTATTTGGTTCTTCCAGTTAATTTTCAGTAGCAATTGCCTTTGACGTTTCATTGCAGGCTAATTGTCTCTGTAGCCCTATCCTTTGAATTTCTTACCACCTGTTCACAATCTCTGAGAACAATTTTCTGTTTATAATGCACATGCCTACTTACACTAAGATACATACAAATAACTAGTTTCATAGGAGCCCCAGGTGAAAAAATGGAATAGACACCCAGACTTCTTGGTTAATCACGATGTAGCGGGTAAAAATTCTTAAGAGGAAACTACTGATTTTTAAAAATTAAATATTAGACCCACATAATAGTTGCTTAAAATCCATGCCATTCAACTTCAGGTGTCTCTGGACTTCAATGTACACTATTAGAGTCCCTTTAGCTCAACACAGATGAAGTAAATAATTGTCAGGAATGGTACTGAAACTTAAGATCCAACCAGTTGATTTTATATGCTGTGCTTACTGAGGGGTAACTGCTAAAACAGAGATATTAAATTGACCTACAGTGTACCATCAAAACCGTTTCAGGGCATATTTAAAACTTCTCAGTATTTCTTTTTTTGTAATTGCTCTGACTTTTGCACTCCATTTTACTTAGTGACACTCAGTGAACTGAATTGCTTTGGTGATGAGAAAGCAGCAAAGAAATTCAGTGAACAGTTAGATTACCTTCCTTATAGCCTTGTTTCTGAATAATCTTATACCTTGATTATATAATCCTTTCATAGCATGTCCACCATCAAAATAGAAACTATTCATGGGTAATATAGTTTCCTACCATGTATTTGCAATATTTATATCTAAGACATTTAAAATAAATTATAAGATTTGAATTTGAAATTTCTTTATTACTGACCCTAGCTTTCCTGATTTTAAATCCAGCAAGTTGAAAAATTTTGTACAAAATGCATATGTTTCTCTTCGCGATTATAATTCATGTTACCTTTTCTAGTCATATGGTTAAAGTATTAAGGGCTTATGGCATTCCTGCACTAATCTGTCTATTCAGGGTACATTTTATGCTTTAAAAATGATATTTTACAGGAACATGTAAAAAGCAGGTTCCCTGAAATTGAAGCTTGTATAAATACCCCATTTTCATGCTTGCGTTTAGAGCTCCCATGCATGCTGAGATTTTACATACAGGTTGTAATCTTTATATTTAAGCAGATGTTGCAAGGCAAGCCAGCAACTGCACCAGTGAGTTGCTAAGCCACCAGGAAAAAAAGAAAGAAAAAAACTGTTCTAAGCATAAGAACCAGACAAGCTGTGAGCTGTGGAATCCATAAGCTGTATATAAAATGAGGTCACTGAATCATGATCTCATTCTGAACAGAATCATTTGGATAAATATGTATATCAAAATGGCTTGTTTGAAGCTCAAAGGTTGTTGGTAAAAATTATACAGTGCAGGACATATGCATATGCATAAAGGTAAAATGATATTTTTCATTAGACCAGTGAACTTCCATATGCAATCAATTGAGTGCCTGTCCTTATTTTTATTTTGGCTTATCTGGAACATCACTGTTTTATGATAACAATTAGAATGTACAAAGTACCAATGCATTTTTTTATCCTGACACATTTCAGAAACTCTTTAGAAATGCAGAAAGATAGAATATTACTAAAATGATCTATAAAAAATAATAGCAAGAATACATATTGATTAGCAACATTAAGAGCTATTATAAGAACATACTTCTATATTTTTTGAAAAGAATAAATTAACTTTCTCTTGCTTCTAAAGTTAGATAGCTTAAGCATGTTTTGTAAAGTATGAATTCAAATCCTGTTCAGAAGACAGGTTATCTGTGAGATTACAAATAAACACCCATCTTATGAATTGCTGAGTGGCATAAGGCATAGGAAATTTACAAAACCTTTGAAAGAAATTAAAATGTTCTTTTGCATTATATGCTTGCTGGTACTCAGGACATAAAAGAGAGGTTGGAGTTCAGTAACAGGAAGGCAAAGCTGTAAGGACTAGTTGGGAATTAAAGTTTCATCCTGAGTTTTATAATAGGAAAAGTCATCGCAGTCCTCTCAAGTACCAAGTCAAGTAAAAAAAAAAAATCTCAGGATGATGCCACATTTTTAAAAATGACAATTTTTTGAAACCCTTCATATGACCAAATTTTCTGTAGAAAAAGAAGTCATGGAACTTAACTGATTTAGGGAATGAACCAAAAAGTCATCAACTATTTGTAGAATGTGGGAACAGGTGGAATATCATTTCTTCGAATAAATATATATCTTGTCTTTCACTATGGTAAATGTTATAAGAAAAAATGCTATATTAGAAAGATAAATATATTACTTACAGGACTAGAAACTCTTCAAGAAAATAGAATATATAACTTACATAATATAGATCATTCATTGTAATAAGTCTCTAAATATGTTAAAAGTAGACTTCGTATGATTTTTAAGAGGCAATAAAATATTGTTCATGTAGGTAACAGTGCAGGACTAAGTATTTTTTCAGATTAAGAAAGAATTCTATATAATAAAGAGGTAATATGCCAATGACCCTCAGGCCCTCACTTCACAAGATGGCCACCCCCATGTCATCACAAGATGGCCACCCCCATGTTGTCACAAGAAGGCTGCCACAAGATGGGTGCCCCAACATCATCACAAGCTGGCCACCCCCACATCATCCCAAGATGGACACCATAAAATGGCTTCCCCATGTCATCACAAGATGGCTGCCCCTATATCATCACAAGATGGCTGCCTCCACATTGTCACAAGATAGCCCACAGGGGAGGACAGTTGGGGGCAACCAGGCCTGCAGGGGAGGGCAGTTGGGGGTGATCAGGCTGGCAGGCAGAAGTGGTTAGGGGTAATCAGGCATCCAAGGCAGTTGAGTGGTTAGGAGCCAGCATTCCTGGATTGTGAAAGGAATGTCCGACATCCCCTGAAGGGTCCCAGATTGGAGAGGGTGCAGGCTGGGCTGAAGGACACCTCCTCCCCCACCCACAGTATACAAATTACATATACCAGGTCTCTAGATCTCCTATGTAATAAAGAGCTAATACCCAAATTAACCCTCACCTCCTCACAAATGGCTGCCTATGACCAGGCCAGCAGGGTGTTAGTGAGGAACAAGCTAACAACTGAACAGTAGGCTGCATGGGGTGACCACACCAGTAGAGGGGCAGTTGAGGGTGATTAGGCTGGCAGAGGAAGCAGTTAAGACTGATTAAGCCTGCCGAGACTGGTTTGGCTCAGTGGATAGAGCATCGGCCTGCGGACTGAAGGGTCCTGGGTTCGATTTTGGTCTGGGAAATGTACCTTGCTTGCGGGCACATCTCCAGTGTGGGGTGTACAGGAGGCGGCTGATCGATGTCTCTCTCTCATCGATGTTTCTGACTTTCTATTCCACCCCCTTCCTTTCTGTGAAAAATCAATAAAATATATTTAAAAAAAAAAGACTGATTAGGCCAGCACAGGGGAGATAGTTGGGGGCAACCAGGCTGGCAGGAGAGGATAATTGGGCGTGACCAGAATGGCAGGGAGGGCACTAAGGGGTAACCAGGACAGTGGAGTGGCAGTTAGGAGAGAAATTGGTCTACAGGGAGGGGGCAGTTAGGGGCGACCTGGTTGGCAGGGGGAGCAGTTAGGTGTGACCAGGTTGGCATGCACAATTAGTGAGGAGTGCTCAGGATGGCAGTGCGGGACAGCTAGGGGTGACTAAGTAGGCAGTCAGGTGAGCGATTAGGAGCCAGCAGTCCAGGACTGTGAGAGGGATATCCAACTGTCGATTTAGGCCTGATCCTATTCCTAAGAAGTCCCTGATTGGGCAGGGTGCAGGCTGGGCTGAGGGGACCTCCCTCATGCATCAATTTCATGCACTGGGCATCTAGTCCTATCTAATAAAAGAGTAATATGCAAATTGATCACCACTCTAACACACAAGATGGCCGCCCTCATGTGATCAAAGATGGCTCTCCTATGTGAACACAAGATGGCTACCACAAGATGTCCAGCAGGGGACGAGAGTTGGGAGGGCCCATGCCTGCAAGGGAGGGCAATTGGGGGCAATCAAGCCTGCAGAGGAGGTCAGTTAGTAGTGACCAGGCAGGTAAAGGAAGGAAGTTGGGGGTGACCAGGCCTGCAGGGGAGGGCAGTAGGGGCAATCAGGCTGGCAGAGGAGCAATTAGGCATCAATCAGGCTGGCAGGGGAGTGGTTAGGGGATAATCAGGCTGGCAGGCAGAAGTGGTTAGGGGCAATCAGGAAGGCAGGCAGGTGAGCAGTTGGGACCTAGAAGTCTTGGATTGTGAGAGGGATGTCCTACTGCTTGTTTAGGTCCTATTAGGATTGGGCCTAAATGGGCTGTTGGACATCCCTCGAGGGGTCCTAGATTGGATAGGGTGCAGGGTGGGCTGAGGGACACGTGCCCCCTCCCCCCATGCATGAATGTCGTGCAGCAGGCCTCTAGTATATAATAAAAAGCTAATATGCAAATTGACCAAAGGGAAGAATGACTGTTCGCTATGACTTGTACTGACCACCAGGTGGCAGATGCTCAATGCAGGGGCTGCTTCCTGATGGTCATTGTGCTCACACACGGGAAATGCCACTCCGCCAGAACCCAGGCTCATGGCTGGCAAGTACAGGAATGGTGGCAGGAGCCTTTCCTGCCTCTGCAACAACACTATGATTTCCAGCTGCCAGCTTAGGCCCAATCGCCAGGGAGCAATAGGATATCGCAAAGGGCTCCTTGATGATAGAGGGTGCAGGATGGACTGAGGGACTCCCCAGACTACATGAACTTCATACACCAGGGCTCTAGTATTCAATAAAAAAGCCATGGTTCAGCCACTCTGGAAAACAGTACAGAGGTTTTTTTAAAAGATTAAAAATAGAACTACCATATGATCCAGCAATTCCATTTCTGGATATATATATATCCAAAAGAAATGGTAAGAGTTAAAAGCGGTATAAATACTCCCATGTTCAATGCAGTATTATTCATAGTAGCCAAGATATGGAAACAACCTAAGTGTCCATCAATGAATGGATAAAGAAATTGTGATATATATACACATACATATATGTATATACATATTTCATATACAAATAAATATAGATGAAATATTATTTAACCAGGAGAAAGAAGGAAATCCTGCCATTTTCGACAACATTCAAGGAACATGAGGGCATTTTGTTAATTGAAATAATACAGTCAGAGAAAAACAAATACTACATGATATTATCTATTTGTGGAATCTAAAAAGCTGAGAGTTCTTATCAGTGGTTAGGGCTGGGGAATGGAGGAATGGAGATGTTATTTAAGCATACAGACAGGCGACTAGTAGATAAATACATAAATCCTGGAGATCTAAGGCACAGCATAGTGATTATAGTCAACAACACTATATTATAAATATCAAAGTTCTAAGATAATAGATCTTAATTGTTGCCACAATAAAAAAAATATACTTATGTAGCATGATAGGGCTGTTAGCTAATGCTAACAACATATCATATTGCATTATATAAATGTATTGCGTCAACACATTGTACAACCTAAACTTACATAATATTATATGTCAATTATATTTTAATTTAAAAGAAAAGAGTCCTGAAACCGGATTTCCCTGACTCTTATGGAAAGTTGAGTCTTTGTTTAGTGGATTGAGTCAGTTTATGTAGCAAAATATATGTTGCTAAGTTGGCACACTCTCTGGAAACATAGTGCTAATTTTCAATGCTA
Source organism: Lasiurus cinereus (assembly GCA_011751065.1). Taxonomy (NCBI): domain Eukaryota; kingdom Metazoa; phylum Chordata; class Mammalia; order Chiroptera; family Vespertilionidae; genus Lasiurus; species Lasiurus cinereus. The sequence continues at coordinate 110,568 of JAAGEH010002293.1, read as the reverse complement.
AAGATTACCCAATATATTTATTTACTTATTATTATTTAACTACTTCAAATACATAACTGGCTATCCAGAGTTTTGGAAAAAGGTAAGAAAATAATATATGCTCTTAAAAATAAGATGTAACACCTGGCCAGTGTGACTGAGTGGTTGAGCGTCAACCTATGAGCAAAGAGGTCTTTCTTGGATCCCCGGTTTAGGCACATGCCTGGGGTTGAAGTTCGATCCCCACTGAGCAGTGTGCAGGAAGGAGGCAGCTGATCAATGATTCTCTTTGATGTTTCTATCTCTCTCTTTCCCTTTCTCTCTGAACTCAATAAATATTTATTTTAAAAAATAAGATGTAACATATTCCAAACCACGTGTTTGACAGGTGATAAAACAAAACTGTAGAAGGGTGTAATTATATACCCACAATCAAATATAAACATAGCCATTCATAATTCATGTATTCAGGCTTTCAAACAAGTGTCTCTCCTGGTGCAAAACAATAAACCCTTGTGAAATCTAATAATTGAAATAAGGGACCATATTTTAATGATTGACTCAGAAAATCCACCCTAAATAAGCAGTGTTAACTTTCTAATCACTAGGGATTAAAATGTTGGAAAATAAAAATAATATTTACTGGTTTTGCATATTACTGAGTAGCTTATGAACTATAAATGCAGTCCATTAACTGCTCTAATGCCTGCTTTGTTTTCCAAAAACGAAAGAGTAGCATGAGAACACATTAATCACAAGAAAAGAATATCTTACTCTATACCACTAATAAATGATCTAATAACTACTATTTTAAGACCATGGAGAACAAGCATTCAGACTACATGAACTTGGTAAAAAGTATACTTTTATTGATTTCAGAGAGAAAGGGAGAGATAGAAATACCAACGATGAGAGAGAATTATTGATTGGCTGCCTGCTACATGCCCACATGGGGGTTTGAGCCCCCAACCCAGGCATGTGCCCTGACTAGGTTATGAACCATAACCTCCTGGTCATAGGGCGATGCTCAACCACTGAGCCATACCAGCTGGGTGACCCATTTTTTTTTTTTTAATGTGCGATCATTACTTACTAGAACCATTATTAAGCAAAAACAACTGAAGAAAAAAGGCCTTTAGCATAAGAGAAGTGAAGTTTAGATGAATAACTTATATCAAATCTGTTGTGACAAGATGGATTTTCCAAAAAAAAGTTATTGGCCCTAAAAAACTTTCCTCCCTGTTTTCATCTTGGTTTACTTAAAACTGACTTTTTACTAGGTCTATCACAGATTCACTTTCTTCATTTCGTTAAAAACAAACAAAGAAACCTTGAAATTGCTATATTTGTTCTCTTTCTGCTTATAATAAGAGCCGCTCAAATTAGTACAATTGGGGGGAAGGCAAAAGTAAGTTGTGAAATATCTGCGTGTTTTGTTTTGTTTTTTTTGTTTGTTTGTTTTTCCTTTTGCATGATTCTTGTATTTCTACTAGTAGCTCATCACACGGTATAGCACGCAGTGGGCCACCCACCACTTCTGCAGGGTCTGGCGGGAACTGCAGTGGGCTGGGAGCCACTCTGCTTCCATGGGATCCGTGCGGCTTCAGGGGGAGTTGAAAGCGAGCTGCAGGAGATCACAGGAGCCGGGAGGGACCCGTGCAATTCTGCAGGAAGAAGCCACACTGCTTCTGTGGGAGGCTGGCCCTCTGTCTCCTCTCGGGGCTTGTACTCGACCACAGAGGCTGTGGGCCAGCCCCCTGTTCGTGACCACTCCAGTTTTGTCTCCATCTCCACTCTGGACCTCACCTGAAGTGCACAACCTCCTCTGTCTGGTTGTGACCCGTTATGGTGTCCCAGCCTCATTTGCATGTTTCTTTTCTCTCTCTCTCTCTCTCTCTCTCTCTCTCTCTCTCTCTCTCTCGATATCTAGATATCTAGATATCTATATCTATATCTATATATTGAAATAATACAGTCAGATCTATCTATCTATATCTATCTATATATATCTATATATATCTATATATATATCTAGACAGAGAGAGAGAGAGACTAGAGGCCTGGTGCACAAAATTCATGCACCAGGGTGTGTCCCTCAGCCCAGCCTTCACTCTCTCCAATCTGAACCCCTCGAGGGATGTCCGACTGCCCATTTAGGCCCAATCCCGGGAGGATCTGGCCTAAACAGACAGTCGGACATCCCTCCCACAATCCAGGACTGCTGGGTCACAACTGCTCACCTGCCTGCCTTCCTGATTGTCCTTAACGGTTTCTGCCTGCCAGCCTGATCACCCCTTGACCACTCACCTGCCAGCCTGGTTGATGCCTAACTGCTCCCCTGCCAGCCTGAATTTTCCTAACTGCCCTCCCCTGCAGGCCTAGTCCCCTCCAATTACTCTTCTTTGCAGGCCTGGGTCCCTCCCACCTGCCCTTCCCTGCTGGCCATCTTGTGGCAGCCATCTTGTGTTCAAATGGTGGAAGCCATATTGTATGTTGGAGTGATGGTCAATTTGCATATTACTCTTTTATTAGATAGGATACTTTTTATCCATCATGGCTCCTATTTGATCATTACTCTATTTCTGGATATTTATCCCATGATCTGCTCATTCCCATCTCATGCTAAACTAAGTCATGTTGGAGACTAAGGCAAAAGAAACAAAGATTAATAGTCCTAACTTTACTTAAATTTGTTATACTTATTAATTATGAATTTTTGCTTCACATTTTCTTTGTAAAATATAATTTCACGTAACTATGGATGTTTTCACACTGCCCTAAATTTTGTGCCTGAAATGTATGCCCCATGCTTTTTATTCTATTCAAAGCCTGTAAAAATACTTCAAGTAATTCAAAGTCAATTTTCTTTTGATTTTTCTCATTGTGGATATCTTTTCCAAGTCAGAATTGCTATTATTTCAGTAAATTTGTGGATTGTTATCATACATTAGATAACATTTTAGACATATTTGGATGGGATATGAAAATTAAGTTATGATCTTATACCTAAATAATTTTAAAAATATAACAAAAGGAAGAGGAAGCATATATGCTTAATTTTTGTACATGCATAAAAATGTAAAGCCTACAAAAGATATTAAAATCTATGAGAATAAATCAGTGAAAATATGTTGCTTTAATCAAAAGATGTGCCTGGCCATGGTAGCTCAGTGGCTGAACACTGAACAATGAACCAGGAGGTCACGATTTCATTCTGTGGTCAAGGCACATGCTCAGGTTACTGGCTGGCTCCCCAATCATGCAGGAGGTAGCTGATCAATGATTTTTCTCTCATCACTGATGTTTCCATCTCTCTCTCCCTCTCCCTTCCTTTCTGAAATAAATAAAGAGATTTTTTTTTAAGATTACATCATTTTAGCAGAGGTCTTAGAATAAAATGCATGGGCATACATTTTAGGCACAAACCTTTAAAAGCAAACTCAAGCACCAGTGTTCAAGTTAGACTGAATGACATTAGACACTAGGACGAAAAGCTAGTGGCAGCAGACAGCAGGGAGGTGCTGTATTATCCTCTGGACCTAACTTTGTGACTTACAATAGCTCATATGTCTTTGTTTTTAAATCTGGCTTTAAGGTTAAAATTTTGTTAGAAGATGTGATTCTAGCATATAATTTGGAAATGAAATTTGAAAATCTAAGGACACATATGTAATATCTTAATCAATAAGGAAATAAAAAATGCATAAAAATGAGTATTGATGAATAGATGCCAGTGGGATTCAATGTCAGGGGCTATATTAAAACGCCTATATATTATTAATATCAAATTTTCACACACAAATATGGGGACGTGGAATTTGATGACAAGAGATATGAGAATGATTATCTGGTACAACCAAGACTGTTTCCAAGGATAGGTGAATGGGGAGAGAATGAGTGGTAAAAGCAGATTGCAGTTGGTAAAGGGTAAGTGATATCAGAATTACGGCCTAAAATACACATTTGGGAAGAAGTGCACCAAATATTCTCCTTTACAGTAAGCATTTTTAGGGAGTATGAAAATGTTAGAATTTAAAATGTTCTTTGGAGACATTTTTAGGTACAAGGTTGGAGAATGGGTTTTAGTTTGGACACTTTGGAGAGTCAGTTACAATAGAGATTGAATGTGAATGAGAGACCTTTGGCAGTGTTTTCAAATGTCATCCCTCTGGCAGCCCTGGAGCCCTTGGGGGATGTGTGACTGAGGGCCTAAGCCCAATCCCTGCGGGGAGCAGGCCTATGCCAGCGGTCTGACATCTCTGCCCCCTGGTGGTCAGTGTGCATCATAGCAACCAGTCGTTCTGTTGTTAGGATCAATTTGCATGTTACCCTTTTACTAAATAGGATATATTTTACTGATTCCAGAAAGGAAAGGAGAAGGAAAGATAGAAATATCAATGATGAGAGAGAATCACCAATCGGCTACCTCCTGCAAGTCCTCCACTAGGGATCCACCCCACACCCCAGGCATGTGCTCTTGGCCAGAATCAAACCCGGGACTCCTCAGTCCACAGGCTGACACTTTATCCACTGAGCCAGATCAGCTAGGGCATAAGTGCTGTCTTCTTGGCAGAGAGAAAAATGACTCAATTTAAGATGTGTAATTGTATATTTATACAACTCTTTTTGTCATGACTATCCTTTCTAACATATTCAGACATGACCACTATAAACCCTGGGACTTTTCCAACAGCTTGGGCAGATATTTCTTCAATGTAGACCATCATTGCTAAATGAAGCTTAGCTTTTAAGAATACTATCAACACCACCATCAGCCTCCACATACATTCATTAAATTAACTTTGAGCACATATCTTTCACATCCCTCATCTCCACAGTCATTACCAGCCTAAATTGAAATGTCAACTGTCTCAATAATTTTATATTAAGAAAGATGAAAGAAAGCAAAATGTTAAAAATTATAAAATCCCAGGCTTTCAAGTTATCATTAAAATTTATAAATTTGGGATAAAGGGTATTAAAAATATGAAAATCCTGCCAAGTAATCTTTTTATTTTAAGGCAGTTCCTCAAATGATTTTTAGATGTTTATTAAAAACACACAAATAATATACCACTACTAGAGGCCTGGTTCAGGAGCTTCATGCATTTGGCGGGGTGGGGGAGTCCCTCAGTCAGCCTGTGCCCTCTTACAGTCTGGGAGCCCTCAGTGGCTGTCCTACTGACATCCCTCAGGGATATGAAGCATGCCTAAGCCAACAGTCGGACATCCTTAGTGCTGCCATGGAGGTGGGAGAGGCTCCCATCACCGCCACTGCACTCACCAGATGTGGCCATGGACTCAGGGCTTCTGGCTGTGCGGAACTTCTCCTGTGGGAGCACAGTAACCACCAGGGGCAGCTCCTGCATTGAGCATCTGCCCCCTGGTGGTCACTGTATGTCAGAGCAACTGGTCATTCCACTGTTTGGTCAATTTGCATATTAGCCTTTTATTATATAAGATAGCCTTTCTTCATTGCATACAGAAGTGAAATTCAGGTTGCAGAAAGATCAAGATGGGCTGTTCCACAAAAATTCTCTGTTTTCTTTTCAAGATCTCAAAATTGATGGAATACAAATTAAAACAGAAAATAACTTGATGTCAGAAGTTCAGGCATAATGTAATATAATTGATAGTTTTCCAGTAAAACTTATAATTAGAGTGTCAGTGTTGCCATAATGAGTCATTTTTTATCTCAAATGAAATAATTCAAAGCTACTTCTTTCTATCAAAATTAAAAAGTGTTAGGTCTCAAAGGGAGTTAATGTGCCTCTTATCCCTTTTAAAACTTCTTTTAACTAAAGGAATAATTGCATTTTATTTAGTTACTAGAGGCCTGATGCATGAAATACGTACATGGGTCAGGTACCTAGGCCTGCCTGGCGATCAGGGCCGATCTGTGGGGTGACCGGCAGGGTAATGGGGGGGATCCCACTGGCACCCACCTCGACTGGCCTGAGGTGTACGGCCTGGAGGCAGCTCCTGCATTGAGTATCTGCTCCTTGGTGGTTAGTGCATGTCATAGCAACCAGTCATTCCACCCGTTGTTCTGCTATTTGGTCAATTTACATATTAAGCTTTTATTATATAGGATAAATTTGAGCTGTTAGGTGGAATCATGATACTGTCAGTTATATGCAGCCAACATTGATTTCTCTTTGCACTGGAAGTCCAGGTACCCTCATGCCCATCCTGACCTAATAATTTTACTGTCTTCTAAAGTAAAGTAACTAAATATTGAGTACTGAATATTTCAACCATAAATTTTCTTATAAATAGTATTGCTTTATTATTAAACTTTATTTAATAAATGTTAAATTCCCCCATTTGATTCCTACTACAAAACACAGTCTATAAGTATATATCATATTGTGCTTTTCTTAAAAATTTTATATTCACATCCCTTCCTCTGAAAGTCTTAGTTTTGCATTATTAAAAATTCTTAATCCAATTAAACAGTTATTTTGGAGATATTAAGTCATTCTTAAAAAGCTAGTCTTAATAATATGATGTCTATTACTACTATTTTGGAATATTGACAAAATGAATAACATTGTAATTAATTGACCATTTTGAATGTAACTTGAAACAAATAGCAATTAAGTAAAACTAATGAAGATTTATGAAGAAGATGTGGGGCAAAGCAAAATGTTCTTCAGGGGACGAGTAAAGATAGAATCCAAAATTTATGCTGTCATTTCTATGTAATCTATAATTAATTAATCAAAATTTAACAGTATTTTTCAAGGAAGTCAATAAATATGTTTTAAAATTTATATGGAGAATAATATTTTATTATTTATAAAGTTTTATCACTCTCAGATTATAGTGTAACCTTACAAACTTTTTCTTTTAGGGTTATTGGCCATTAACATTTAGATTTGGAACCTACTTGAGATCACTTTTATATATGTTTTAAAGAACGACACATTTTAGTTTTCTCCATACTGTGAGATGATTTCTTTAAATCACTATCTACTCAGAAATTATTTTTCCCTGAATTATTTGTGGTATCACCTCTCTAACTCATCATTTATAAATGGGCATATTTATGCACTATGATCTACTATTCATTATTAATATAGAATTTTACTAAATATATCAGGTTCAAAAATGTTTCTAATGTATACTGTATTTATGACTTTAAAATTCCACACGTGCATAACATATATGTCAGCATTTGGGGAGGGTATGAGATTGTTACCCTACTTGAAAGAAACAAGGTAATTTATCACAGTTCCTGGATACTGACAGAAGACTCAACACTCCAAAATCAGAGGCATCCAGACAATATCACTAGCAAGAACATTATCCCATTTGTACTGGATTCCTGAGCCCATTATTTGCAAATCAACAGAAGGTCTGAAGACACCTCTAAGCAGTGGATTTCTTTATAATAGAGGAATGCTGAGCTTTAGAGAACCCACCATTTTAAAGGAATTAATCAAGAGAAGGAAACATTATCCCAGCCCTCAGGATTGTTTGTTACACCCCCCTCTCCCTAATGGTCCAGATAAAGAACACTTAAAGAAACCTTGACTTTATTATTCAGAAGGATGTATAGGAGGACAAGACTCATAATAAAATATCTCCAAAACATTTACTATAACTTTTTGGTTTAAAGTCTTTATAAATTCACCTTGAATGTTTTATTATAAATTGATATTTAACATTATGAAATACTTTCTGAAGAGCCATTAAAAATTGAGTTTCCTCCTTTAGTGCATTAATATGAGGAATAAATCCATAATAATTGATTTTGTGATGTTGAATTCTCCTTAAAAAATCTTGGTATAAACTCTTTTAATCATTATATAGATATTTTTAATACATGGGTAAATTTGGATAAATTTGATTCTTAGGCTTTTCAAATCCCTACTCATCCATTAAATGAACTTATTATCATCATGGTTTATATTGCTCTTGATTGATTTTGGACTCATGGCTATGCTAACCTCCTAAAAAGGCTTGGACAGCTTTTTTTGTTTTACTGTCTTTTCACACAACTCAAATAAAGGGATTTTCATTTTATTGACAGTTCAATAGACCTTACCTAAAGTTTCTCTGAGATGAAGATATTATATTAGATTTCCATTCTCATAATTAGTTACAGGTCTACTTAAGGTTGTTTTTTTTTTTTTTTTGGTGCTTTTGTTGTTGTTGTTTTGTTTTTGTTGTTTTTTTTGCACCACTTTGGCATTTCAGATTTTTTCAGAAATTTATGCATTTTATCTACTTTTTCCAATTTATTACCTTATATTTTGTTTATGATGTTGGATATTTATTAATGTCTTCTGTCTTTTTTTTCCATTTTAGTCTCATCAGCAACTTACCACATTTTTATACTCAATTTTATTTACTTGCAAAACAAAATTCTACAGTCAGCCTCTCTCTACTTCTTGAACCAGTTCCTTATCTTAACTTCTATATTACCTTAGACTGCTGGTTTTTCTCTAGATACTTCATCCAAACTATACATATTAATTCTTCAGAGGGCTTTTTTCTTGATGTCCTAATTTTGTTGTTTTTTCTCTAAATGATCTTCTTAAGTCCCATGGCTTTACATGTCACACAGGAGGGGGAGAGGAGGGAAGCTATTAGATTTATATCCCAAGATTCTTTTAGATGCACCAAATATTTTATTGGACTCTTATTTCTCACCTTTAATAGATAAAACTCCTCATGTAGTTCCCAATATCAGGTCTTCCAAGTCTCAGTAAAATGGCATCACCTCTACTCATTTGTTGAATCCAGAACTCTGGGAATAATTTTCTTTTTCTTTAATAACATTCAAGTTCCAATACATCAGCATGTCTTATCATTTTTACCTACATATATAATAGAGAACTCTTATCTCCATCTTCATTTTTTTTTCACCAAAAACAAATACTGAATACTTGAATACTGAAGTCCTATCTTTTTCTTTCTAATCATCAATCTTGTAAAGGTATAGAAAATTTGTTAAAAATGAAAAAAAGATACTGAATTAGTAAAAAAGTGTTCTAAATTTACTAATTTCATTTTAATAATTTCAGGATAACTTTTTACATATTATTGTGAGAATTAAACAAGTAAATATGTTTTCAGGTAGCGAGTTCTTTTTGGCAGTATTACACATATGTAGCTAATAAGTGCTATGCAAAGTTCATGTGCTTACATATACTTACAGATATATAAAGTATCCTCATTAATATATCTTAGCTCTAAAGTTGTAATTAAATTGACATATTTTCTACTAAGCACTCCTAAATTGCCTTAGTTAAAATTTCTAAAGTTTTTCTTTTGTACATATTTCAACTTTTATTAGAGCATATTTTTAAAAGGCTTACATTTATATTTATTAGTATTGATACATATCTACTCTTAAATGTAATATACCCTATAATAGTTTTAGAGTAAAAAATCAATCATGAAATATTTTAATCTGTAAGTATTCTGTGAATTAATTTTAATTGAGTTAAAATTAACTTGAAGAAAAGCACATTTTGACACTGTAATAACACTTATTAATTAAAATGTTAGAGATAACAGAGTTAATGCAAATTTTATTAACAATATATTCACTAAAATGTTTGATAATTTAGATGAGAGGAGAAAAGGGAAATTAATATATAGTTAGTATTGGCATTGTGTCACAATTATATGAATAATGAGGACTCTAATTAGCATGTATAAAACAATTGGTCCAGTCTATAATACATTTGGAGTCATAATCAAAGAAACGATCTCTCTATAATCACATCACTTGTAATAACATTTGATTAAATTTACACATTTTCTTGCATGCCTGGTTTTATTATTTTCCATTTTAAATGTGCAGAGGGCTGGCTAAAATGTGAAAAACAGCTAGGGAAATTAGAAATCTAACTGTTTTTGCTTCTTGCTTACTTGAATTTTTACTTTTAAAAATGAGAGAAGATAAAGGATAGCAGAGGTTCCTCTACCACAAAGGGGGAAAAAATGTTATGATTGCTTAGCCAACAACATATCTATTCTCCTCATTCTTTTCAGTAAAGTAACCCCAATTTTGTTCAGATATATGTCATAGAATTCAGATGAGGTGGACCTGAAACACAGCTGTAGAAGTGCATCATGCCCAGCTGGCATGGCTTGGTGGTTGAGTGCCCACTCATGAATCAGGAGATCAGTTCTCCATCAGGGGCACATGCCTGGGTTGCAGGCTCATTCCCCAGTGCAGAGAGTGCAGGGTGCAGCTGCTTAATGATTCTCTTGCATCATTGATGTTTACATCTCTCTCTCCCTCTCTTTTCCTCTCTGAAACCAATATACAGTGGTACCTCGAGATACGAGTATAATTCGTTCTGTAACCTTGAGGCGTGGGAAACTGTGAGACGTTCGAGTCACGGTAAACTGGTGGGTCGTGTGCAGCCGGAGGAGCCAGCGGCGCGATTACTCCTATCTCAGCTGTTGCTTGTATTTCAAAGCAAAACTCGCTTGCTTAAAGGCTTATATCTCAAAAATCTCGTATGTTAGGGCACTCATATCTCGAGGTAACACTGTACATTTAAAAGTGAATCATGACTGGATAGGCACCTATAACAATCTAATCCCCCTTGCCATTGATCAGTTAAGAACAGGTGTGTGTCAAAGTACTAGCCAATTTTTCAATGGCTGATCATTGTTTAAAAATGTATCTTTATTGTTGAAATTCTTACAAATGTACCTTCTTTTACCCCATTGACTCCCTCCATCCCATACTTCCCACCCCCCAGGCCTTCACACTATTGTCTGTGTCCATGGGTTAGACATGCATGCTTATAAATTCTTTGGTTAATCTCCCCTCCCACCCAACTTTATCCTTTCCTTTAATCATTTTTTAATTAAATCTTTATTATTCAGATTATTACATTTGTTTCTCTTTTTTCCCCTCTATAGCTCCCCTCCACCTGCCTCCCACCCCTTCCTCTACCCTTATCTCCCTCCCGTTGACCTCATCCATAGGTGTATGATTTTTGTCCAGTCTCTCCCTGCACCCCCCTCACTCCTTTCCCCCTGAGAATTATCAGTCCACTCCCTTTCTGTGCTCTTGATTCTATTATATTCACCAGTTTATTCTGTTGATCAAATTTTTAATTCACTTAATTTTTAGATTCACTGTTGATAGATATGTATTTGTTGTTCATAATTTTTTATCTTTTACCTTTTTTTTCTTCCTCTTCTTAAAGTGTACCTTTCAGCATTTCATATAATACTGGTTTGGAGTTGATGAACTCCTCTAGCTTTTTTCTATCTGTGAAGCTATTGATCTGCCCTTCAATTCTGAATGATAGCTTTGCTGGATAGAGTATTCTTGGTTATAGGTTGCTATTCATCACTTTGAATATTTCTTGCCACTCCATCTGGCCTGCATAGTTTCTGTTGAAAAATCAGCTGACAATCATATGGGTGCTCCCTTGTAGGTAATTAACTGTTTTTCTCTTGCTGCTTTTCCTTCGATTATTTTTAACATGAAAAAATATCCATCATTATTAACAATAGGTGAGTTGATGTTTTCTGTTATTCGTAAATAAATAGTTCTGACATAATAAATTAAAATTCTGAACTGAAACTCAAGAAAAAATAAAATGTTCTCTATAAACCACATGTTTATGTAGTCTGGGTAGGTGGACTGTTTTAAATGACTTATGTATGAAATGAATTATGCAGGATTTGATAACATCTTCCTCTCTGAAAAACTTTCATTTTAATACTCCTTTCTTATGAATGTCACACTAACATAGCATTCAGTTTGTAATACCTGAAGTTGACTATTCTAAAATAGGTGCATACTGTGTTTGTTAAGCATAACCTTGTAATTTAGGCAGTTTTACCAGATTAAGCAGCCTACTCTTCAACAGGGCCTGGAGCAGTGTGACACAGGGCAAAGCTGATAATGAGAGGAGTACACGTGTGGGAACTGAAGTGCATTCTAGCAGTGCAACTTTAAGGGCAAAGGCAGTGTAAGCACTGATTGACTGGGAAGACAGAACAAAGTCATGTAGCCCCAAATGGTTGGCTCAGTGGATAAAGTGTTGCCCTGCTGACTCAAGCGTCCCAAGTTTGATTCTGGTCAAGGGCATGTACTTTGGCTGTGGGCACATCCCCAGTAGAGGGTGTGCAGGAGGCGGCTGATCGATGTTTCTCTCCCATTGATAACTCTCTATCACTTTCCCCTCCTCTCTGAAAAATAATCACAAAACTCAATAATATATATTAAAAAAAAGAAAAAAATTATGTAAATAAGGAAAGAATGATGGACAAAATAAAGTTATCTTTCTTTGCCAAGAACTGTGTCTGTCTGATGAATCATTTATCATACTCGGAATTCTCTGATTTTCTGCTATGCTTCCTGCCTTGTAATAGCCTTTTTATGTGGCATCATTGTTCAAGGAAGCATTGTGGATTTTGAACATATAACATAATTCCATAAACTTCTTTGCTAAGAATGGATATTAATTATTTTCATGAGAAAGTAAAAAGCTATTTTTAAAGATACCTATTCTTATTTGAAGGAAGCGTTTCTGGAGCTAAGAAACGCATAGTTAAGCTTTATTTTCTTTCTACAAATGATGCTGTTCTTCCTACATGTAGGCTCAATCAACCACAGTAATATATCTTACCACAGATGTTGTACTTGTAATACCAATATTAAATAGATATTTCTAGTGTTTTTCCTTAACTGAGAGAGATATTAAGGATTCTGCTCTCCTTTTCACTCTACACTTTCATTTGAAAGTCTAATTTATGTTTGTACACAGGATAGAAAAATAGCTTACCATTAAATGCAAATCACATTTTTGATTGAAAACAACCCAAAATCAGCTTTTCCTTTTCAAAATTCTAAAAACTTTGATCATGTTAGCAAGTACTTCTTGGAAAACCTATGAATTAAACACACATACAAATATCCCTTAGATCTAAAGATGATGGAGTTATTTGCCTAATAGAAAGTGAGTTTTAAGTTTGCATGTATATTCTCTTGAATCCTTTGTATTCCATCAATTATCAGAAGGCAAATTCAACCAAAATCAACCTTAATAGAGAGATAATGGGATTGTCACTGTGAGGCAAAAATAAGCAACCTGATAATGTCCCAGGTGAGAATGGAAATGGAAATGAGCATCTCTCATAAGTATGTGTTCTGGGGGACCATTTTCTAAGCAAAGTAAAGCGATTTGAAGGGAGGGGTACATTTGTCAAGGATTCTAGATATATAGGGGGAAATCCTGTTTGAAAACTCAAACGTGTTCAACTAGATATGTGCAGATATTTTCAATATTCAGAGGAGCCCGGTTTTCTTTCTTTTTTTAAATATATTTTTTAAATATATTTTTATTGATCTTTCTTTACAGAGAGGAAGGGAGAGAGATAGAGAGTTAGAAACATCGATGAGAGAGAGACATTGATCAGCTGCCTCCTGCACACCTCCTACTGGGGATGTGCCCGCAACCAAGGTACATGCCCTTGACCAGAATCGAACCCCGGGCCCTTCAGTCCGAAAGCCAACGCTCTATCCACTGAGCCAAACTGGTTTTGGCAAGAGCCCAGTTTTCTTGTTGGTCCTGCCATTCAAATGATTTGAACATATTAATTGTTCTTAGAGTTAGCTCTATGATAAGCAATCATCCCTTCATTATTCTGAGTTCACAGAGTTGAAGAGTAAATAACACCACCAATTTATGCGTGTATTCATACATTCATTCACCAAACCAAAGTTCATTTGGTCATTTCTGTATGAGAAACAATGACATTTTGATTTCTGGTCTCATGGATTCTAAAGTGAAGCAGATATAGTAAAATAATTTGATCTTAGCCCTAACCAGTTTGGCTGTAGATATAGAGCATCAGCTTGTGTAAAAAATCAACAAAATACATTTTTAAAAAATAATTTGATTTTATTTATTTTAATTTAATTACACAACTAATAATTTAATTTTTGTAAGAGCTATATAGAAAATATATGTAGTATTACTTCACAGCATATAACAGAGAACTCAGCCTATGGGTCAGGAAAGAATTCCGCCAAGTATTTTCATTTCCATAGCACATGCCACTACTTTATGTCATTTAGGGACTTGGGTGTGTGTCTGTAATAATGAAACGGTAAGCTCCACAAGGACAAGGATTTCAGTATTTTGTTCACTGCTCTATCTTCCAGTGTCTAAAATACTACAGGACTGGGATGGATGAAGCTAGCACAGTGTTTAATGTGTTTATTAATTCAATAATGGTTTTCTTCCATTATCATACGCAATAGAAACTCACTTTTTAAAAACTCAGTTTTCACAAACTTCAGATGCAAGAAATATACTTTCAATTTAGTCATTCCATATCCTTTCAACGTATATTGAGTGCCTACTATAGCCAAACACTGAGTTACTAAAAGGAAACACACACACACACACAAAATGTGTCTCTACCATTTTTTTTTCTATACTCAGAGAACATTTCACTTTTGATACCAAATGCCCAGTTTTTTACAACAACCAATGCTCTAACTCTCCGGACACCAATTGGACGCTCACAATTAAATTAAGCCAGGGACAAGCTGGAGTTGACACAGACCCCAAGGGTTAAAGACTCAGTTCCACAAACTTAACTCCTTCAGATATGAATCATAAAATGCAGATTCCTAAGCGACACTTTTCTCTGACATGGCCACAAAGGAAGGGTTCCCATATACTCCTCCTCAATCTTGGAAAAGAATAAGTAGCATAATATGTTTAAGACACTACATTAATAGAAGCTGCCATTGATTGCCTATCTAAAAAGAACTCGAACTTTAATTTGAGCTCATTTATTTGTCTCTAGTCATCTCTACAACCTGAAAGAAAGATGTTATCTTATTCTTCAATTATGGATTCATTAATTTAAGCTGATAACCCATGCCGCACTTGAAAAAGCTGGTGATTTAGTCCTCAGATTGTCTATTTCTGAGTTTTTCTTTAGATGGCCTTTACTCATAGATAATCCAGGCATGTGTTGCTTATTTTCCACATACTTTGGGATTTTTTTCAGGTATTTTTTCACTTATTGATTTTTACTTTAACCCTATTGTGGTCTGAGAACACGCTTTGCATGATTTCTAATTTTTTTTTTTTCAAATTGTTAAAATGTGTTTTAAGGCCCAGAACGTAGTCAGCCTTGGTGACTGTTTTTTATGAGCTTGACAAGAATGGGTGTTCTGTTTATGTTGGATAAAATGTTCTGTAAATGTCAATTAGATCCAGTGGTTGACTGTGCTGTTCAGTTCCACTCTATCCTTACTGATTTTCCGCTTGCTGAATCTGTCAATTAGCGAGATAGGGTCTTAAAATCTCTCACTATGATAGTGAATTTGATTATTTCTCCCTGTAGACTGCATTAGTGTTGTGGCATAACAGTACACTGACTGGGAGGTTGAACAACATAAATGTATTTTCTCCCGGTTCTGGAATCAGCAGTCTGAGACCAAGGTGCAGCAGGCTTGGGCTCTTCTCAAGCATCTTTCCTTGGCTTGCAGAGGTAGACTTCTCACTGACTTCCTTCATATGGTCTTTCCTGTGTGTGTGTGTGTGTGTGTGTGTGTGTGTGTGTGTGTGTGTGTATGTGTCCTAATCTCCACTTCTTGTCATAACACCAGTTTTACTGGATTAGGACATATACAAATGACCTCACTTTAAGGTCACTACATCTTTGAAGACCTTATTTTCAAATACAGTTATGTTCTAAGGTGCTAAGGATTAGGGCTGCAACATATGAATTTGGGGGGACACATTTTATACCATAACACAGTTCTATCAGTTTTTACCTCACATATTTCAATGTTCTGTTGTTAGATGAATATAAATACACATTGGTATATCTTGGAGAATAGACCCTTTTATAAATATGTAATATCTCTCTTTGTTCTGATTATTATTCTCTATCTCTCTTTGCTTTTTCTAAAATTAATATAGCTAACTCCAACTTTTTAAAATATATACATATTTTTATTGATTTCAGAGAGGAGAAGAGATGGAGAGAGAGATAGAAACATCAATAATGAGAGAAAATTATTTACTGGCCACCTCCTGAACACTCCCCTATACGCCCAGAGATCGAACTTACAACCCAGGTCTGTGTCCTTGAATGGAATTGAACCCAGGACCTTTAGTCTGCAGGTCAACATTTTATCCACTGAGCCAGACCACCTAGGGCTAACTCCAACTTTCTTATGGTTAATATTAAAATGGTATACAGTTCTCTATTCCTTACTTTGACTAGGTTTGCACCTTTATATTTGAAGTGGGTGTGCTATAAAGAACATGTCCTGCTTTTTTGTCTATTTGTAGTCTGTTAATTGCTGGATTTAGGCCATTCACATTTAAAGGGATGGTTGATTTTTGGATTATTTTCTAGTATATTTACAACTGTTTTCTCTCCATTGCATTTGTTGGTTTGTTTTTATTTGTTTTTTTTCTCATTTTCTCTTGTTTTAACTGAGAGTTTTATATGATTCTATTTTCTCTCCTCTCTTTACACATCAATTATACTTTTTTTTAATATTGTTGATATTTAGAGAGGAAGGGAGAGGGATAGAGAAATAGAAACATTGGTGAGAGAGGAATATTATCCTTAATTGGCTGCCTCTTGCACAGTTCCTACTGGGGATTTAGCCTGCAACTAAGGTACATGCCTTTGACCAGCATCAAACCTGGGACCCTTTAGTCCACAGATAGATGCTCTTTCCACTGTACCAAACCAGCTAAGGTTGAAAAAAAATTGTACTGATTGTCTTACATTTTGCAATATATCTCTACAACTAATTTAAATCAAATCTAAAATAACACTATATTATTTCACAGATAGTTTAGGTAGCTTATAATCAAGTGTTACTAATTCCTTCTTCCCATACCTTACTTATTTAATAGTACTCATTTAACTTACCCATAAGCTATAATCACCTAACACATTGTGGCTCTTATTGTTTTGAACAGTTATCTATGAGAGTAATTAAAAAAGAAAATGAAAAAATATCATAGCTGTTTTTATTCCTTCTATAATGTTCTTCTTTCATTATGTACATATGAGTTTCAGACAAATTATTTTATTTCTCTATGAAGAAATTATTTTAACATTTCTTGTAAGACAGGCCCCCTGGTAACAAATTTCCTCATTTTCAGCTTGCCTGAGAAAGTCATTTTTCTCCATTACTTTTGGAAGATAATTTCACTGGATAGAGAATTCTAAGTTGGCAAGTATTTTATTTCAGCACTCTTCTTGCTCTCACGATTTTTGAAGAGAATGCCAATGTAATTATCATCCTTGTTTTTCAGTAGGTAAAATCTCTCCACTCCCAAAGTCTTTCAAGAATTTTTCATTGTCTTTATTTTTCTGCAGTTGGAATGTGATATGTCTAAGTGTAGATTTTTTTACAAATCCTGTTTTGCTTTGAGCCCCTGGATTTGTAGTTTAATGTTTGTCAATAATTTTGTAAATGTCCAATCCTTGTCACTGTAAATATTTCTGCTGTTCTCTAACCTTACTTCTTCTTTCAGTATTCCAATTATGTGTGTTATACATTTTGTAATTGTCTTACACTCCTTGACTATTCTATACTCTTTTTTACATTCTTACTTTAATTTTATTTTAGATGACCTTTCATTCATATATTTTCAAACTCACTAATTCTTTCCTCACCATGCACAGTATTCTGATGAAGATAATCAAAGGCATTCTTCATTTATTTTTATAGTGTTCAGTTTCTAGCAATTTTATAAATTTACTTTCAGAGTTTTCTTTATTCTTCCTGCACTGTTTATATGTTCTTAAATACCAACCACTTTTTCAATAGAGAGCAGAGCATATTCTTATACTTATTTTAAATGGCAGGTCTGATAATTTAAAAGATATTAGTGTGGTTTTAGCACTAGCTTTGTTTCTTCATACATATAAAAACTTTTTTTTCTTGAATTTTAGCATACCTTGTCATATTTTTGTTGAAAACTGGATGTGACGTATCACTTAAGAAAAAAGAAAATATATAGGCCTTTCACATGAAGTTTTATATTTATCTGGTAGAAGCCAGGCTGCAGCTGTCTGTGCCAAGGGTTTCAATCTCCCCAGTGTCCTTTACTTATGTCTCCACTGTTACCTTGGGGTTTCACTTCTTTGAAATGCAGTCTGTTTCTAATGACTTTCTCAGTTGTGATCCATTGTTATACTGGAGTCCCATCAATTCAGTGGTGAAGTATTGAGGTGAGGAAGTGTTCTGTAATTATATACAATAAGTCTTAGTGTTTTTTTTTAATGGTTAAGAGTCACTTGAACCTTCAGATGAGTTTCTTAGCATCTTTCCTCCCATATGCTTGCGTGACTGTGACTGAAAGTAGGAAGTCTCTGATAATTGCCTTTTTCCTACACATATTACCTTCTTCACTGTAAAGCAGTTTTCCCTGAGGTTAAGATTTTGCTACTGAGAATAGAATGTTCTGCAGAAAGTCAAAATGATATTTCCCATTCTTTTTTTTTTTTCCTATTAAAAGCAGAAGGTACTTTTCTCTAATCATCACTAAGATAAATTTCTGGGCTCTTATATGTAAAACCCATGATGATGTGGAAGCAATCACATGACTGATCCCTTAGTAGTTTTTAATTCTTAAGCTAGTCCATGCTCAGCTGCCAGAAATCAGCCAATTATAATTAAACTAGAGGCCTGGTACATGGGATTCATGCACTGGTGGGAGGCATGGCCTGCAGGGATCGGCCCGCTGTGTGAGCATTGCTCATCTGAGTCAGTCAGCCGAGTGGTGCTCCCACTGTGGGAGCACACTGACCACCAGGGGGAAGCGCCTGCATTGAGCGTCTTTCCCCTAGTGGTCAATGTGCATCATAGCAACTGGTCGACCAGTCATTCTGGGCTTTTATCATATTGGATGTTCTTACCAGTTACTGATCTCAATGCCTTCTCTGCCCAAAATGTATGATTCCTTGTTTTCAAGTTTCTCCAGTTTTCAGAGTATCCATTTGCTATGAATTTTAGTTTGTTTAGATTTTTCCTCATTATAAGTTTGTGGGTAATAACTTCCAAGCTCCTTACATGTTGGAGCAGAAGTCAGAAGTGAGGATAGCCTATTTCAGATTTTCACATTGGTACTGGCTATGTCTGAATCTCACAACAGCAGCAGTGTTGGGTGGACAGACAAAACATGACTTTTATTATAACCATTAAAGCAATCAGTGATGAGAACATAAATTAACTACTTGTATGTATATAAATAAGTTTTTATTATTGTCAGAACACCAAAGTTAAGTTATAAGTAAATAGCTAAATTATCTCTATTTTGAGATTAAAGCAATTGATAAATCATTCTTCAGGTTATATCATATTGATCAAAGATCTGATTTATAGATCTCTGTCAATATGCTTGTGTTTTTTACCAAATATGCCAGATATCATCAGAGAAAGACAAGTACCAAATGATTTCATGCATATATGAAACTAACAAGCAAGATAGAGACAAACTCATACACAGCAGACTGACAGCTGGTGGGTAAGGGATGTTGGAGGACTGAGTGGAGGGACTGATCAAAAAAGAAAAAAAATACTCATGGACATAGACAACAGTGTGGTGATTGCTGGGTGCTAGGGAGAGAATGTGGAAGAGGGTACAGGAGGGATAAATGGTGATGAAAGGAGAATGAACTTGGAGTGGCGAAAGCACAATACAGTTTATAGATAATGTGTTGTGGCATTGTGCACCTGAAAGTTGTATAATTTTTTAAACCACTGTCACCTCAATAAATGAAAAAAATAAATCAAAAAACAAAGCAAAGAAAAAAATAAAATAAACTTAAATTTTTCAATTTAGATACTATATAGATTAACAGTGGCAAAATGCACTGATATATGAGGCTGCATTAGGCCTGGTTTTGGGAGTAAATGATTCTGACAAAATATATAAAAGAATTTGTAGCCCTGCAAGTGTGGTTCAGTGGTTGAACATCAATTTATAAACCAGGAAGTCACAGTTCAATTCCAGATTAGGAAACACACCTAGGTTTTGGGCTCGATCCCTAGTAAGAGGCATGCAGGAGGCAACCGATCAATGATTCTCTCTCATCATTGATGTTCCTATCTTTTCTTCCTCTCCATTGCACTCTGAAATCAATATAAGTGTATAAAAAAAGTATTTGTATACAATGAAATGAGGACACATATAAAAGATATATCACCATTTTTCTAACTTTTCAATGTATATATTTTTTAGGTATTGAGTTCACTTCATGATCACAATTCCTAATTTATTTATACAAAGTTTACCTGAGTCACTTCATCAAAATACTTTTTCTTCCTTACAAATCTAATTGCTATCTTAATATACTGATATATTGAGGATGCTTTCATTTTCCAACTAGTTATATTGAGAAAGGATGACTATTTTTATACTCCTTTGTGCCCTAATTTTAAGACTTTGACATTCTTTTTAAAACTACATCTGCATCCTCAGAATTTGGTAGTAGTAGAAATTCTAATTGGAACTCTTTTGAGGAAATGAACTAGCTAGCAGTGAGTTTTGTGATTTTCAGGTTTTGTCTAACTATTTAGAAAATAATTCACAGTACACAAAAGATGAAATGTTATGTAATAATGAAAAATATTACAAGATATTTTGACATTTACACATAGACATAATTTATTAGTAAGGAGAACTTCTAAATCAAGCTTTGTAAAAACTTGTGTGGCTTAAAGATTTCATTAAAACTGTGTTCAACGTGATCTTTTGGAATCTTTGGTTGAGTTGAATATACTCAATAGATTGACATGATACGAGGTAAAATCTTTTTGAATTAACTCAAATTATTATAAAATGCCATTTTGACTCTAACAATTTTAATTCATGCATCTTCATAAATAGAAGCAGTTTCCTGGTAGAGGAAAAAGTTTAACATGTGTAGCCCAAAAACTAGGGTTGAAGCAAATATTAGTTTTTGTTTTTAGCATTCAAGTACTATTTTTATTCTTACTGTTTTGTCATAACAACAGTAATCAAAAAACGACATGTATCTGTCAGCTCACAGTCTTAGTAAATTGGTTGCATAAGGTGCATAAATAATTTGGAATCAGAAAAGCTTTTTTCAACTTTCTGCCAAGGTAGTTTTAAACTTTTATAAACTATTTATTAAACCGCTATAATAATTACACATTTTGCGTTATATTAGGATTTGGCCTAAAGTCTTTTAAAAAATATAGAGGGGCTATAACCAATATGTGTTAGTGCATTATATATTAAAAAACAAACAAACAAAAAAAAAACTCTTTTGCAACTTTATTTTCCCTCCTGTTGTTTTTGCTGTACACACAGTTGTGACCATTTTGAGGAATGATTTTGATGTTCCACTCTTTTACTTTTAGTGTCACTGTGTACAATGATGCTGTGTTTGTGTGTCTTTTGAGAGCCTGTGAAACCAGCTTAGATTTGACTGATCTAAGAAATGTACCATCAGAAGACTGAGCATTGGTCAATGCATGAAATGTACTGTGTCCAAGTAATTTTAGGGCTATGTGTAGAAATCTGTCAACATTATTTGTTGATTACAATGAGATTGGTGATTTATACATGTTTATGGAGAGACCACTAGAGGTCTGGTTATATAGCAAAAACATGTTGACATAATCAACAGAATATAAGAATCTCCAGCTAAGTCTTCATTTTGGGTTCATTAGCTCCAAAGTTTTCTGTGCAGATGTTGGTAGTTTCTAACCTGAGAGAAAAACCTGGCCTGGTAAAACTCTTAGGAGAAAGACAATTCAAGCTGGTCACCCATTTGTACCCTTCTATGTGGCACACTCTGATTTAGGCATCTGCTTACTTTAAATGCCTCTATTATGCTGTATACTCTTCCTGCAATTTTCTGAAGATTTGTAAGGATTGCCTATGAATCTTCTTTAATTCTTTTAAATATATTTTATTGATTTTTTTTTTACAGAGAGGAAGGGAGATAGACAGTTAGAAACATCAATGAGGGAGAAGCATCAATCAGCTGCCTCCTGCACACGCCCTACTGGGGATGTGCCCACAACCAAGGTACATCCCCTTAGACCAGAATCGAACCTGGGACCTTTCAGTCCACAGGCTGACCCTCTATCTACTGAGCCAAACCGGTTTCAGCAGTCTTTAATTTTAATATGCATATTTTTATTGTTGATAGTATTACAGATGTTGCCCATCTCTTCCCATGTGAATCTTCTTTAATAATTAAATCCTGACCACTATTGATAGATTGATAAAACCTTACAGGTGAAAGGGGTTTTAGCCAGCATCTATCTTATCCCATTCATTTCAGGAAATAGGAAACTGAAGGAACCAAAGTTTAAAATAATTTTTCCAAAAGCACATACCTTGTTGAACACGACACTGAAATTGCTTTTTCTATGATTGAGGATAGCCCTTTTAATTCATCACATCAAATCTAAACATTAGCAGAAACCAGTTTGGCTCAGTGGATAGAGTGTCGGCCTGCAGACCAAAAGGTCCCAGGTTCGATTCTAGTCAAGGGCATGTACCTTGGTTCCTGGCACATCTCCGGTAGGAGACAGCTGATTGATGTCTCTCTCTCTCATCGATGTTTCTAACTCTGTCTCTCTCTCCTTTCCTCTCTGTAAAAAATCAATAAAATATATATTATTTTAAAAATCTAAACATTATAAAATTATACCTAACTTATGTGGTCCTTTAATGCTGTCTCTAAGCTAAAGGTATAGATATAAGCCATTGATTTGTTAATATCAATCGGTTATGTTTGTAACATGCTTATTTCAAATTCACGTAATTTACTTGTATATGTATTTTTATTTATTGTCTAAAGTTTTACATATGTCTCCTTTTCCCCCCGTTTGACCTCCCCACCCCCAGCCATTCCCATTCTGGGCAAGCCCCCACCTCCCCAGTGTCTATGTCCATTGGTTATGCTAATATGCATGCATACAAAGTCCTTTGGTTGCTTTCTAATCCCCCACTTCCCTGCCATTTGTCTCTGGATCTACTCTTGTTTATTAAATTATGTTGATCATTATATCCCACATATGAGTGATATTATGTGATATTGATCTTTCTCTGACTGGCTTATTTTGCTTAGCATAATGCTCTCCAGTTTCACCTGTGCTGTTGTAAGTAGTAAAAGTTCCTTCTTTTTTATAGCAGCATAGTATTCCATTGTGTAGATGTACCTCAGTTTTCTAACCCACTCATCTGCTGTTGGGCACTTAGTCTGTTTACAAATATTAGCTATTGCAAGTTGTGCCACTATGAACAAAGGGGTGCATATAACATTTCTGATTGGTGTTTCTAGTTTCTTGTGATATAGTCCTAGCTGTGGGATTACTGGGTCAAATAGGAATTTCATTTTTAACTTTTAGAGGAAACTCCATACTGTATATTTTATATAAGGACTTTAGGGACATCTGCATTCTACACTGTGATTAGTATTTACATCAATATTTGACACACAATTTGTGTTTATAATTATCAAAGTGAATCACATCTAACATGCATAACACTAAATTAAATGATGATGTATTATTACCTTTTACTAAACAAATATAGTAAGATTCATCAATATTTCTATAGATTCCAAGTATAATAGGATGTTTAATTTTTATGCCTTTGTGAAAATTTAGAGCCAAATAGAGGAGCTAATAGTAAAACCTTACATGAAAATTATTATTTATATAATTGTCTTTTTATATCTTTATATTTTAAACATGAATTTTCTCTATATATTTATAAACCTTTTTAAAAATGTATGCCAGAAATATATAACATCTTAATGTAAGATTCAATGATTTAAGGTACTAGCCACATACAACCTATCTTTCAATATTTCCTCAGAATTTGACTTGATTATTATGGATGTACATTTTCCTAATAAAACTATTGTCTCCCTTAGAAATCATTTTCAGATAAAATCCCTTTATTTGCTATATAGCTTGACAAAAACACTACAGAAATGAAGATTTACCTGTTGAACATAAAAATGAAAGAATGAAAAATAAACAAATTGAAAGAAAAAGAAAATAAAAGTAGTAGGAGAATATAAGAAAAGGAGGCAAGAAAAGCATAAATAGAATATTTATTTTGCAATAAATGATATAAGTGGTCAGGAAATATTCATAAACAAATATTTGAAGAATAATAATAAGCAAAGAATAACAACATGACATTATAATTCTTTAGACCATACTTGAGTGCCTTAAAGATCTGAATAATATTTTTATTTAATATAAAACTTGCCTAAATTTTCATCCTATCTTAATACTTAATTTTGTATGTGTGGTGTGTGCGTGTGTGTATATGTGTGTGTGTGTGTGTAAAAAAAAGCTTCCTTTTTTAAAATAATGAATAATGTATACACATAAGAGACATCATTTCTTTATGTGAAGTGCCAGAATGTATTTCATCACCTATATGTAATATACCTTTACATGATATTAAACACAATGCAAAAAGAAATCTAATCTTTTAGCTCAATGGATTTAAATTTTTTCTATTTAGCTTTTTCCTTTAAAATATCTCCACAATTCAATATGACAAATTCTAGTGCTTTGAATTTTACTAACTTCCAAATTCCTTCACATTGTGACAATGCCAAACTTATGTTATTATGATACAACTTCTTGAAAACTTATTAACCTTGTTTATTGAACACTGCAATTGAAAATACGTACTTGATGATAATTATCTCAATCTATGCTGACAATATTTATCAGTAATACTTTATTTTCTTTTAATATTTTAAAGTATTAAACTAAAATGAAAAAATAAAATTGTGATATAATTGTGACTACTGTTGCAATACTTAATTAAGCATCTGTTTAAAAAAATAATAAAAATGATATGAAATAAAGCCTATAGCTAAGAGAGTACTATTTAAAGAAATCAATAACTCTCTGAAACATAGGAAGCTGTTTTTCAGAAATTACAACAAAGCAAACTGCTGGTAACCATCCTACTGTATATCTATTTCTCAAAATAGTATAAGCACTTTCATACACACACACACACACACACATCCAAGTCATTCATTATACAATGCCCTCAAGGCATAGATTTTCTCCAAGTGAGAGTCTCATTTCTCCTTTGCAAAGAAAATCAATATCAAAAATAAGGAGAAATGCTTAGCAACAGCAGTTCAGTGGCTTTTAAGCATACGTACTGACTATACAGTGTATAAATATATGGATAGTTGAATACCATTTATACTTGTAATTTAAAGAGTTGAATATTTTCACCAAATGTTTAAATGCACATTTGCAGTAGTGTTCACTGCGTACCATAGCCATCTATGGCAAGTAAATAATATACAACAATAACACTGTAATCTCTTCAAATAAAAATTATTCAAACTTCGCATTTAAGTGTGTGTTATGACAATGATTTCATGAGATAGCATGTTTTAATGGATCTTCCTCGAGCTACATAATCTTTAAAAAATCATTCTTTTAAACCTAACCGTTCTACGCAAGCCCTTTGTTCTTTTAGCAGTAAAACAACACATTACTGGAACACCTATTGGCAATTTTTGTAGTTTAGCTTTGATAGTTTCCCAGATAGAACACTAATTCAGAAGAGTATAAATTTTTCCTTAAGTATATGGGCAAAGTTGGACACATGAAAGCAAGCTCAATAGAAGATGCATGTTGCAGCTTAGCCACTCCAGGCTGCTCAGTGGCCGGGGACCGTGGAGCATCACGTGTACAAGGGGCCGTGAACCTGGACCCCCGCTGCTGTTGCAGGAAACCCAGGAGATCGTGGAGGCAGCACAGAGCTCCTGGTGGGAGCTGGGCCAGATCACAGCCCAGGATTACCAACCCCAGTTCCGTAAACGAACCTCAGTTCATTTTGAGGGTGTATATGTAGGCTCCAAAAATGAATTCAGAGTATTACCCAGAGACACCATTGTTGATTACCAGTTAGAGTCTATGCTCAAGAAAACAGATGACTAGAGTCTTTCCTTGGTGCCTCATGAATGGAAAGCTGGCTTTAAGGGGTGCTAGTCTGAGTAGTGAAAATAAGATATCACTCCCAATGGATTTGGAATTCTCAGGTGTTCTCCACTCCAGCAATTCCAACCTATTTCTGGGAGCAGACTTTAACATAACATTCAGAGTTGAAACTGGGGGACAATCAGACAGATGAGACAGTAGAGGAGGGTGTGCAGAGAAACAGAATGGATGTGTTTCGGCAGCGGGACCAAGCAGTGTGCATTAGTACACATGTTGCTGTTCTTGAAAATGGAAAAGAAATGACTATTTACTTGCGAGGCCTTACTTCTGGGTCCACTGTCATATTTGACATTGCAGCCGAGGCTCGAGGATCCACCAATAACAAAGATGATGAGAACTAGATTTTGAGACTTGTTTCTTTGGAACAGCAGAACTGACCACCTAGAGAGAAATAGTCTATTGCCTATAGACTGAATAGATACTATTTGTTCCAGTAGAGTGAGGTTGAGGTACACACTCCTGATTATTAATGTTTAGATGTGTTCTCTGCTGGGAACATTTAAGGTAGGTGAAATAAAAGTAGAGTCACTGCAAGATGAACAAATTCCTTAGTTCTTTGCTCTTAGTTCTACAATGTATTTTGAAGACAAAATTAATTTTTGGACTTGACAAATTCTCAGATATGTTAAAATTGTACACGATAGCATCATTTTTATTTATATCACATATTACATATTTTCAAATAGCTCCACATGTGTATTTAAAATTTAAAATAATATAGTGACGTAAGTGCTGGCAAGATATTAAGAGGTTAGCTCCATATTAGAGATGGGAAATTGAGGCTTAGGTTCCAAGGCTGGTCAGACATCACAGAGCGAAACAGACTCGTGGACACAGAGAACAGACGGATGGATGCCAGGTGCAAGGGAGGCTGGAGAGGCTGGGAGAAACAGGCGAAAGGATGGAGAAGTACCGAGTGGCAGCTATAGAATCATCTCCCAGAATTAGTTTCCTTACCTTGTTCCCTCCAACCATGTTTAAGCTTGGGGAGTTTTTTACAGCTCTGCACAAAAAAGCCTCATTATATGTGTAGATGAACTGCTCATACTTTCTTGGTGCTTGTGTGCAACTTTAACATGGTTTTTGAACCAGATGTTAAGTGAAGGGTTCTGTCTATCTTACCTCTGTTTAGAGTCCAAATTGATGCATTTTGTATAACATTCTTATTGACATCCAACTGAGCAATAACAGATCGTCAAACTAAAACCAGAGAAACAATACTGTGTAGATAACAATCACTATATTTTTGCTTATAAAGAGTATGTAAATTAATTTTTATAACCCCTCTAGCATAATGTGTGTGTAAGCAAGGGAAAAAAAAACACCCTTTTGTATTTCTGTTTGGTATGTTTAACAAAAAATTAGTCCTATGTTCTTAGTGACATCTTATTTCATGTCCATGGACTATAAGTATGCCCATTGACTTATATTTATGTATTTAAAGCCACTGTGCATTATTTAGTCACTATAAATTAAATGTTATTAATATTTGAGTACATTACTAGTCTATAATTCTTTATGTAAAAAAAAAGAAAAGTTGAATCTATGTTGTGCAGCTAAAAATGTCATATACCCTCTTTACAAGTTGGAATTTTTTTGTGTTTATTTTTTATAATTCTGAATCATCTTCTGTAATTATCTCCTTTGTGATGGTTGGGTCTACCAATCACATAACTTTCCAAATTGTTAACCACTTAACATACCATACAGCAGTTAAATAATACATGAATTAATCCAGACCTCACCTAGATACCTTTGTTGTCAACAATATGGACCATATTTTTGCTAACTTTTTTAAATATATTTTATTGATTTTTTACAGAGAGGAAGGGAGAGGAATAGAGAGTTGGAAACATCGATGAGAGAGAGACATCGATCAGCTGCCTCCTGCATGCCCCCCTACTGGGGATGTGTCTGCAACCAAGGTACATGCCCTTGACCAGAATCGAACCTGGGACCTTTCAGACTGCAGGCCGATGCTTTATCCAGTGAGCCAATCTGGTTTGGCATATTTTTGCTAACATTTGTAGATATTTTTCTACCTTGTGAATTGTATCATTCATATATCACCTCCTTTGGGTAAATATATTCTGTACACAAGTATGATTTCATAAGTATAATCATCTATATTCTGCATAACATTGCATTTATTCTGAAACTAGAGACCTGGTGCACAAAATTCATGCATGGGCAAGGGGAGTCCCTCATCTTGACCTGCATCCTCTCCAATTGAGAACCCCTCAGGGGATGTCTAACAGGGATTGGGCCTAAACCAGCAGTTGGACTTCCCTCTTGCAATCCAGGAACACTGGCTCCTAACCATTCATCTGCCTGCCTGCCTAGTGCCCCTAACTACTCCCCTGCCTGCCTGATTGACCCTAACCGCCTCTGCCTGCCTGCCTGGTCACCCCTAACAGCCTTTCTCTGATGGCCAGGTGATCCACAAAGTACATACGGCTAGAGTCCCTTAGCCTAGCCTGCAAACTCTTGCAGTACAGGAGCTCTCTGGGGATGTCCTTGGGGGAGCAGGCCTAAGCCAGCAACAGACTTCCTTAGCTCTCCTGCCATCACTGCTGCACTTGCAGTGAGCCCAGCTCACAGTTTCTGGCTGGGTGACACTCCCCCTGTGGGAGTACACTAACCACCAGGGAGCAGCTCCTGCATTGAGTGTCTGTCCCCTTGTGATCAGTGTTCCACCATTTGGTCAATTTGCATATTAGCCTTTTATTATATAGGATATGCCATTTTATCTAGTTAAACAAAGTTGCATCAATTATGGCAAATTTTCTGTCAGTTCTCACACTGGCAAATTGAGATCCACTGTTGATTTTAGATCTTGACCTATAAGGTCTTTTTTCTTTATTTTTCTTCCTCTTGCTTTGGAAGATAGACAAAATTTGGCTTTCATTCCTAGATGGCTATTTTTTGAACTCTTAAGTCTATACTAACCTGAGGGACTGGGAGAGGTTCCAGCATCCTCAATCAGCCTTAAGAGTGAAAAAAAACAAACAAACAGATATCATTAGGTATTTGAGTATATCACTAGTCTATAATTTTTAGAAAAAATCTTTTCAGAAAATCCATGGGAACTTCAGGTACAAAGCACCAAAGAACTTTGGCATTTCATTTCACATTTCAAAATTCTTTTTGTTTAAGGATTGCTTCAACAAGAAGAGGACTCAATTAAAAAAAGAGTAATTTTCACTGGAATCTCAATAGCAAGAGTAGAGAAAATACAACTTTAAGCATCACAACAACAGTAAATGATGTGCTGACAGCATCTGAAGGAATAGAAGAAAACAGTCTGGTTTACAAGGAGTGTGAAAGGTTAATTCAATTCTCTGCCCATTTCTGCATTTATTACTCTCCACTCCATAGTCTATGACTCTCAGATTCCCACATGCCCAGCTTTTCAACTCTTCATTCAGCTCATACTTCCTAGAGTTATCACATGTTCCCATCCATAAGCTACCTGGAATTGATAACTACAAAGATTTTATTATATTAACACCCCTCGGATTTTGCTCTCTGTGTTACAACTTATTATTTCACCTTGAGTCATTTAGAACAGTTACTTCTGGCTCAAACTCTGACTTTCTAAATTCTATATTGTCATTGGTACAGTGGGATAATCATAAAAATTCTATTCTTAGACTAGCTGGAGGAAGTATGCAGGGATCAGCTAACTTTTGTGAGAACTTTTTTATTCTTTAGAACTTCCTCTTTCCCTCAGGAACACACATGGAGATTTATTAAATATTTTTAGTTCTCACCCTAACTGGTTTGGTTCAGAGTATCAGCCTGTGAACTGAGATGTAACAGGTTCAATTCTAGTCAAGGCTATGTACTTTGACTGCAGGCTTGATCCTAGTCTATCCAGGTAGGGGCATGTGCAGGAGACAACCCATTGATGTGTTTCTCTCACATTGATGTTCCTCTCTCTGTCTCTTCCCCTCCCTTCCACTAGGTCTAAAAGTTAGTGAAAAAATATCCTCATCCTTGAATGAGGATTAACAACAAGAACAATAACAACAAAAGATTTTTATTTCTCCAAGAAAAATAACATTTAAGAAAAATTTTAAACCTGCATTTTCCAAATTTCTACCATAAATATATCTAGCTACACTAATAAAGGAAAAACATACAAATTGACCATCACTCTGCTACACCCATTAGCCAATCAAGAGGAAATATGCAAATTAGAAGGACAAAGATGGCGAGCACTCAGCTGCTCCAGGGGCAGATTGGTCAGGTTGGATAGGATGCCTGCTATGAGAGGGAGGGCAGGGGGCTAAGGGATCAATAGAAGCCATACTCTGGCTGCAGTGAAGATGAAGACTGCAGATTCCAGAGTCTGCAACAAAGATAAAGATGGCAGACTCCAGCCTGAGTCTGCAGCAAAGAAAAAGGCAGCAGACTTGGGCTAGAGCAAAGGCCTGGGTCCCAGGTGTTGAAGGAAAACTGGTGCTGGAAGCCAAGGGAAGGAAGGCCTATTGCATGAATCTCTTCAAGTCTCCAATGTAAATATAAGTAATTCATAATATGGTTGGTTTCCATAATTCTTATAACTACCTTTACACTGTATTTTCTGACAATTTCCCAGAATTTTGTTCAATTTTAAGATGGTAAATTTCTTATTTTTTTAAAAGATATTTTATTTTAACATAAAAAATATATTTAATATCCATGTATTTTTTGTAAATTATACTTTTGCTCTTATTTTAATTTTATTGAATTATTTTCTAAGACACAAATATATATGACATTAATTCTTTTAAGTTTATTGAGACTTAAATTTTGGCCTAATGCAGTCTATTTTGGTAAGATTTTATGTGTGCTTGGGAAAATGTGTATTCACGATTTGTTAATTTTTTGTTTTTGATATTTAAGTGTTTAATCTATCTGACAATGGTTTACATATATGATGATAGGTAAAAAACAGTGTTGTCTTTTCTTTAATATAGTAGACTATTTCATTTTTTCTTTATGGAAACATTCTTTTTTTTTTTTTTTACTTTGTCAAAATTCTATTCAAATACAGATCTCACATGGGGTAGGGAGTGAGGTGTCTCTTCTTCCCATTGTAATTTTGTTTATCTTTCACAAATACTAATGTACATAGCTTATAATTGTTTCAAAATATGTCTTCATATCATTTAGTGCAAATCTACCCTCACTGCTCTTCTTCAATTATTTGGTGGTTTGTTTGTTGTTTTTTTGACACTTGAAGAATTTAGGTTTTATTTTAACCAATGCACAGCAATGATTAAATTATCTTAGTTTCTTCCAGAGCAGTGAGTTCATGTGACTTAGTTCTTGATAAAGAGATCAACCAGAAGTGTATTGGGAAAGCTGTTTATCTTTGAACACATTACTGCTGATGAAAATGTTATGCAGTTTATCTTTTACATTTTGTCATGGGCATAACATATGGAAATGTTCAGGATTAATATGTTTATTTAATGTAAACATCACTTACTATGATTGCCTTCCCTTCCCTTCACATATTTTTCGTCCCCCACACTAGCTCAATCCCACTTGAGTATGTGTCCATAAAGTCTGACTTTTTCTTCAAAGATATTTTATAATTATAATAGTCACTTGAGTTTTCTTTAATTTCCACCTTCCATTATTTAGTATGATCAATTTGAGTATATAGCCCATGTCTCTCTGGTTCATTATATTCACAGTGATAGCATAGTGCTTGCCACAGAATACGTAGACAAATATGAATAAGCCATAATTTTCTCTATACTAAATTTATCCTATCTAATAAAAGAGTAAAATGCAAAGTAACCATCACTCCGCTACACCCACAAGCCATGCCCACCAGCCAATCAGGAGCAAGTATGCAAATTAACCCACTCAAGATGGCTGTGGCCATAGAGCAAGCAGGAGACTTGACTCTGCTCAAGGCTACAAAGTTTTAATTATAGAAGATAAATAAATCCCAGATACCAGGGCCACTACTTGGGTCACCATGTGGCATGGCCAGCCTGCAAACCAGCACAAGACCCTCGCCCATGCCACCCCACACCCCAAAGGAACCCCAAACCTGATTCGTGACACCGTTCAGGGCAAACCAGCTGGCCCCCACCCATGCACCAGGCTTCTATCCCATCTAATAAAAGAGTAATATGTAAATTTACCATCACTCCAACACACAAGATGGCTGCCCCCATACCACCACAAGATGGCCAGCAGGGGAGTGTAGTTGGGAGGGACCAGGCCTGTAAGGGAGGGCAGTTGTGAGTGATCAAGCCTGGTCCCTCCCAACTACACTCCCCTGCTGGCCATCTAGTGGTGGTATGGGGCAGCCATCTTGTGTGTTGGAGTGATGGTAAATTTACATATTACTCTTTTATTAGATGGGATAGAAGCCTGGTGCATGGGTGGGGGCCAGCTGGTTTGCCCTGAACGAGGAGGCCAGTTAGGAGTGACCAGGCCTGCAGGGAGGGCATTTAGGGGCAAACAGGGTGGCAAGGGAGCAGTTAGGCATCAACCAGGGGAATGGTTAGTGGGAGAACAGGCTGGCAGGCAGAATTGGTTAGGGGCAATCAGGAAGGCAAGCAGGCAAGCAGTTGAGAGCCAGCAGTCCTGGATTGTGAGAGGGATGTCTGACTGATTGGTAGGATCAGGCCTAAATGGGCAGTTGTGCATCCCTCAAGGGGTCCCAGATTGGAGAGGGTGCAGGCTGGGCTGAAGGGCACACATCCACCTTGCATGAATTTTGTGCATTGGGCCTCTAATTCATTTAATAAAAAAGTGTCTCTCATATCAGACAGTATCTAGGCACCTATGAAACAGAAAATTAACTGTAAATACAACCAGCCTTGTCAGGTAGCTCAGTTGGTTAGAGCATCGTCCAGAAATGCCAAGGTTGCAGTTGGACCTCTGTTCACAGCACATATAAGAAGCAACCAATGAAAGCATAAATAAATGGAACAAAAATGTTCCTCTCTAAAAATCAACTAATAAATTAAAATTATTTTAAAAACAATAAATGTAACTAATTTATGTCATATTTCATGCTGGAATGTTAAAAGTACTTTGGGAAACTAAAATCTGAGCAAGAAAATGGGATTTGGGAATGAGTATTTGAGGTGAGGTTTATAATTACTAATCAGAGAACTCTAATAGTAACTATAAATAGAAAGTGAAAATTTGTTTTTTGCAACAATATGATTCAACTGCGAAGGTATTATGCTAAGTGAACTCAGTCAGGCAAATACCATATGATTTCATCTATATGTGAAAATAAACAAACAAACTTGAAACATATTCACAGATGCGGAGATCAGATAATGGTTTCTAGCCAGGGTCAGGGTGGGCATGTTGAAGACTGTCTGAAAAAAGTAAAGAGATAAAGAGGTACACATTTTGGCTCTGGCTGGTGCTGCTCAGTAGTTAGAGTGACCACCCCAGGAACAAATAGTCTTGGGTCTGAATCCCAGTCAAGGGCATGTACCTTTGCAGTTTTGATATCCTCTACTCCAGTCAGAGTTTATACAGGAGGCAACCAATTCATATCTCCCTCTCTCTCTTGCTCTCTCTCTCTCTCTCTCTCTCTCTCTCTCTCTCTCTCTCTCTCTTTCTCTCTCTCTCTCTCTCTCCCCATCCCTCTACTCTCTCCAAAAAATCAATGAAACCCTAACTGATTTGGCTCAGTGGATAGAGTGTTGGCCTATGGACTGAAGGATCCCAGGTTCAATTCCAGTCAAGAGCATGTACCTTGGTTGCAGGAGGCAGCTGATTGATGTTTCTCTCTCATCGATGTTTCTAGTTCTCTATCCCTCACCCTTCCTCTCTGTAAAAAAAACAAACAATGAAATATATTTTAAAAAATAAAAAATCAATGGAAAAAGTACCCTTGGGTGAGGATTAATAGGAAAACAAGTACACATTGGCAGTTACAAAATATTCCTGGGGATGTCAAGTACAGCCTAGGAAATACAGTCAACAATATTATAGTAACTATGTATTGTGCCATGTGGGTACTGGAAATATAGGGGAGAGGGGAAACTATGTAAAATATATGATTGTCTAACCATTATGCAGTAAATCTGAAACTAATACAAAATAATACTGAGTGTAAAATGTAATTGAAACTGAAATTTAAAAAGAAAGTAACATTTTGATCAGAGCTAAAGGAGTTAATCATGGAAACTATTTCAGATATCCACAATACCCCATTGACAAATCCCAGCCTTGACTATTAGAGGAAAAGCATGCCCACTAGTGTTGTTAGACCTGAATAAGCAAGTGGGAGATACGTGGGAAATGGGTAGAAAGTGACTTACTTCAGTGAGTAATTGAAGAGCGTATTGGCAAAGTTCAAGCAATTTTTACTTTGAGGTTTATTCATTTGGATAAATTTCTCAAAAGATAAGAATCCATTGGCATTAGGTTTCTTTTACTGAGTTCAGCAATTCTGGACAATATTTGAACTGAAGAAACATAAAATATTCAGAATACTTATTTCACCAAGCATAGACCTTAATCTTACTGAACCTGTACATGTAAATTAGAAAAAAGTTTATAACTAATTACTTTAATTTTATTGTGCATATTTCAAATCTACTAATAATTGATATATGATATTTGGTTTTGGTCAAAAAATATATTAATGTTTCCTTAAGTAAAAATATATTTTCAAAATAAAAAAATACAGTTAATGCAAGTGAGTAATCTAACTGAAAGGATGAGTTGTTATCAACAATGAAATGAAAATAATATCTTGAATTTAGTAATAAAACCAAAGAGAAGGTTATATAGTTCACAGACCACAGGGAAATAAAGCTAAAAGGTCAACATGGAACAGTTATAACTGAGATAAGTTTTAATAAACACTATAATATGAAACTCTTAAATAATGCAGAGAAACTATGTTAAAAGAATTTCATATTTCTCTTCATATAATTTTTTATTTTGTCAGATAGATGTGAAATGTGGTTAAATTCAGTAAAGTAAAATAAAATCTCATATCAAAATTTTCTTAAAGAACAAAAATATTTATACAATTTTTTAAAATTTCTCTAATGAATGTTGCATGCCAATATACATGTATATTATACCAATTGATAAATATTTTTGAGATATAGTTGCTGCAACAGAATATTAGTTATGATCTTATATAATAAGAGAAGGATATGCTAATTATCCATTATACCATACCATCATGACCAATCTACAAGTGGAAAGCCACTGGAGGGCAGGGCAGCAAGCTACGAGCAGCAAAGAGCTATACCAGTGGCAACAGGCAGGTGGCCAGCTGAGGCAAGTGGCAGTGAGCTACTCATGCATGATTTCATGTGTAGGGCTACTAGTATTATACAACCACTAGAGGCCCCGTGCATGAAATTGGTGCACGGGGGCGGTGTCCCTCAGCCCAACCTACACTCTCTCCAATCTCAGATCCCTTGGAGGATGTCTGACTGCCTGTTTAGACCCAATTCCCTACACAGGCAGCCGGACATCCCTTTCACAATCCAGGACTTCTGGCTCCCAACTGCTCACCTGCCTACCTGATTGCCCCTAACCGCTTCTGACTGCCACCCTGATCACCCCCTAACCTCTACCCTACAAGCCTGATTGACACCTAATTGTTCCCCTGACAGTTGGATCATCCCCTACTGCCCTACTCTGACAGCCCAGACACCCCCAAATGCCCTCCCTCTTTATTAGGTAAGGTTTTTTTTCTTTAACATACTGGACAGTGTACCTGCCATGGTCTTGACAAACAGGTAAAAATGTAAACCCAAACTAAAAGTGTCATAAAATAAACTCCTTAAACAGGAATTTCATGAGACCTTGGAAAGATCATATCATGTGGTTGTTTCTTCATTTCTTCCTTCTCTTTCTTTTTTTTGATGTTTCATCTTTTGTCCTTTCTTTCTTTTCTCCTTTTATTCCTTTTCTGCCCTCTCTTCCTCTTAACTTTTCCATTGGTAGAATCGTCAGTACTTGAATCTGTCTTGCTTTCAGAAGACGAAGAAGAGGGAAACACACCGTCATCTGAAGAAAAAGATGATCTATGTTGGGATCGGTGGTGTTTCTGGTTTTGCTCTTTTTCCGGTTTGTTTGTCATTTCTGCCGGCCCCAGCATCTTCAGGACTTGTGTGTGTGTGGGGGGGGGGTCACTCCATAGGGGCACAGTCCCTTTGTAGGCTGGCACCCCAGGCTGCCACTGAGAGGGGATCACTCTGTGGGGCATGGCTGTCTCCCAGGCCTACACCCAAGCCGCAACTGGAAGCTGATCACTTAGGGGGACTGTCACTGGCACCTCCCAGGCTAATGGCCCAGGCCACGACTTTGAGCAGATCATGCCAGGGGCACATGGCCACCTAGCAGGCTGATGGCCCAGGCCAGGGCTGTGAGCAGATTGTACTGGGGGGGAGGGGTGCAGAGGTGCCTCCTAGACCTACGGGCCAGGCTGGGGTTTGGCGAGGATCACACTGGGGGGTAGGGGGGTGCACAGCTGCCTCGCAGGCCAATGGCCTGGGCCACATGCTGCCAGCTCTCATTGGCAGCCCTCCCTGGGACTGGGGGACTCCAGTGGGCCTGAGAGGACTGGGGGCCGCCATCTTGTGTCTATGGGCACCACCATTTTGTTGTGGAGTGACAATTAATTTACATATTACTCTTTTATTAGATAGGATAGATAACTATTACATGACCATAAATTATAAAAATTCTAAAAAATGCTACATAGTTTTGTTTCCAATTTTTATCACCTTAAATAAGACAGGGCTTCTGTACATATAGAAAATTCCTAGAAAAATTTAAGACCTATAAAAATGCACTGTAGTTCTGATTTTAAAGAGACAGAGTTTTTCTGACTCTGGTTCTATACTCAGAAGAGAAAATATATTTAAAATACCATTAGAAAATGATTTGATTATTATGTCCTTATCAGTAAATTATCACTTTTTGTCTGCTACTCTGTTCACAGATATCCTACCTAATAAGGAGGGGATATGCTAATTGACTGCCACACCCTCAAAGATGGCGGAGCCCAGTCCCCGCAGCCCTGCCGGTGAGGCAGGTATGTAGCACAACTGCTCTGTGTGCCTGCCTCTGGAGTCCCCCAGTACCCTCAGCCCCCCAACTGCCCAGGGCCAGCCCAAGGTGCAGACAAGCCTCGGATGTCAGCTGCCCAGGTGCCCAGGACTGGCTCGAGGGACAATCAAATGACTGAACAAGCAGGCTGTGTGGGGCAACCAGGCCGGCAGGGGGACCATGAGGGGCCACCAGGCTGGTAGGGGGGCAGTTGGGGGCAATCAGGCCAGCAAGTAGTGAGGGGAGATCAGGCTGGCGGGGGGGGGAGTAGTTAGGGATGACCAGGCAGACAGGCAGGTGAGTGATTAGGAACAGCAGTCAGAATCCCCCGAGGGGTTCCGGTTTGGAGAGGGTGCAGATTGGGCTGAAAGAACTGCCCTCCCCCACCCCCATGCACAAATTTCGTACACTGGGCCTCTAGTAAATTTAATATTTCAGGTTATGCATTTTTTTCTTTCACCACCATGGCTGTAGTTCATGTAAAACTGCATTTCTAATGAAAGCTAAAATGCCTGCAAAAGATGCACATTGTTAGCCAATTTATTTCACAGTCCTTAATCATTCTGTACACAACACAAATCATTTGACTCTCAAACATGAATGTTTCTCTGTAGCGACACAATTTCCCTTATGAGAAAAGAGTTGCTTATACAGGTGATTTATATAACTAGTACCAACATAGAAAATGCTGTAAAATTCTATGACAATAGAGTGTATACTATTCTGAAAAGAAAAAAAAAAAAAAAAACAAGTTTGTATTTACATTTAATCCTGCAACTACAGATTCTGGCTTAATGTTTTATTTTCATAAAAAGTCCTAGATTAGTCACATAATTATTTTAATTATACATGATAAATCATTAACTTATAGAAAAATGTCAGTATCTAATTTCTTGGGTAAACTTATTTTCTAATCTAACAGCAATTCTCATTTCCTTGCTGTTCTTAGGGTTGTTCCATGATAAAGATGTGAACAAAAACCAGCCTCCAATAAAACCAGAAAAGCAAAATACTACAAATCCCTCAGAGAGGGTGATAGTGAGAAGGAATTATATTAGGTATGATTTGAGTAAAAAGGGCAATCAGGAAGATATCATGTGTCAAATTCTGTGCATACATTGTTCTACAGTCCTTATATCATTGGGTCTTTCGGAAGTAGAATTGAAATTCAATTGGAATTGCAACAGATTTACTGGTGGGTAAAATCTGTGAAAGATGAAGGAGAAAGCAGGGGAGTCCTTCATACCTTGAGGCAGATCTGACATCCATGTACAGAAAAGGGGAAGGCCAGGATTGGGCAGGAGGAATCTCAGATACTTGTTCTCTCATCTATAGAATGGTGACAAACTTACCTATTTCAAAGATATTTCTATTACTAAGTCATTGCTCTTGTTTCTGTAAAGATAGCGTGTGTGTATATATGTGTATACATGTGTGTTTGTGTTTCACACGTAGTTTTTTTTTTAAATTGGACTCTAAAATTAATTCACTAAGTCATTATCTAAATTCAATGTCTTAATTTTATTTGGACATCAAATGTTTTTCTTAATTTTATCTGGAAATCAAAAGCTCTATTACTTTCATTGGCTTTAGCAACCTTTTTTTTTTTTTTTTTTTTTTTTTCAGAGATGAAGGCAGAGAGCAAAAGAGAAACATCAAAGGTAAGAATCATTGATCTGTACTGGGGATTGAGCTTGCAACCCGGGCATGCACCCTGACCAGGAATCAAACTGTGACCTCCAGGTTTATGGGACAACGTCCAACTTCTGAACCTCGACGGCCAGCAGATCTAACTTTTTTGTAATAGCAAATCCTTCAGGGGCGTGTCAATCCTTGGAGGGTACCATATCTTTTGAGGGCCTTGTTATTTTTTTTAATATATTTTATTGATTTTTTACAGAGAGGAAGGGAGAGGGATAGAGAGTTAGAAACATCGATGAGAGAGAAACATAGAGCAGCTGCCTCCTACACACTCCCTACTGGGGATGTGCCCGCAACCAGGATACATGCCCTTGACCGGAATCGAACCTGGGACCTTTCAGTCCCCAGGCCAACGTTTTATCCACTGAGCCAAACCGGTTTTGGCAGGGCCTCGTGATTTGTACAAAAGCTTTGAGGACAATCTTTCCCCCAGTGTCCCAGTTAATTGCACACAAGCATTTTGTGGGCCAGAATTTTGATAATGAACACCGAGGAAGGTACAAGGGAGAGTCCCAGGTGTTGTTTAAGATTTCCTGCATTGGAGCTATTGCAGCTAAGGCTACCAAGTTGGAAGAGCTATTTATGGTCTTGTAGTCACTTTAGAGGGAAAAGGCAATTCAGACAGAGTATTAGGATAGACTGTGAGTACTCAGGTAAATGAAGATAGAGGGGAGTAGTAGGAGCCACATCAGTCTTAGGGTCTTTTGCATTGGGTACCTCTGTGCCTTTCACTGTTCATTAGCCTTTTGCAATTAACCTTTCAGTGAAGCAATTTGGGATTTTTTTAGAATTTGGAGGTTCCTGCATGCCAATTAAAATGGGTATCCCATTCTCTTTGTTGAGTTGGAAACTATTGCTTTCAAGTGTACTTCTTAAATAATCCTCTCTAATTGAAATGTTAGCCATAATGGCTTTGTGATTCCAGGTGTCTTAGTAAATATATAAAGCTTCCAGGACCATAGTTCTTAGACATAAAGTAAGCAGGTATGCCTAAAAGGTGGAACATTCAATTTTTTGAAACTTGAGGATCCCATTTCTTTATCTAAGCCTTGAGTATCTCTAAGCCAAATAAATACCCAAGAGAGATGTGTCATTGGATGGAGACTGTGCGGTGTTTCACCATGTATCTAGTTGCATGGAAATTTTCTTGATATTGGTGTCTGAGCTGGTATCAGTCTAATCTATTTCATGACCAACTTTTCCCAGCATAGAGTTAGATGACAATAGCTCTAACAGCTCTTAAATGCTTAAGCCATGCCCATCAAATTCCGTGGCTTTTTTGAGTTGTGGTATTCCCATTAGTAATTAACCTTTACACAAAACTAGACAAACAAACATGAGCACCTCAATATATCTCTAGTAATCAAGATACATAGTTGTGTCTTGGCCAAGAGAAGAAAGACCTTGGGCATACCATCAGCAATCCCTCCACTAACTTTTGGAGTAAGGGTTCAACCAGCAGACCTCAACAAATGGGACTTTGAACTGGGGGCTCCAAATCAATGAGAAACTGCAAACTTCCACAAACAACTGTGTGGATCTTGGGACAGAAATAGATCTTGGTGGATTCCATACATTAAGGAAAAATTGTGGTCTGAAATAATGACCAGGGGTCTGAACTGTCTGCCAGCTCAAGCTGGCCTGCTGTGAATTTAAAAGCCAATTCCATCAGGAGTGCAATGAAAAAACAAAACAAAACAGTGAGACTCAGAACCAAGAGGAACATCTGTGGCCCTCCGAAAAGAAAGAGAAAGCTAGAACTCAGAAAAGATATGTGGGTACCACACCTATTTTTTATTGTTACCAAATGCTGTCAAAGTTTGCTTTGGATTCCACCATAGCAGCCACCAAAGCTATTAAAAAGAACAAACTAAGTAAATGTGAAGATCAAATTGGCTTTATTCAATGATTCATAAATCAGGCAGAATGTCATCTAAGTAATATTAAAAAGGAACAAAGACGAATAGGAAGGGAAAGGTTTTGAAAGGTAGAGAGAGTGTGGGACAAGGAAGTCATAAACAACAGCCAAAATGGGTTATTTTTGGCAAAGTGACCTCCCTCTGAATGACAAAAACTGTATTACCTCAATGATGCTGACCAGGAAATTGCAGACTGATTGTTAACTTTATACTCCTGGAGACAATCAAAATTATAATTAAGTTAACTATTTAATTTCAGTTTGGTTAGGTGGACTTTGCATGAATGCCTCCATTTTGAGTCTATTGTTTCTTTTTAATAGAGATAATATGTTATACTAACAAGGAACATCTACAATCTCTGAAGTACAGATTATTTTAATATTTTTGTCATTAAATAATATTTTCAAAGAAAACCACTTTTTAAATTATACTGAATAATATTTTATTTGTGAAAACAGAAGAAACTTTATTCTTGTTTTTAGATTTATTTTACCATAAGTGTTTCATGCTTAGTGTTCATGCTTTGACACTAGATTTCTGCTGATAGTTACTGAGAGGTCATAAATAGGAGAGGGAAGCTGAAAACTTATGTGTCAAGGAAAGAAACAGATGTGAAAATTATAAAATACAGATGGAAAGGTGACATATGTTGTTTTGCATTTATAAGCATTGACTTTAGCCTTAAAGCTTTTCAATGGCAAATTAGCTACATTCTGTTAATTTATTTGCTTGACTCTTTTTCTTAATATGAATGACCTTGAAAATTCTGAAACACAGAAAAATGAAATTACTTGGAAAAATAACATTGCTAATATCTGAGGAGTGCTTTTCCTCATACTACTTCATATTCCCTAATTATTTTATAACAACAGTTTATTTCTATGAATATTTAATATTGTTAACCAACGAAAATAAAACAAACCAAAAAACATTTAGTCATTGGAAATGTTTCCTAATAAGTATTTATTTCTGTCCAATGTATTTCTCTATCATTATGTAACTCTCAGTGCAGGAATCAAGTTTAGTTTAATGGCTAATTAAGACCTTGTCTTATTTTTGGAAAAAGAAAAAAAATAGCTAATACTATTTAAATGATAATAGTATAATTTCCCTGAGAAGAAGGGCTATGTCTTATTCATTGTTTTTTAAATATATTTTTATTGTTTTCAAAAAGCGAAAGGGACGGGAAGAGAGTCAGAGAAACATTAATGATGAGAGAGCATCATTGATTGGCTGCCTTTTACTGAGAATTCTGCTCCAAATCTGGGTAGGTGCCCTGACCGGGAATCCAACAGTCCTGGTCAATACTCAACCACTGGGCTATACTGGCCGGCATCTTACTCATCTTTGTATTTCTCACAGCATTTAGCAAATGTGTTATCTGTTGTAAATCCTTGTTAAATATTTAGAATATTATAGAATTTTACGTGTTATTATCACCTAAAAGCTAAATTTACACAGAAATCTTAAAAATGTAATGTGCTCTGAATTAATTGTGGAATTATGATATTTTCATTTTTATATTGACTAAGGATTGACTTTTGTCAGTAGTAATGAAGT
This sequence comes from Lasiurus cinereus, assembly GCA_011751065.1. Taxonomy (NCBI): domain Eukaryota; kingdom Metazoa; phylum Chordata; class Mammalia; order Chiroptera; family Vespertilionidae; genus Lasiurus; species Lasiurus cinereus. The sequence continues at coordinate 68,325 of JAAGEH010002293.1, read as the reverse complement.
GGTATCAGTAATTGACTTTCACTGTATAACTCTCAGGAAAGACGTTAACACACTATCTAAAACCTAGTTGTTTGCTAAAGAACAATACACAAAATATCTCATTACATTACTAACTAGCAAATTAGCAGTGACATATTTTACTCTCTTATTCTGTTATAGATTAGAATAATTGTTTTGAATTCCATTGAGCCTAAAATGAATGTTATTCACCTTTTAATGTTCTAAACTTAGGATGCATCTAATTAAGAATGGTATATCATTAATGAATTGACATCAATTTTTGTACTGTTTACATAAACTAATGGTTTGTTTTACAGTCAGAGGCTGTTGGTTATGATGAAATATATTATAACAAAAGAAATGGGAAAATCAATTAAAAAAAAAACCCTCTGTATTCAATAAAGTACTGATTAGTTAAAATTGCCCATAGTGTAAAACAGAAATTTAAACCCAGTTTTCACAATTATATCAGACTCACAATTGGGAGACCAAAGGCTAATTATTCTCATAATCTAAATTATTTTCCCTTTTATTGCCTTCAAATGCCTGGAGCTATAGAACAATATTTATTATTCAGTGCAGTTTGTATAGTCTTATCTCCAGTTAATTTGGCATTATTGCCACCCATTGTGAGGTTTCCTCTGTGTCACAGAGGAAAAACCATGACAATGAGTTTTAAATCCCAGAATTCTTTATGCTATTGAGATCCTAGTTACAGGCTGCCATAAAAGCCCATTATTCTCTGGAGCGGTTGAACCCAGTCACTTGAACAGAAAGATGGCATATATGATGTTAACTGGGTGAGCTTCTTGAATATTAGATGATTCTGTGCTTCAAGCAGAGACCTCCCGTGAGAACTTCCCTGACCTTTGCTCTAATAGCAATTCCAGCACAAATTTCTAATACCTGTGTTTAAGCAGTTTATATTTTGAATAGATAGTATGGGTTTTGTTTTCTTTAAAAATGTATATATTTTTATTGATTTCAGAGAGAAAGGGTGAGAGAGAGAGAGAGAGAGAGAGAGAGAGAGTCATCAATGATATCAATGACGAGAAAGAATCATTGATCTTTTGCTTCCTGCACCTCTCCTACTAGGGACGTAGCCCACAACCCAGGCAGGTACCCTGATTGGGAATTCAACTGTGACCTCCTGGTCCATGGGTCAAAGCTCAACCATTGAGCTGCTCCAGCCAGGTAGTTCTGTTTTCTTGACAGCAGACTGATGCACAATTAGAAGAAATTAGAAAAAAAAGAAAAATATTAAAATATACTCTTTTAACAAATTATCTATTTTGATTTTTACCTTCCATGTTCTCATTTAATCATAATGCAAATGTAACCATACACAGATATAATTATTGTTTTAAATCTATGTTACATTGATAACTTCATTTGTATGTTATATCAGATCTTAAGAATTACCATCTAAGAAATCTATCCTATTTAATAAAAGCCCAGTCACCATAACAACCAGAACGATCAGAGACCAGAACCACCAGGCCCCTTGCCAGGCTGCACCCCACCCCCACCCCCAGCAAGCAGTTAGGGGTGATCAGGCAGGCAGTTGAGCTGCTGGGGGCAATCAGGTAGGCAGGCGAGTGGTTAGGGCAGGCAGGCAGAGGTCTGCAATCGATCGCCTCAAAGAGGGAGACCTAGGCCACAGCTTGCAGGAGGGACGCTGGGCAATGGGGGCCAGGGGCACTGGCAGCACTGGACCCTGCAGAGGGGCTCGTGCCATTGCAGCTCCTGAGCAGGCCTGGCCCAGGCCTCAAGGTCGCAGCCTCTCCCCACAGCTTCTGCAGGGCTGGACTGCCACTCCTCCTGCTATGACGCCTGGGAAGATCTTGAACCCTTCATGACTGTGGGCTCTCTGCCAGAGGTTGACCCCATGATCAGACTCCCCAGCTCTGCCCTGACTGCAGAGGAACTTAAATACACTGACATCTACATTAGGACCAGGATGGCCCCTTTGCACTTAACTAGAGGTGAAACTGGGCAAGAGGACTCAACCTGCAAAAAGTGAGTTGGCAAGGAAGAGGAGCGGAGGAAAAGACACTGGAGAAAGAACAAAGGTGGCAGCCCCATGCCAAAACAAGAAGAAGGAGTGGAAGGAGTTTCTGCAGCGGGAATCTGAGTGGCTGGAGATCATGAATGTGGAGCTGAAAACCCAGATGGAGGAGCTGAGGCAGGAGCAGCAGCAGCTCATCCTGATGCTCACCCGACATTGCCCCACTTGCATCATCAGGACCCACAGCATTAAGACTCAGACTCAGAAGGCAACCCACGGCTGAAATAGCTGGAGAAAAGTGACCATAGGCTGGGAAGAGAAAGAAGAGGAGGAAGGGAAGGAGGAGGAGGAGGAGGAGGAGGAGGAGGAGCAGGAGGAGGAGGAAGAGGAGAGGTAGCAGTGGGGGGAGGAGAAGGACGGGGCGGATATGAGGAGAAGGAGGAGGAGGAGGGTCCCAGAGGGCTCTTCCTTGCTGCATGAAAAACTCTTCAATGAGGCTCAACACAGCCAACATCGGTCAGGCTTTTTTGTGAAACTCAGATCAGCCACACCAAGGGAAGAAGCCCAGACTGATGAAACCCAGGACCAAGTGCTGAGACCAAAAAAGTCCTGGTTGGGGCCTAATCTGCTTGGAACCAGGCTTGCAGGAGACAGGACAGAGGCTCTGGACCAGAGAGATGCCCAACCAGGCAGCTGGGGGCACTTCTCCAGCTCTCCGCCAGGGCACCCACCCCAAAGGACCTCTGAGCAGCCAGAAAAAGCCACGGGTTGCAACAAAAATTAGGCTGAAGGGCATAGTGCCAGGCCCTGCTGTATCCACCCACCGTGTTGGAGCTCAGACCTGCCCAGAGTGGCAGTCAGGGTGCATCCTCGCTGGCTCTGCTGGAGTTGCTGTGGGCACAAGGCATGGAAGCCCTCCCAAAGCACATACCCACTAAATGTTTACAGACTGACTATCTTGGCTGGGCTTTCCACTGCACAGGTTTTTTATATTCTCTCTTTTTTTTAAATATTTTTTTACAAAAAAAAGCTTTTATACAAGCAATATATAAATGGATTTCTATAATCACTTGATGTGATGCAGTATAAATATGCTATGGTTTGTTTGTTACGAATAGATATTCAGCAGTTATATGGCCATTACATGTAACTTCTAAGTACTGTAGTTTCTGAATGTTGGGGGTGGCAGGAAGGGCAGGATGCAGTGCATTTCCATCCTGGTAAGCCCTTCATAGTAGTATTCAGTTCTGTATCACTCAGTAAACATCACTCTTACTTAAAAGAGAGAAAGAGAGAGAGAGAGAGAGAGAGAGAGAGAGAGAGAGAGAGAGAGAGAGAGAGACCCAGGCCAGCCAAGCCATCACACATCATGCCTGCTGCTTGCACTGGTAGGCAACTGGTGACAGGGGAGAGGGGAGGCAGCACTGCACAGATGGCAGGCAGTGGCAGCAGCGGGGGGTGGGGCCAGCAGCCTGCAGCCAGGGATAGGAAAGCCCTGCTCGGCCCTGATCTCAGGCCAGGCCTAGGAACCCTACCTGAAGGGTCCCAGTTTGTGAGAGGGTGCAAGCAGGACTTAGGGAACCGCCCCCCATGAGTGCACACATTTTCATGCACCCAGCCTCTAGTGTATGTGTGTGTGTGTGTGTGTGTGTGTATGTTTGTGTGTGTGTGTATATATATATATATACCTAGTGACCAGAACAACAGGTCAGGCCAGCTGGACCCCACTTGTGCATGAATTCATGCACTGGGCCTCTAATAAAATATAAACAGACTCATAGATATGGAGAACAGACTGGCAACTGTCAGAGGGAAGGAGGGTTGGGGGGCTGGGTGAAAAAGGTGAAGGGATTACAAAAGGAAGAAGGGGCGGGAGAAGGTTGAAAAGTAAACAGAGGGGATAAATGGTAATGCAAGAAGACAACTTTGGGTGGTGAACACACAATGCAACATATAGATAATATAATATAGAATTGTACAACTTAAATCTATATAATTTTATTAATGTCACCCCAATAAATTAAACTGAAAACAGGGGAAAATTCTCAATGCAAAAAAAAAAAGAATTCCTATCTTCTCCTCATTATTCATATTTATTATTTTAATTAAAGCAGAGTACTCCATTTATCAGATTATCTTCACTCTAAAGCAGACATTTTAAATTATTGTTTTGAATATCATATGTTTAAGTTCCTTTGTGTCTGAAAATTTCTCTAAGTCTTCAGTGATTTTAACCTGGTGCTAGTACAATATAACAGTTTATAGCATGAGTCTTACTTTTGTTCCAATCAATACCCCATTGAATTTGAGAAGTAAAATTCTTAAAACATTTTAAATTATCTTTATTATTAAAAGTATTACATGTGATTCTTTTTCCCCCAGTGACCCCCATACAACCCTTCCCCCAATCCTTCACTATACTATTGCTTTTTATACCTTATTAATGTATATCTATTATTTTCAGCCTACCAACAAACATTATGATTATTAAGGACATTGGGGATCAAAAATAAGAATAATTAATTCATATAATCTCTACTGCCCTGGCATTGAAAAAAGTCTTTAGATTTGGAAAAGTTCTTAGTTTAATATTTCCTGAGAAAGGTTCCCAAACAATTGAGATGATGACAATTGAATGAAATCTGTAGAAGTTGATTTCTGGTGAAATCTCTAAGATTTAAGTTAAATCCTAAAGATAATTTTAGTTAGTATTATCTTTCATCCAATTTACTGAAATTTTTTTAAACTACAAATTATGTATTCTAAAACATGACCTTCCTTTGAATTTCCAGTGAACTTGCTAAGGTCTTTGTAAATCAGCTAAGTTTCATTTATTTTTATTCTATATGCTAGGTCAAGAAATCCTTGTTTTCATCCTTTGAATAGAAGGATTCACATAGTGTTTTTTTTAATATTTGAATGATACATATTTTCATATTATGCAAGGAGAGAAATTAATTAGAACAGTTTCTTGTCTGTTCCTCTCCTACAATGTACTCAAAGAGAGAGCAAGAAAAAGATGGAGGAAAAGAGCAAGAGAGACTCTGACTACGGCAATTTTTATGTTTGATCTCAAATATTCTGGTGGAATGAATTTGAAAGAAATCTGCTGTCTTTGACATGATGCTGTATTATTCCTCAGGGTGTTTTCTACCCATCCCGCTAAATGTCCTGCCTTCATATGATCTGCTAATTATCTCTTTCTGGGGATATAATAAGCCAATAGATTTTTTAAATTAATTTTACTTTTAAAAATCTTCTATTTATTTCATCTATTCCTTTGTAAATAGTTTGGGTAATTTCTACTCATGGTCTTGGTAAAGAGACCTCATTCTAGTTTTGTTGGAAGTTTTTCTTCTGGCAATGTGCTTTATGTCTTGATAAGCTTTCTAATGATGTCTTTTCTAAACACTTTCTATTCTTCTATCACATGTTAATTTTAAAAGTTTGTATTGACATTTGCTTAAATGAATGATGTATTAATCTATTTGCTATAACCTAAGTCTGTAAAGTATGATGCTTTTATGTACATTTAAACTATCTGTTTCTGAACAAGCTACTAACTGCTTGTTTACTTTTTGAAGTGATGGCAAACATACCTTACTAAAGGTTTTATCTAATTTCACATTAATAAAGATTAAAGAGAACATAACATTAGATTCAAAGGATTATTATAAAAGGGTATAATTTTGGGAAATTTATTGACATATCTTGATGCATATTACCTGAACATTCACATAGTTGGTTTATTTTTTATTTGAAATAATTAAAATTGATGTTTTTGGCATAAATTTGCTGAGGAAATATCAAGGTCTTTTACTAGTATTTGATTTAAACAGGTAAAAATTGATAAAACCAATTCAAGGGCAGTTTTTTCCTTTCTTGGTATATAATAAACCAAACTAGGCCCAGAAGCATTTCTTATAGCTATTGTTTTTTTCTTCCTGTCCAAGTTGACACTATCATCCTGATTCTTTCATCTTACGTTAGGTTTCCTCTTATAAACTATGTACATATTCTTTCTTGTGTCTCATTTCTTTTGTAAATATTATGCTCATGAAATGTATACTTGTTTTTGTGTGTAGTAGATGTTTTGTGTAAATTTGCATTGTGGAATAACATTTCATTATATTTATAGAGCACTTTGTATTTATTCTATTGTCAATGAATAGTTGGTGGTTTATAATATTCTATAATTTATGAATGATACTTTCCTGAAGGTCTTGTACTTATCTTTTGATTTCATTTCTATTGACTATACACATGTAAATAAATCCAACAAGAGTCAGTGGAATGGAAAAGGAGATACTTTATTCAAATAATAGTTTGAAAACCAGGGAGATGCAGCCTCTGGTAGAAATCCAAAGTGTGCTCAACTAAAACAGTCATTTCTTATAAAAAAAATTTCCTACCCATAGTTCCTATGATAGTCCATTTCATGTAAATGAGGTTTCCAAATTATACAGTTTGGATTGGTTAGTATAAATGCATATAAAAATGCATTTTGTATAGTTTTTATCAGTCAGGGCAGGTCATAGTCTATTAGTTGGTTGATAACATGGCAAAGACAGAATAAAGAACTTCCCTGTAGTGGTTCTGTTATGCTGAAAAGGCAGCATAAACATACAGGGAATACTATGCAAAAACAAGAATTCAGCATGTGGTTCTTCCTGACACACAGTGTACATAAGTGTCCTTTGTCATTAAATGGACACTAGACTTTAATTGAACTCCAGTTAACCATAGGGAATCCAATCCATCTCAATAGGTAACTTCCTTCTTGTGGTTCATATTAGATAATTTTCTTCTTGGAGTCCAGATATTTAGAGGTAAAATTACTTGGACATGGATGTACATGTGTTTAGCTTTAGTAGATAATCCCACACAATTCTCTAAAGTAGATGTAAAAATTTACATTCTCAGGAAAAAAAAGAAAAAACTGCCAAAGGCATTGTACTACCAATATTACTTTAGAATATCAGTGTAGGGTATTTCCCCTTGAGAAAGACATAGGTACATTTCTGGATATTAAATGAGTAATTGAACTTTGTATAAAATGTAAAGGGTGAAGTGTGTGTGGGTAAGGTGGAGTCAGAAGAAAAATGTAGTAAGGAGAACCAGAAGTTTGTCCAGGCCTTTGTTCACTGCAAACTTACCTCCTACCTTCAACATAGTGACAACAGAGCCCTCTTTAGCATTATCTAATTGATCCCAAGATGGACATTTAACCAAGCTGGTCAGCTCTCCTAGGGACCTTGAAATGGAACTGAGGTCTATTTCGTTGTTACTAACATCATAATCTAGATGAGAACTGTAGGAGTTAAATTCTGTCACCCTTTATATGGACTGCAAAAACAGAGATTTTTGATGTTCAGAAATAAGAAGGAATGGCATAATAATGGAGAGGCAAGAAAAATATCATGTGCTATTTTGCAACAAAATTTTTTATTTTGGTCAAGTTCTTCTTTGTATCTGAAGTCTCTGACTACTTATCTTTTGTTCTCCATACTTTATTTTTGTCATCTTGTTGCAATGTTTCTGACCTCCATTTCTACTTAAACAGGTCTTAAGAAATAATGTGACAAAATAATTTCTAGCAAATTATGATTCACTGATAAAGCTTAACAATTTCACTACTGTTTACATGTAGCGAAGTCATAATATGTTTTAAAGTTTTTATCCCACATCATAAAAATATATGTGTTGACTACTTTCCAGTAAGAAAAACTTGAAAACACTTCTAATGGATCATCTGTCACTCTACAGAACAGATGTTACACTTCCCAGCCTAACCTTCGAGTTCAATAATGATTTTAAAGAAAATAATATTATGTGTTTCACATGCAAATATATATATGAGCATATAAATTAATTCTAGGATTGTGTAGCTTAACAACCATACTAAATGAGTAGTCATCACACTCACTAATATCAGAATAGAGACTGATATCATGTTTAGAATTCTAAGTCCTAATCTGTTTGGGGGAATGAGAAGGGGTTAGGAGTTCTGTTCCAGCCAATTCTAGGCTCACATTTCTGTGACGCTTTGTTAAAATGGAAGGGTCTGCAGTTCACAGTGTGAGAAACATTGTTCTAAAGAAACATGAAGGGCTTATATTTTGTTGTAGCTATTGCCATGACTATAGCTATCAGGCTCAAATTCTGTAGGAGGCTTTTCTTTCCTAAAACACTTGTTTATAGAAGCTCTTATTTTTGTTCTTTTCCTTTTATTTTCTACTCACCTTCAGAACTCTATGAAAAGTTGAAAATATTTAACAGAGTTGTAGCCTACCAGGGGCTTGAGAGCATGACCATCAATCAATAGCGACAATTCCCAGTTTTCATTTTATCAATTACAATGATGCACATGGAAGACGTTTGTTTTGTGATGTATTAAATAAATTGGGATTATCCTAACTGGTTTGGGTCAATGGATAGAGCATCGGCCTGTGAACTCAAGGTCCCAGGTTTGAGTTTGATCAAGGGCAAATACGTTGGTTGTGGGCATATCCCCAGTAGGAGGTGTGCAGGAGGTAGTTGATTGATGTTTCTCTCTCTCATTGACATTTCTACCTCTCCCTCTCTCCTCTTCTCTGTAAAAAAAAAAAAAAATCAATAAATAAATTTAAAAAAAATTAGGATAGGTATTTCTTTGGTTTTCTTCTCAAATATAAGATATAATGCACACTGAATATAATCTCCTAAGAATATAGTCATTTGAGTATGCATAACTTGGCAAAAAAGGCATCAAAATAAATGAATTCTTCATGTATGGGTGCCTGAATGTTATCCCAACCAAATATAACTTCCTTGAACAAGTATATTGTATGGACCTGTATTATGTCTTATATATACAAATATCTACAGTATGTGGAAAATATAGTATTTAATAACTATTGATAGTCTACAGCATTTAAAACAGGCAGATATGAATTTTAAGGTCCTCCAAACGTATTTTATACTTTTGGACCTCCCTGACTTCATAATACCCTTCCAGTACCCGCTAAGCTCTTGAGTATGTCTTTAAATATGTTATACTTTTTTCTTTTGTAAGTTCATACTTGTAGCATTTATTTCTTCATTTATATGATGACTCAGCAAATAATTTTAAATATTTGTAATATCTAATCTAATTAGTTATGTTCTTATCAAGAATACTCTCTAGAAAAAATTAGACTAAGAAATTTAAAAGTGGTGTTTTATAAAGAAATGCTTCAGAGTTCAGAGTAAAAAAGTTCTCAAAGCTTTGGAGATGAGCTGATTTTTAAACTTGACTTTAAAATATACTTAGGCTTTGGATATAAAAGTATTGTAAAGAGAAATATTTAAAATAAAATGATCGTATTTTATTTCTGCTTTAATCTCTGGTAGAAAGATCTGAGAACATTTAACCTCTCCGCTCCTCAATAAACTTGTGCAAAACAGATAGCGTGTCATACTTCAATCATAAATTTTTCATTTTAGATAATAAATATACATGGATACGATTAAAATTGAACTTCAGATAAACAACTAATATTTGTTGTAGGATCTTGAACATATTTATTATTAAAAACTATTTGTGCAGAAACTGATTTGGCTCAGTGGATAGATCATTGGCCTGCAGAATGAAGGGTCCCAGGTTCGATTCAGGTCAAGGGCATGTACTTTAGTTGCCAGTACATCCCCAGTAGGGGGCATGGAAGAGGCAGCTGATGAATGTTTCTCTCTCATCGATGTTTCTAACTCTATCCCTCTCCCTTCCTCTCTGTAAAAAATCAAAAAATATATATTTAATCAAAAAACAAAAAACAAAAAAAAAACCTGGCCGAGACTGGTTTGGCTCAGTGGATAGAGCGTCAGCTTGCAGACTGAAAAGTCCCGGGCTCGATTCTGGTTGGGGGCATGTACCTTGCTTTCGGGCACATCTCCACAGTGGGGCATGCAGGAGGCAGCTGATTGATGTCTCTCTCTCATCGATGTTTCTGACTTTCTATCTCTATCCCTTCCTCTCTTTAAAAAATCAATAAAATATATTAAAAAAAACAAAACTGTCATTTATTTAAAACTCAAATTTTACTGGGTGTCCTATATGCTGTCAACCATATCCTATCTTCAAAATGGTCATCACTTACTTGCTTACAAAATCAGACATATGCAAAACAAAGATAGTAATTTCTGGGGTAGCACTCTGGAAAATAGTATTGTTAAATCTTAGATATTCATTATTCCAAACATTTGTGTAGTTCTAGCAACTCAGTAGTAGTCCCTCTATTGGAAACTTGAAAATACAGAAAAATACCATTGAGCTTTCCAAGAGGGTTAAAGTTTTTTGTTTATTTTTTAAATGTACTAAAAACTATGGTCAGATGTTTAAGAAAGAAATTGATGAGACAAATATAATTATTTAGAAATAGTTACCAATAACATTTTCACATAAATATGAAAAAAAGCAATGCAAATATTTGTATGAAACCACAATAGACTCCCAGAACAATTCTGACAAAAAAAATAATATAACTATAGGCATCACACTTCTTGATTTCAAACTATATCACAAAGCTATCATCACCAAAATAGTATGGTAGTGTCATAAAAACAGACACATAGATGAATGGAACAGAAAAGATGCCCAGAAATTAACCCACCTATATGTGGTCAATTAACTTATGACAAAGGACAGAGAATATGAAATGGGGGAAGGGTGGTCATATCTGTAAGGAAAACATATCAAGCCAAGGAAAATAATACATAGTTTATATATATATACAGAGCATGTATGCAATAAAAGCTATTTAAAATTCAGGTAATAATGACTTTGAATGAAAAATAGTGGAGAAGGCACTGAATCTACATATTGATACTGAAAATTTTCTAGTTCTTGTGCTAGTGGTGGGCTTACAATTATTCATTTTGCTAGAGACCCAGTACACGAAATTTGTGCATGGGTGGGGGTGTCCCTCAACCTGGCCTGTACCCTCTTCAATCTAGGACATCCCTCTCACAATCCAGGACTGCTGGTTTGCAACTGCTCATCTGCCTGCCTTCCTGATTGTCCCTAATGCTTCTGCCAACCAGCCTGATCACCCCTAAACACTCCCCTGCCATCCTTATTGATGCCTAACTGCTCTCCTGCCAGCCTGTTTTCCCCTAACTGCTCTCCCCTGCAGGCTTGCTCACCCCTAACAACCCTCCCCTGCAGGCTTGGTCACCCATAACTGTCCTTCCATGCAGACCTGGTCTCCTCCAACTGCTCTCCCCTGCAGGCCTGCATCTCCCTCAACTGCCCTTCCCTACAGGCCCAGTTACCCACAACTTCCCTCCTCTAGCAGCTTGGTCCCTCTCAACTTTCCTCCCCTACTGGCCATCTTGTGGTGGCCATCTTGTGTCCACATGGGTCAACCATCTTTGACCACATGGGGGCAGCCATCTTTGACTACATAGGGGCAGCCATATTGTGTGTTGGAGTAATGGTCAATTTGCATATTACTCTTTTATTAGATAGGATTATTATGCTTTATAATTTCCATATAAATTACTTGTAAATTTAGGTAATATCTAGGGGGTTTAGGTGTAAGAACACCTAAGTAAAAATGAAATTGCAAGGTTAGTATATTCTGATAGTGTTTCTATACCTGAAGGAATGATGATAGGGTGTGGCTGTCATTTCCAGGAGACAGAGAGCACTTGTGGACAGAGAGGTCTCTGAGGAGAATATTACAGGTGGTAATAACTTCCATGAAAAGGAATAGTTGTCATGCAGCAACCTCTCCAGAAATGAAAGAGAGGAATACATTTCCTGAGCTCACCCTCCCTCCCTCTGGTCTTCTGGTACCCTACTTTGGCTGGACTTGAAAAAGGAGGAGAGATAAGGAATCCCTGCCATGCAGGCTACATGGATCAGCTTCTCAGAAAACAGACCAAGGTAGGAAAAAGTAGAGTATGTATCTGGGGACAAGTGGAAGATTTTCAGCACAGTGTCTGGCAATTTGAAATGACCAAAGTCATGGCATAAGCTTGGGCATGCAGAACTTGCTTTACAAAACTCATTTTGCCTCTTTTTTTTTTTTAAATATAGTTTATTGATTTTTCACAGAGAGGAAGGAAGAGGGATAGAGAGTTAGAAACATCGATGAGAGAGAGACTTCGATCAGCCGCCTCCTGCATGCCCCCTACTGGGGATGTGCCCACAAACAAGGTACATGCCCTTGACCAGAATTGAACCTGGGACCTTTCAGTCTGCAGGCTGACGCTCTATCCACTGAGCCAATCGGGTTTCGGTCATTTTGCCTCTTTAGAATGTAATTTGTATTGCAAAATTGCCATGATTCAACAGCATGTGGATTTTATCCAGCCTTCCACACAATTTGAAAAGTGTTTAGGAATATAAACTAAAGCTTGGAATGGTCCCTGCTTTTTAGCTTTTTAATTTTTATTTTAAGTTTCTATGCCTTTCCCAAAATGAAGAGTTGACTTTAAACAAGAAAATATATGAAAATGAACAAATTGCAGTAAAACTACTCCATTTAATTAAACCAAAATCCCCTTTTCTAAAACAGAAACATTTCACCGAGTCTTTAAGGGGGGGTTTAAATTTGCTGTTACCCCATGGCAGTCAAGAGAAATAAGATGTTTTATAAAGACCAAATCAGTTGAAGAGTGACCATTCTATGCATAGCTAATTAAACTATTAGTTTAGATCTATGCTTCTGTTGTCACCAAGCATTATTAAAAAGTCACTTAAAATAAATATGCCATTATTTTGATGAACTTTCACAATATCTACTTTGTAGTGAGATTTAGAATATTCTTTAGATGTGTATTTTTGGTACATACCATCTGTATAGTAAAGAAATGTGAGTAAAGTTTAATGAGGATAAGACAATAGTGAAAATTAAAAGTTTATCTAGCTCTTATAATGTCTTGTAATTGACTTTATACAAGTCATTTAATTAATCTGGTCTGCAGGTCATCTTTAAGAAGACTAATTTAGATTAAGATTCATTTGAATCTTAGTACATCAAAGTTTTCTAACACACATACAGGGTCTACGTTTAACTCTGTGAAGGCTGCTTTTTGTTTTGTTTTGTTTTATTTTTGTTGTCATTTATTTTTGAACTAATTTTTACCTTTATGTCCTTTGGTTAAGAACTTTTAAAAGTACAAACTAATCAACTGTTAAGTATATCCAATTATTACAGATTGTAAGCTACCCAATCATTATTATAAAGACATGTACTTTTGAACTTCAAATTTGCTATCAAATTGTTAATATGATATATATGCATATATATGTAACATATTATTTGCATGTTCTATAGCATTATTATATGTGTGGAAGTTTAGTAAAATTAAAAGTTGGTTAATAAAAGATCAATTTTCTATATTCTCTGATTGTCAGAGTCAGATGATAAAGGTTACAACTGTCTAAATTGACCAACACATTTAGTCCCAATCAAAATTCCAGCAGAAATTTTTATAGGTATCTGAAATTTATTTTAAGTTACATGAAAATACACAGGAATTAAAATGTCAAACAGCCGAAACCGGTTTGGCTCAGTGGACAGAGCGTCGGCCTGTGGCCTGAGGGGTCCCTGGTTCGATTCTGGTCAAGGGCATGTACCTTGGTTGAGGGCACATCCCCAGTAGGAGGTGTGCAGGAGGCGGCTGATTGATGTTTCTAACTCTCTATTCCTCTCTCTTCCTCTCTGTAAAAAATCAATAAAATATATATTTTTTTAAAAATCGTCAAACAATTTTGAGGAAAAGAATAATAACATTCTTAAATTCAGCATCTGATTTTTAATTACCTCTTAGTGAAGGGATTGACATATAGATTGATGGAATGGAGGAGAGAGTATAGAAATAAATCTATGAGGATATGGTGAATTTCATTTTGACTAAGGTACAAAACAATTAAATGGAAAAAACTGTCTTTATAAAGGGTAATAGACTTTGAAAAATATGAATCTTGTCTTAAATTTCACACCTTTATAAAAAATGATTCAAAAACAGATCGTAAGTCTAAATGTAAATTGTATAACTATAAATATTTTGGAAGAAAACATATAAATATATTGTGGCCTGAGCTTAAGCAGGGAGTTATTAGATATTATATAAAGTTGTTTTGGGTAAAATCAAAATCTGTATTATGATTGTAGTAATAATGTCCTAAATCTATACATGTGTTAAAATGTATAGATCTGTACACACACACAAAACTCAATTTTGTGAAAATCTTAAGCAATATCAACAAAGTTGGTAACAAAATCTTGGGTCATTTAATGTAGAGGCAGATCACTCTACTTAATAGAACTAGAGGTGATGACTATGATGACAGACACTTTTTAATGCTGTCTTGAAAGATGTAAATATAGTTAAGTTATCTTCAGTATAGCCATTATTGGAGTTGTAAAATTCAGTAGGACATATAATATTAAAAAATTCATTGTTAAAGCATGATATTGGTTTAATTGAATCTTTGCTACACAAATGATCTCCTCTACTATTTTGAATAAATAAGAAACTAATAAATTTAAAATAAGAACACATAGGTTATTTTGTTTAAATGCCTTACAAAACTAAAACAGTTTATTATTTTTATCTACTTTGCTTTTCTGTTTAATGTTCTCCCCCACAGAAGTGTACCCCCCACAGTTACATGAAAAGGGTACAGTTTCCTTAGGACATTCTGAAGTGGAAGGATAAAATAGAAAATGACTCATGAAGCCTCTGGTTTACAAAGGAAATGGATTTTGAACAAGCAATTTTGAAATACGCTTTGAACTTCACCCTTGTCCTACCTAATAAAGAGGGAATACGCTAATTGATTGCCCCACACTCAAAGATGGCTATACTCATGGCCACAAGATAGTGGTGTCCAGTCACCTCAGCCCAGCCAGGGCAGCAGGCACATGGCAAGGCTGGGCCTGCCCATAGGTGGGCCAAGCTGCTCCATGTACCTGCCTCTGGAGTTCCCCAATCTTCTCAGCCCCCAAGCCACACATGGCCCACCTGAGGCACAGGCAAGCCTCAGATAGCAACTTTGCAGCTGCCCAGGACTGGCCTGAGGTACAGGCAAGCCTTGGATGGCAGCTGCCCAGTCGCCCAGGGCTGCCCAAGGCTCAGATAACCAGGGCCGGCCAAGGCTTGTGCTGCCAGCAGTGGCAGCAGCAGAGGTGAGATGGGGGCATCAACTTCCCCTGATCGACTGGTTGCCTCCATCCCCTGAGGGCTCCTGGATTGTGAGAGGAGGCAGCCTGGGCTGAGGATCCCTCCTCCAGTGCATGAATTTTCATGCACCAGGCCTCTAAGTTAAATATATGAGAGTTTGAAAATCAGTTAATGCCTGGTATATTTTTATTATGAAATAATATTAGGGTCTTTTTTTTTTTACTTTCATTTTAAAATAATACAACTTTGAACTTCTTGTATTTTATACTTGGAAGTGGTTTTTGTAATATAATTCTAGCTACCATTGATTTTTAAGTGGCACTCAGTTTAGGTAATCTCTAAAAAAAAGAAATCACTACTGCATTTTTCATGTAAAGAAGTTCTTTTTTATAATCTGAATACACTTAAAGTGCATTTGCATAGAATGTGCTCACCTTGCATTGCCCTTTGATATTTTTTTCATTGTTATTGAGCAAAAAACAAGAAGCCTAAAGAAATAGATTTAAAACATGTGACATATATGAAAACTATTTTTTTATTTTTCCTTATATTTCCTTAAGTTTAAAACATTTTGCTTTACTTTTAAAACTAAGAAAATAATTACATAAAAAAATCTGTAAGTTAAAAAATGAATGTCTCTATTCTATGAAACAGTGTAAGCATGACTTTAAAAAATAGTAAAATAATTTCTGAAAATATTATTGCATTACACAGTTTAAATTCTACATTCATGTTTTAAAAGTATCCTGTTCTAGGATAAATATGAATTGAAGCAACTTGATCTTTCATTGAAATTTCCTAACAAAGTGTTACCATCATAACTAGCTAGTTTATTAATATCCTATATAATAAAAGCCTAATATGCTAAGTGTCCATTGTCCAGATGGCAGTTCAACCAATCAAAGTATAATATGCTAATGATATGCTTAGGCTGCTCAACTGCTCCCTCTAACGTGCACTGACCACCAGGGGGCAGACGTTCAAGGGAGGAGCTTCGCCCTGGTGGCTGGCAAGTGTAGGGGCAGTGACAGGAGCCTCTCCTGCCCCCAGGGCAGTGCTACGGATGTCAGACTGCTGGCTTAGTCCTGCTCCCTGTCAGTTGGACATCCCCTGAGAGGTCCTGGACTGTGAGAGGGCACAGGCTGGGCTGAAGAAATGCTCCCTCCGTGCCCCTGAGTGCACCAGGCCTCTAGTTAATAATGGGAAGAAAGCAAAGGGGAGGCCAGACATTGTAAGCATGGCCATCTGACCAGCTTCACCAGGAAGCTGCAACTTTACACTCCCCTGGGAACCCTGGGTCCATTCCTTGAAAATCACGAGGGGAGGGGGTCCAGCCAACAAAGTGAAAGATGCACCGTGAAGTTGTGATATGGGGAAGGTCCTTGCCTGTCTGTCTAGCCTGGGGAGCCATGGTTTGGCTAGGATGGTGGAGGCACTGCAAACGAGCGAAATCTTGAAGGCTCCGTTGATTAAACTTCAGGTTATAATTCAGTGACAAAGAAGTTTGCTCTCTTGTTCCTCTTGAGTCTCTCCAGCTTTCTTGCACTTGCTTGACCTGTACTTGTCTGCCATGTGGCCTAAGCAGGCATAGGTCCCATGGCCCTGTGGACCTACATGCAATAGACTGCAGCTGGGAATAGGAGCTCTGAGAGCCAGATGCTAGACTGAACTTACTTTGACATGGAGTAGAATCTTTGGGTAGTGACTTTGATCTTAGCCTTACTCAGGACAAAATGAGGCTTCTTCCCTGGTGAGAGGGAGGGAGATGGGACTTTGTGGGGGGTAGAGGATAGGTCTCTTAATCTTACATCATCAGTAAAGCTTTCCATGATAACTCACCCTGCAATGGGGGCCTAAGGAAATTCTTGTTCCTGTGGCTCTCCCTACAGCTCCACCTCCACCAGTAACAGATGGAGGAAAAGAGGACACCCCACTGACAAAAGGCAGCAAGACTTCTAATGGCATAATGTATTAAAAGGAGAATCACTATATTCTATTTCTTTCTCTAGAAATAATATTAAAACTTTCGCACCTTACTTAAAGACAAATCAAATATTCAGATTTGGGACCCCACCTTCCATTCAAAGTGCCAAAATTTAATTCATGGTTAAATATCCCTAGCACTGCATTTACATAATGAAATCCAGCTAATAGGTAAAAAAGAAAAGAAAAAGAAAAAACACATCTGTAGCATTAAATCTCCTGATCTGTTCTAATCATGTTATATTACAAGGATAAATAATTTGCTTTATGAAAAAACTTTTAGTTCATGTTCTGATAAAAAGTGTGTTCTGTACTAATATTCATGGCAAAATTTAAAATTTATTTTCTAAAGATAAGATTTAGTTGCATTTTGTTGCATTGCAGCTACCACAAGCATCTATTAAGCATTAAGGATTCTTTAATCATATTGTTTCCCTGAAGTAGATCCAAATATTAAATGTTATTGTGTTCCTTGCATAATAATGTGAAGCCTCTAAAATGGTACATAATAAGAGGATAATGTATTGAGAATAACTTATAGCACAAAGGCTAATTTAAAACCTAGGAATAATAATGAACCCCAGTTTTGAATTTAAACAGAACTTTTAACCCCTTAAACTATGAGTTGTTTCTAGGTCTCTATTTTTGCCTTCCTTTTTGTTTATTATTATTATAACAGCACTTATTATATTTATACCAGATACCTATTTTTTTAATTAATCTCAGGTGAGGACATGCATAGAGAGATAAAGGTATGCTTAGGGAGAGAAAGGGAGATCGAGATGAGTGAGTGAGAGAGAGAGAGAGAGAGAGAGAGAGAGAGAGAAACTTTGATCAGTTGCTTCAACAGGCTTCCCAAACAAGATTCAAGCACACCTCAGGCATGTGCTCTGACTGAGAATTGAACTGGTAACCTTTCAGTGCATGGGACCATACTCAATCAATTGAGCCCCTTTGACTAGGCTATCCCATATATCTTCATTGCTTCAATTCTTCCAGCTCTTCCATCGCATAGGTAGTGTGGTATGACTTTTGACAAATTATTGTAAAAGGGAAGACTAAGTACAGACTCCAACTCCAACTTTTCTTTGGAACTTGTTCTTGTACTTTGTGGATAATCTAGATGTAAACTTTTGGGGTCATTATTAATGACTTTCTCTTTCTTGCTCACTTGTCAAAATTCTTAGAATTTATATCTATTTTTTTTCTTTTGTAATACCTTTTCCATCTCTGCTTTCCTTTCTATCTCCATGGCTCTGTTTTTAAATCAGAACTTTAGAATTACCTCCTGAACTAATTCAAAGTTGTAACTTTTCCTTCTCACACATTCTCCAAACTGTATGAATCCTAATTTAAAAATACTTCTACTAAATTATATCTTTCAAAGAGACTAAATATGTTTTTGGTAAAAATCAATAACACATTTAAAAATGTAATGAAAATGTCTCACAACAATAATACCATAAAATTAATAAATACCTAGGAATTATATTCTGAGACATACATTTTAAACTTTACTGAATATTAGTTGTGCTATATATAACTCTACATCCTTAGCAAAACTTATTTAAGTTCTTTAAGTTTTAGCTTCACATATAAAAATAAGATTGGCCAGGTGGTTCTATTGGTTGGAGTCTTGCCCTAATATACTAAGGTTTCTGGTTCTATTCCTGGTCAGAGTACATACAAAAATCAGCCAATGAGTGCATGGATAAGTGGAATAACAAATTGGCCTCTCTCTCTCTCTCTCTCTCTCTCTCTCTCTCTCTCTCTCTCTCTCTCTCTCTCTCCTCCCCTCTCCACCTTCTCTGTCTCAACTCAATAAATAAAAATAGGTTTGATGATTTTTCAATCAAAAGGGTGGTTCTGGAGATAATACATGGAGGTTACAGTATCTTGACTACACACACACACACACACACACACACACACACACACACATGCACTAGAGGTCCAGTGCATAAAATTCATGCACAGGGATGTGTGTCCCTCAGTCCAGCCTGCACCTTCTCCAATCTGGGACCCCTTGAGAGATGTCTGACTGCCCATTTAAGCTCAATCCTTGTAGGACATACCTCTCACATTTCAGGACTGCTGGCTCCCAACTGGTCACCCGCCTACCTTCCTGAATCTCCCTAACTGCTTCTGCCTGCCAACTTGATCCCGGCCTAACCACTCCCCTGCCAGCCTGGTTGATTCCTAACTGCTCCCCTGCCAGCCTCTTTGCCCCCAACTGACCTTCCCTGCCATCCCAGTCACCCTCAATTTTCCTCCTCTGTCATCCTTGTTACCCATAACTGCCTTCGCCTGCTGCCTTGATTGCTCCCAACTTCCCTACCTTGTAAGCCTGGTCCCACTCAACTGCCCTCTCTTGCTGGTTTGATTGCCCACAACTGCCCTCCCCTGCAGGCCTTGTTTCTCCCAACTGCCCTCCCCTGCTGGCCATTTTGTGGCATCTATCTTGAATCCACATGGGGGCAGCCTTCTTTGAACACATGGGGGCAGCCATCTTGTATGTTGGAGTGACAATCAATTTGCATAATATTCTTTTATTAAATAGGATAGAGACCTGGTGCACAAATGGGGTGTCCTGGATCAGGGTGGGGGTTCCCTTGGGGAATGGGGTGACCTGGGCAAGGGGCTTGTGGTGGTTAATCGGCTGGCCATGCCCCCCGGTGACCCAAGTGGAGGACCTGGTATCTAGGATTTATTTATCTTCTACAATTGAAACTTTGTAACCTGGAGAGGAGCCAAGTCTCCTGCTCGCTCCATTTCTATTGGGACTTATTTATCTTCTATAATTGAAATTTGTACTTTAAGCAGAGGCCAATGCCACCCAGGATGTGCGGAAAGCTTGGCTTCCTCCATCACCAGAGGAAACTCTAGCCTCCTGCTCTCTCCATCTCCATGACTTTGCTATTTTTTGTTGGGATTTACTTGTCTTCTATAATTGAAACTTTGTTGCCTTGAGTGGAGCCCTGGGCTGACCAGGGTATGTGGAAAGCTTGGCTTCCTCCATTGCTGGAGGGAAATCCAAGCCTCCCTCCTTATCTCTCCGTGGCCACAGCCATCTTGCTTGATTTAATTTGCATACTGGCTCTTGATTGGTTGGTGGACATGGCTTGTGGGTGTAATGTAGTGATAGTTAATTTGCATATTACTCTTTTATTATATAGGATATCTCCATTCAAAACATAATTGCTTGCACAGATAACAACTACAGCTTTCAATCTTATTTTTCTGATGCTAGAGCTCTTGACCCCTGTCTGGAGAAGTACTATTCTTTTGAACACCTATAAGAAAAATTTCTGAAACTGTGTAACAATGTAAAGTATTTGAAATAAAATTGGGACTTTGCTCAACTTTTCTTCTTGCAATTCTCATGCCAAACAATATTAAAATGTTTGGAATGTTTCGGTTGTTTAAATATTTAACTTGTATCTTCCTTTTATTTTTTAAAATGACAGTTCATCCTCCACCACCATATATTTGGCTCCCTTTACCCTTTACTAGTTTCCCCAGCTCCTTCTCTCTGATAACTACCGTACTGTTTTCTGTGTTGATAAATTTCCATTTTATATCTCACATATGAGTGAAATAATATAGTTCTTGGCTTTTTCTGTCTGACTTATTTTGCTTAGCATTATATTCTCAAGGCCCATTTATGCTGTCACAAATGGCAGTATTTCATCTTTTTTATGGCTGAGTAGTATTCCATTGTTTATAGGTAATACATCTTCTATATCCAATTATCTATCTAAAGACACTGGTTATTTCCATGGCTTGGCCACTGTGAATAATGCTGTAATAATTATAGGGGCTCATACATCTTTGTGAATAAATGTTCTCAAAATTTTGAGGTACATATCCAGAAGAGGGTATTGTAACTCTATTTTTAATTTTTTTTCATATTCAGTCTTTTTTTTAATTAATTCTTTATTATTCAGATTATTACATTTGTTTTTCTTTTTTCCCTTCCATAGCATCCCTCCACCCAGCTCCCACCCTTCCCTTCCTCCCATTGATCTCATTCATAGGTGTATGATTTTTGTCCAGTCTCTCCCTGTATACCCCTCAACCCTTTCACCCTGAGAATTATCAGTTCACTACCTTTTTGTGCTCCTGATTCTAATATATTCACCAGTTATTCTGTTGATCAAATTTTAAGTTCACCTAATTTTTAGATTCACTTGTTGATAGATACGTATTTGTTGTTCATAATTTTTTGACTTTAATCTTTTTCTTCTTCCTCTTCTTAAAGAGTACCTTTCAGCATTTCATATAATACTGGTTTGGAGTTCATGAACTCCTTTAGCTTTTTCTTATCTGTGAAGCTCTTTATCTGCCCTTCAATTCTGAATGATAGCTTTCTGGATAGATTATTCTTGGTTGTAGGTTCTTGCTATTCATCACGTTGAATATTTCTTGCCACTCCCGTCTGGCCTGCATCGTTTCTGTTGAGAAATCAGCTGGCAGTTGTATGGGTGCTCCCTTGTAGGTAATGAACTGTTTTTCTCTTGCTGCTTTTAATATTCTCTCTTTCTCTTTTGCTCTTGGTATTTTAATGATGATGTGTTTTGGTGTGGTCCTCTTTGGATTCCTTTTATATGGGGTTCTGTGTGCTTCCTGGACGTGTAAGTCTATTTCTTTCACCAGATGTGGGAAGTTTTCAGTCATTATTTCTTTAAATAGGTTTTCAGTATCTTGCTCTCTCTCTTCTGGCACTCCCACAATTATGATATTGGTATGTTTGAAGCTGTCCCAGAGTCTCCTTACATTATCTTCACATTTTTGGATTCTTTTCTCTTCTTGCTTTTCCAGTTGAGTGTTTTCTGCTTCTTTATATTTCAAATTTTTGACTTGATTCTTGCCTTTCTCTAGTCTGCTGTTAGGACTCTGTATAATATTTTTATTTCAGTCAGTGAATGTTTAATATCTAGTTGGTCCTTTTTCATCTTTAGTTGGATATTTACCATCTCTAGTTGAATCTTTTGCATCTCTAGTTGGTCCTTTTTCATCTCCTCTTGGCTCTCGCTAAGTTTATCCAACTTTTCTAGCATATTCTTGAAAAACCTTATAAGTGTGGTTTTGAACTCTATATCCAGTCGTTTTTTTTCCTCCATTTCTTTTGTTTGTGATCCCTTCCCTTGTCTCGGCATTTTCACTATGCCAGGGAAACTTCTGTGTTGAATTCAGCCTTATAATGCCAGACTTGCAAAGCCGCAGAAGCCTCTGTTGAGCTTGGGATGGGTGTAGTCTCAGGGCTTAAGGGACCGCCTTGCCTTCCAGTCGGCCCCACCCTCCACGGCCCCTGAGTCTCACGTGACTGGGTAATTGCTGGGCCCCTGAGTCTCACGTGACTGGGTAATTGCTGGAGAGGTTCTTGTGCTGGAGCGCCTGCAGTGCCTCTAGACCACTGCCTCCAGCTCCCCTGCGCACCAGGACCACACGAGTCAAGGTCTCCAGGGTTTCGCCGGAAACAGGGGCTTAGTGGAGTCAGAAGTGGCACAGTTGGGAGGGGATGTCCTTCAGCCCAGCCTGCTCCCTCTCCAATCCGGGACCCCTTGAGGGATATCTGACTGCCTGTTTACACCTGATCCAGGTAGGGGAGTCAGATATCCCTCTCACAATCCAGGACTGCTGGCTTCCAACTGCTCACCTGCCTATCTTCTCCATTGCTCCTAACCACTTCTGCCTGCCAGCCTGATCACTCCCTAACCACTCCCCTGCCAGCCTGACTGATGCTTAACTGCTCCCTTGCCAGCCTTTTTCCCCCAAACTGCCCTCCTCTGCTGGCCTGGTCACCCCTAACTACCCTCCTCTGCAAGATTGATCACCACCACCTGTCCTCCCTTGCAGGCCTGGTCCCTCCCAACTGCCCTCCCCTGCTGGCCTGATCTCCCAAAACTGCCCTCTCTTACAGGCCTGGTCTCTGCCAACAGCCCTCCTCTATGGCCATCTTGTGGTGGCCAACTTGTGTCCACATGGGGGCATGATCTTTTGACCACATGGGAGCGGTCATCTTGTGTGTTGGAGTGATGGTCAATCTGCATATTACTATTTCATTACATAGGATAGAGGCTTGGTGCATGGGTGGGGGCCAGCTGGTTTGCCTTGAAGGGTGTCCTGGATCAAGGTGAGTGTTTCTTTTGGGTGTGGGGTGGCCCAGGTGAGGGGCCTGTGGTGGTTTGTAAGCCAGCCATTCCCCCTCAGTGACCCAAATGGAGGCCCTGGGATCTGGGATTTATTTATGTTCTACAAATGAAACTTACTCTGTAGCCTGGAGTGGAGCCAAACCTTCTGCTCACTCCATGGTGGCAGAAATTTAAACTTTGTTGCCTTAAGTGGAGGCCTGGGCAAGCCAGGGTTTGTGGAAAGCTTGGCTTCCTCCATCACCTGGGGCAACCCAAGCCTCCCTCCTGCTCTCTCTGTGGCTGTAGTCATCTTGGTTGGGCTAATTTGCATACTTGCTCTGATTGGCTGGTGGGCATGGCTAGCAGGCATGGCTTGTGGATGTAGTGGAGGTATGGTCAATTTGCATATTACTTTTTTATTAGATAGGATGTCTTCCCAAAATATAATTAAGAAATTATTTTTATTTATATTTATATTTAATTTTTTTTCTTTATTGACTAAGGTGTTACATATATATCTTTATTGCCTCATTACCCACCACCAACGTCCCACTTATGCCCTGATGATGAAACCTCAGAGGAAAGATAAGAGAGGGTGAGGGAAAAGGGAGAGATCAACCACAGAAATTATTTTTTAAAAAATAAGTGTAAATTGGTAGTTACAAAATAATCACATAGATGTAAAAGGATAGCATGGAGAATATAGTCAATAATAATTATTGACTATATATTATTATTGACTTAATATAATATATTATTATTAATATATTGTTATTGAGTTAATATTGTAATAACTATATAGGATGTCAAATGGGTACTAGACTTATAGGGGTGATTACTTAATAAGTTATACAGTGTCTAATCACTAGATTGTACAACTGAAACTAATATAATAGTATACTAGTATGTCAACTGTAATTTAAAAATATAAAAAATTAATTTAAAGTAAATAAATAAATACATTATATATATATATATATATATAAGCCTAAGTGAGCAGTTGACCAGCTGACTGGCCAGTAGCTATGAGACAAAATGACCACCAGGGGGCAGAGGTTAATGCAGAAGCTTTCAAGCTGTGGTTACTTGGCAGGTGCGGTTCTTGGGTAATGCACCCAGAACCAGAAAGTCAGGAGCCTGATTCTGAGGTGCATCACCCAAGAATTTCCTTTTTAAAATCCAGGACCCCTTGCGGAATGTCAGAGAGCTGGTTTCAGCCTGATCCCCACAGGCCAGGCCAATGGACCACCACAGTGCATGAATCAGTTCACTGGGCTTCTAATAAATAAATACAGAAATAAAAATAAAATGGCAGTTCAGAAGAGTAAAAAAGGTTGAAGGCTGTTTATATTGGTAGGAATCATGGTGGAAATATTTTTGGAAACTATGTGATGCTACTTTGGGAGAGATTTAGAAAGATCCTTACTCCTGACCCCGTTGGACTTGCTTATAACTAACAAAATAAAACTATTGAAAGTATTTAAAAATGCATACATTGAATAATTACTTTTAAAATTCAATATATGAAAAATAAAAATACTTTAAGGAAAACAGATCATATAAATTTTAATATTTTTAAAACAATAAAATATGTATAACTATTAATTATGAATACCTTTAACAACATGGACCTTAATATTGATACACACACGTGCTCATGCACACTCACACACACACACACACATACACACACAATTACAAAGAGAGATTTATTCTCTCTACTATTATTCATATCTAAAAGATGCATGTGTGTGAGCAACAGAGCAATGAGAAGAAAATGAACTAATTATGTGAAGAAGTGGGACAAAGAAAGTATTTTAATTTTGTTTCCAAATTTTGTTTCCATAAATGTGTAAAGGTATTAGAGTATTTAAAATTCACCTGATATAATTAAATAAAACAACACTATAAAGCTTTTCACAACCCTAAAGTGCTCCACTCCTAAACACTATGAGGTGGATTTCTCAAGATCTTGTGGTTCTAAACAATATTGTTCTTTCCTACACTTCCAATCATCAACCCAACCCACTCTGTAAAACTCTTCTAAAATATATTGCAATCCTTTGGGCAAAAATTATTGGCCTGCCCTTCTTTGAGTTCATTAAGAAACTCCCACATGTCAAGTATATTCATTTTAAACTTCACAGACTGATATTGACTTCTTTAAAATAGCTTTGTTTCTTACCATCTCAATGACTTATTTTTCCTTACTATGTGGGCTCTGTGCCTAATTTTTTTTCTTTTTAATTTAATGTATATAACAAACTTTGATATAAGGAATTTTGCCCTTCTAAGTTAATTTTTTCTGTTTCTAATATCTGTTTTTCCACTTACTCTATGAACTTCCCTAATAATAGTACGCAATACTTAAAATCTATCCCATTTGTATCTAACACTAAGTATCAAGTCCATAACATTTATTTGGTATAAATATTCTTTAGTCTTCCTTACACAGAGAAAATTTCCAACTTGCTTGCAAGCTTTAGGGTGGCAGACAACCAGCCTGGCTTCATTTATATCTGCCACTTTGCTCCGATAAAGTGGAATCTCACTACCTGTGACTGAAATATTTTGTGGTTCAACCTAATAACCCTCAGGCTAATGTAAACCTTCAGATGAATCCTTATCTGTGTTGTTACATCATCTTGCAAATCCCTGAAACTCTTTATTCTTGTTACCTTGTGATCCTTGGGTGATTTGGCTACAATTTGTAATCCCATTGATTTCTAGAGTTGCTTTGTCTGACTAGATGGATATCCTCATCCTGGAGGTTATACAAGAGTAAAATGCTGTTTTAGATCAGGGAGCTGAGGAAAAAAATCATCTTGTAAAAGTAGATGTGTTCATTTTCTAGGGCCTCTAAACAAATTCTCAAGTTCTATATTATAACCTCATTTTGATTGTACTGACTCATTACAGAAATCTATATTATATTTCCCAGAACTGTTACTACCATCTATACCCTGTTAATAGTCAAAATGTTTTAGGGTTTTGTCATTTTCAGTTGCAAATTTATTTTCTTGACATAAATATTTGTTAGTATTTATATAGAAAATATAACTGCATTGGAACCTGGTCATAGTGGCTCTGTGGTTGAATGTGGACCAACGAACCAGGGAATCATGATTTGATTCCTGGTCAGGAAACAGTCCTGGGTTGTGGGCTCAATCCCCAGTGTGAGGCATATGGGAGGGAGCCAATTAATGATTCTCTCTCATCATTGATGTTTCTACTTCTTCCTCCCTCCCACTTGCTTTCTGAAATCAATCCTATCTAATAAAAGAGTAATATACAAATTGACTGTACCCCTACTACACCCACAAGCCATGCCCACCAGCAATGCCCATCAGCCAATTAGAGCAAGTATGCAAATTAAACCAACCAAGATGGCTATGGCCACAGACAGAGCAGGAGGGAGGCTTGGATTGCCCCTGGTGACGGAGAAACCAACCTTTCCACAAACCCTGGCCAGCAGGCCTCTGCTTAAGCTAACAAAGTTTCAACGGCTGTGCAAGCAGAAGGCTTGGCTCCTCTCCAGGCTACAAAGTTTCAATTGCAGAAGATAAATAAATCCCAGATACCATGGCTTCTGCTTGTGTCATTGGGGGCTGCGGGCGGGGACGTGGCCGGCCTGCAAATACCACAGACTCCTCACCCAGGCCATTCCACACCCCAAGGGAATACCCACCATGATCCAGAACACCCTTCAGGGCAAACTAGCTGGCCCCCACCTGTGCATCAAACCTCTATCCTATCTAATAAAAAAGTAATATGCAGATTGACCATTATTACAACACACAAGATGTCTGCACCCATGAGGTCAAAAGATCCTGTCCCCATGTGAATACAAGATAGCCACCACAAGATGGCTAGCAGGGGAGGGCAGTTGGCAGAGACAAGGCCTGCAAAGGAGGGGAGTTGTGGGAGATCAGCCCAGTGGGGGAGGGCAGTTAGGGGTGACCAGGCCCCCGGGGAAGGCAGTTAGGGGCAAACAGGCTGGCAAGGGAGCAGTTAGGCATCAATCAGGCTGGCAGGGGAGTGATTAGGGGTGACCAGACTGGCAGGCAGAAACAGGGCAGTCAGACATCCCTCAAGGGGTCCCAGATTAGAGAGGGAGCAGGCTGGGCTGAAGGACACATCCCACTTCCCTCATGCATGAATTTCATGCACTGGGCCTCTAGTGTATATATATAACATTTAAAAGTACTTGGAGACTGGAAACCTATTGTACAGATGACTGCCTGATGGAAATGGAGGTCGTAACAAATGT
This sequence comes from Lasiurus cinereus, assembly GCA_011751065.1. Taxonomy (NCBI): domain Eukaryota; kingdom Metazoa; phylum Chordata; class Mammalia; order Chiroptera; family Vespertilionidae; genus Lasiurus; species Lasiurus cinereus. Next base: position 40,778 of record JAAGEH010002293.1, on the reverse strand, counting down.
AATCCGAAGGTCATATGATTTTTTTTAATGTTATAGTAATTATTACAGATCCTTTTAAAACTTGAAGTAAATATCTTATGGTTCAAATACCAGATGTAAATTGGATTTTTTCATTCTCATTTTGCTGTTGTTTCTGTTTAATTTAATGAAGGTTATTCTAACAAGGCTAAACATAATTATGCTATGTTACATTGAAATTTACCAGCTGGGAAAAAATAGACATATTCAACTAATTTAAGGCATAATTTTCAAAGATATTGGCTATGTTTAATTGAATGAAAACCCACAACTGCTTATTAGGAAGCATATGCCCTTCTTCTTTCGGTTTTTAGTGTCCCCTCTAGGGAACCCTTTCACCCTATCATTCCCCAATGTCTTTGTTTCAGGGATTTTTCCTGACTCTGCTACTTTACTGTGAAGGGAAGCAGAGTTTGCAGTCTCAAAATATGCCTTTTGAAATATAGTTTTTAAGCTGATTTTATTTTCAAGACAAAAAGAACAACAATAAAAGAAAACAAAAAACAAAAAACAAAAAAACAAACAAAAACAAAACAAAACAACACCTTTTACTTCCCCACTAGCTGCCTAAGCACTTTATATAGAGGACCTGTTCCAAGAAGGGAGATCCTGTATTATTACAGATAACTATAGTTTAATATCAATCAGTGTGTGATAGACAAAGAGAAACTTAGCAAGGCCCATTTTATTTAGTGTCTTATCTGTGTCCCACTGTGTTAGAAGGCCCAGCAAGGACTAGTTTACCACACATATGCTTTTTCATCTCCATGTAAATTGCTTAAAATAAACTTTGGACATTTTCTCCTATTAATCTATCTCTTGTTAGTATAATTATTAGCCCAGCTAGAAGAATTTAGGTGGGAGGAAAGTTTTATATTCTGTGCCCCCTCACCTCTAGGGGTCAGAGGAGAGTTAAAATGCACATTTGAAAAATGGTTACTGATATTGAAGAGAGAAAAGTTGAGAGTTTTTATCAGAAAAGACACAATTCTTGAGAAAAGCCAATGAATTGTTCTGAGATAGTAGTCTTCCAGATATTCTGTGATCTTGGTAATGGAACATTCCTTCCTAAATTTAGATGATTCTCTATTGAATTTATCTAAGCATGTATGATAACATAGCTTTGGAATGTCAGAATAATACCTCTCAGGGCACAAGCTCTTACCAGAACAGAGACCACAGAAAGCCTCATTGTTACCTTGTTCTGCATACCATCTCTGTGTGCGATAAATGTTGACTGTTCTGTACCCACCAATGTAAAAGATATATTTGTCTCTTCATTTTACTTTTTATATAATCTCAGAGACTTCCCCAATTTGCTTTTTCCCCATCTTCCTAATCTACCACCAATAGATTTTACATAACATCCTTACATCTCCTTTGATTGTAATGTATAAAATAAGATGTAAAACTGCAATTCTATGGAGCATTCTCTCAATGCATTGAGATTTTGCTTCTCAGCAACTGTTAGTAGTTTGGCTCAAATAAAATCATAAAAATATTCTATTGATTTGGATGTTTCTTACATTCACAATGAGATCATTTAAATTTAAAAAATCAGTTACTACTTGATTGGTTTAGAATTAAGGATTAATGGGATAATTGATTACCATTGAATATTTTGATATGAGATCCTTTTTAATTTGTCTATATAGAATGTCAGTAAATGATACTTTTGTCTCAATTCTATACACACTAAGTGAATGTGCATAGATAAGTTGAAACAGAAGTATCCTTTTATAAATTTTAGCCACATTAAACAAACATATATCTATTTTAATGACATGCTTCTTATATAATTCTTTGCCTAAAAGTATTTAGAAATAATATAACATTTAATTCCATAATAACAGTATAATTATTGTTAACAAGTTTCAGATGAGAAAACTGATTCTCAAAAAGATCAAATTTTAAATACCATGCTCATAACTAAATAGCTAATAGAATGTGAAATATTTCAAAGCTATGTCTGATTATATTTTTAAAAGTAAATTAAATTCTCTCAAATAAATAAATACTATGCTTTTTACAAGTGATAGACAGTAGTAAAGCCAGTCAATCTGAATTTATAACTTATATTGAAAGAATCTCTACATCTAAATTGGAAACAGTATTTTAAAGGTAAGTCACAGCATTTTGACATTTTAGTGACTGCCCATAGCATTCTTTTCACCCAATCAAGACAAGTCAGAATGGGTTTCACCATAGGAGATAGATTACTTGATTAGGTCCAGCCAACTCTAGCCAATTCCTGTTATACAATAAAAGTAAACACTGTGATTTTCTTAACTTAAGTGGATATTGACTTCTACTATGGTGAAGATCAAGATTTATTATCTCAAATGATAGTCAACAGACCTGCTGACAACTATTGACTTGGGGTAAATCACAGCAGGCCACTGAACCACCATTGAACCTGAAGAAAGATCTTCTATGTCTGTCTCAGCAGGATAAGGCCAACTTATATCAAAAAGACCAGCCTCCCTAGACACAGAGGTCATTAAATATATGTTTCTATTTATTTTTTGTGATGCCCCTCTAGTATTTTTGCACATTTACCTCTAGTTTTTTTGCACATTTAAGACAGTTACTTGTAGCATTAAAGAGTCCTTGATAAAATATCTACAGTGGTATGCAAGCTTTAATCCCTTAGCAAACACAATGCTTTATCATCATCTAAAATGTTAGGAAATAATACTGATATGAGCTTAATAATGATAAATCCAGTTTCTAAAACTGTAAGATTCAATTATACATCATTTAGAGCATTAAATTACCAGTATTAGCATACTGTTTTATTTCTTAAAAGTATTACATAAAAGGTTATTTTGAGTGGAAACAATCATTTAAAGTAGTATTTTAAAAGCAAAATAATATATTATTCCAAAATGCTTTTGGAAATAGAATAAAAGGTAAAAACATATAAACCTTTTGTTGTCTGTTAGCATATGTGCACAAACATGTAAAAATTTAGACAAAAATAAGCCACAATGGAACTAGTTGAAATAAACACTTTGCAGCCTACTAATTTTTGTTAAAAAGGAAATATACTATTCTGATTTCCGAGGGAAGGTAAAAAGACAAATTCAAAACACTAGGTAGGAATCCGTAGACTGTATGATAAAAAAGATAAAACAAATAGCTAAGTAAGCACAAAATAGGATTAATGTAAAACAAAATGAGTAGGGTAGGTAAGAATCCTAAACTATACCCCAAACTTCCATATTCTCCCAGTTACTCCTATGTAATAAAGAGGGAATATGCTAATTGAGCCTCACACGATTGCAAAGATGGTGGTGCCCACAGCCAATAAGAAGGGAATATGCTAATTAACTATCCCACCCTCAAAGATGGTGGCACCCACAGCCACAAGATGGCAGCTCCCAGCCCCCTCAGCTCTGCCAGGGTGGCAGGAGCATGGCAAGACTGGACCCAGCTCCAGGCAGAACTGGCCACTAGGTGCCTGCCTATGGAGTCCCCCAGTCCCCTCAGCCTCCCAGCAGCCCAGGGGTGACCCAAGACACAGGCAAAACTCAGATGTTGGCTGCCCAGCTGCTCAGAGCTGGCCCACTGTGCAGGCAAGTCTCAGATGGCAGCTGCCCAACCATCCAGGGTCGCCAAAGGCTCAGGTAACCAGGGCTGGCTGAAGCTTGTGCTACTGGCAGTAGCAGCAGAGATGTTGTGAAGCATTGCCTTCCCCTGATCACTGGGTCGCCTCCTACCCCTGATGGCTCCTGGACTGTGAAAGGGGGCAGGCCAGGCAGAGGGACCCCCGCCCCCCCCGCTTCAGTGCAGGAATTTTTATGCACCAGGCCTCTAGTCAAATATAATGTGCTTTTGTGAAGGATTTTCTATATCTATTTAAGGTATTAAGATCCCAACTTAGTTGACTTTTAAGATAGGGAGAATATTCTCAGTGGAACTGTTCTAATTAGATGAGGCCTTAGAGAGGCTGGGCTCTTTCTAGAAAGACAAAGTATTATAGGAAACTCAACACAAGAAAGGTTTTCCATTTCTGACACTAAGATTAAAGGAGCTAATGACAAGAACTTTGGGTGGCCTCTAATAGCCCTGACCAATAGCAGCAAGGAACTGAATTCTGTCAACAACCTGAAGAGCTTGATAAAGAACAGCAATGTCCAGATGAGAACATAAAGAGGACAGAAAAAGCAAGCTATAAGCCTGGTATATATAAGTGCAGGCAAAGGACCAGTAGAGAAAGTAAGCTGACAATATAGACAAGTTATATGACTGTTGTTGACAGGGAATGCACTGGGAAAGACATTGAGATCCATCCAAAGGAACTGTATTTCATTAAGACAAGTAACCTTTCCTTCCCTGTGACTAAAAGACAAGGATTGATTTTTATAAATTTTTATTTGAAAGAAGGTAAATGGAATGCTGAATCATTCAAACTTGACAGGCTCAGTTTTTACCTGAAGTAGGAGTAATTTTTTTATTTTTATTTTTTGCACTGAACATGAGAGCCTATGAATGGGTGAAACCTTGTCGTGAGTGATTTATTTTGAAAATATGACTGAGTAATTTACCAAGAATAACAAAGAAATTGTCACATAGTCTCAAAAATCAAAAATCAAAATTTAAGAAATGTTTCTTATTGTGAAGAAAATTAAAATATCTTTATGTGTTAACTGCCAACCCATTTAGTTACATACCTAGTTAAAATAAAGCAAACTACATTTTAAAAATATTTTTCTTTAAAAATATTTGATGAGCCCTAACCGGTTTGTCTCAGTGGATAGAGCGTCGGCCTGTGGACTGAAGGGTCCAGGTTCAATTCTGGTCAAGGGCATATATGTACCTTGGTTGAGGACACATTCCCAGTAGGAGGTGTGCAAGAGACAGCGGATCAATGTTTCTCTCCCATCCATGTTTCTAACTCTCTATCCCTCTTCCTTCCTCTCTGTAACAAATCAATAAAATATATATTTTTAAAAAATATTTGATGAAAGAGTGTTTACTGAAAGTGCCTTTTTGAAATCACTGTTTTGTCAGACAAGTATTACACAAAATAGAGGACTTTTGAATTGAAAGTAGAAATAATACCTTTTTTTTTTCCAATCCTCAGCCAAGGATTTTTTCCATTGATTTTCAGACAGATTGGAAAGGAGGGAGAAGAGGGCCATGAGAGAGAGAGCAAGAGCGAGAGCAAGAGTGAGAATGAGAGAGAGAGAGAGAGAGAGAGAGAGAGAGAGAGAGAGAAATTGGTTGCCACCCTGACCAGAACTAGGGATTGAACACATAACCCAACGCTCTAACCATTGAGAAAACCGGCCAGTGTGAATAATACCTTTTGAATACCGTTTGTATATAAATTAGATAAAATGGAAATGAGGTCAGTTTATCTTCTGCTGACCCTAGACTCCCCTTACAGCATTTGTCAATGGTTTAGGGGCGGAGTTGTTTATGTAGATACAACCCTCTGTGCATTTAAGAGAGAAATATTTTTAGAAATTTTGAGGAGATAAATGTACGGACTCATTCAGACAACAATGCAGTGTGTGAATTGATGATTATGTCACCCTCCTTCCTTTACGCATGCTTTATGGTTAAGGAGCCTGCCATTACTCAGGATTGATTCCATAAATATGCATTCAGTCCCAACTGAATACAAAATTCTGAGCCTGGTCCAGTGAATATTTCAAGAACAGAAACAAAACAAATATCAAGAGGACAAACAAATAATCAGTCTACGCAAAGCTTAGTAGACAGCTCTTTGGAACAAGTACTCGAAAAGGAATACCACTGAGATCAGACAGGAGTACGTAAGAGAAGAGTTCTACCAATAAAACTTTCGAGGGCTCCAAAAAGTGAGAACTGAATGAGTCATGAACAGCCAACTAAGGAGTGGGCAAGGGGAGAATGTGAGATGACAGAGGAGAAAGTAAGTGTAATAGCTTAGGGAAAGAAGGAACATGGTCACCGGGCACTGTGCATTTGAAAACACTCAGAGCATTTTGCTATGACAGGAGCATAACCATGTACAACGGAGAGGAAGCAGCTCTATGCATCAGTTGGGATCCCGTTACACAGAAATTCTTGGGCCATTGTAAGATGCTTTAGAAGCAATCCCAAAGCATAGGTACTGGCTGGCGTTAAGCAGGGGAGACATAATCACATTCGTATTTTAGAAAGAGTAGCCTAACTGAAGTGCAGAAAATCGATGGGATGTTATTAGATTGGACCACAGGACCTAGATTAAAGAGGTTGACACAAAAAAATATTACAAAGTCTGAGATGTTGTGGCGGCCTGAACCTGAGTATTAGTTATAGAGACAGGAAGAAGTGGGAGGATTTGGGAGACGGGATTTGGTGCTTATTTCAATGTCACAATGGGATTGGGAGTGAGTGAGAAAATAATGGATTTTAGTAGAGCTAGTGATCAAGGTAACTATCAAGTTAGTGAAAGCATAAGGTTTTTACAATATAGCTGCCATCTATTGAAATGGGTCTGATGCACTGAAGTCTAAAATTTAACTCGGGGGGAATGCTGAGCATGTTCTCAGCATTGCAAAAGCTGGAAATACATGAAAATATGTATTTAATCCCTGCTAGTGCTTTATCTGCACCATTATGGGTGGTCAAAACATATTTGACTATTATTATATTTGAGCTGGTAAATGTGTAGTAAACAAAGATTTATGCTTATCTTATTTCAAATAAATATCCATGAATAGTTTCTGTAATTATAGTTTGAGTTATTTTTTTAGTATTCTTATTTGCTTTTTATATGCTTTTCTCTAAGACTTTATTTTTTGGCATTGTATTTTGAATGTTGTTAGTCTTAATATGTTCAGAGATTAGGGAAGCGGAATAGAATGTGTCTATTAATTCTCACTTTTTTAAAGAACATTGATCTCTATTAACAAGGCTGCAGGCTTTGCCTTACCAATCTCTCATCAAAGAAGATTAAAATATTAGTTAATTATGTCACCAATAGAACTATCAACGCTCAGAATGTGTAGTGCATCTGTTCCCTAGTTGTGACTGAAATAAATTTCCTTCAAGGAATTGTTTTGTACAATTAACTAGCTCCATTATTGATTTCTTCTTCTCTATGATTACTAAACACATTGCTTGAATAGATTATATTTCCAAAATTTTAAAAATATTATAAAATTCTTGAAATTACTTTTTAAATCTAAGGATAAGTCACTGCTGATTATGATATCTTTTTAAACTGAAAAAACATGATTTGAATAATTTATATTAATTTAGTTGATCTTTATGGTGCCTTTCACTAATAAGTTCTATTAGTGTAGAAATGATTTTAATTACTATATTCTCACTTGTCACCTTGACAAAAATTACTTGAAGTGTAATTATTACTATGAATAAATCTACCTATTGATTTATTTATAACATATGGTCAGATAAAATTTTTGCCAAATAATTTTAAAATATTTATTACTTAAACAACAATAAAATTACTTTGCCTCACCATGCTAAATTAGCTACCAGGAGGTAAAATCAGTTGATTGGTTAAGGATTATTAAAAAATATTCCTAAATTTAAAGAGAAAAATTAAAAATTGGAAAGGACATGCTGAAAAAGAAACAGATAAAGAAATATTTCAGAAGATAATTTGCTTTAGAAAATCCTAAAGATCAAAGAGAAAAACAATTATATGTTCTTTCTAAAGAGTCTCTTAAGATAAAAAATAATAGAAGTGTCTTAGAAATAGTTACTCTTTATGAACAGGTGCAAAATATTGAAATTGTTATTGCTAATCTGTTGATAATTACATGAATATGTCACATTGTTTAGCAGGAAGATCAGCAGAAAGGTAAATAAAAGGCTAAATAATTACATTATATTTACATTTTTTTAAATACTGATCTAAGGATATGTTTTTATTGATTTTTAGATAAAGGGAAGGGAAGAGAGAGAGAGAAAAACATTGATGTGAAAGAGCAACATTTATTAGTTGCCTCCTTTACATGCTCTGACTAGGGACAGAACTTGCGGCCTTTGGTGTAAGGATAATACTCCAACCAACTGAGCTACCCTGCAGGATACATTTACAATTTTTGAGTTTTCTTTATTTGATCTGTAAGGTTTATATATTATAGGTTTAATATAAATGTCTCTTTTATAATTAACTAGTGGCCTGGTGCATAAAATTTTTGTGCGTGGGGGGGGTGGGGAGACGTTCCCTCTCCAATCAGTGACATGCTTCTCACAATCTGGAATCACTGGCTCCTAACCACTCACCTGCCTGTATGCCTGCCTGATCTCCCCTAACTGCCCTCTCCTGCCACCCAATCTTGCCCCTAACTGCTCTCTCCTACTGTCCTGATTGCCTCCAACTGCCTCAGCCTGCCTGATCACCCCTAACTGTACTCCCCTGAAGACCTGATATTGGCCCCAACTGCCCTCCCCTGCTGGCCTGATCTTGCCTCTAACTGCTCTCCCCTTGTGTCCTGATTGCCCCTAACTGTCTCTGCTTGCCTGCTCTCCCCTAACTGCCCTCCCCTGCTGGCCTTATCTCACTCCCATCTGCCCTCCCCTTCCAGTATGATCACCCCTAACTGCCTTTAATTAAGCCCCCACCACCATGGCTTTGTCTGAAAGGAAGTCAGCCATCTGGAAGACGGCGGTTAAAGCCAGTCTAGTTAGCGTATTACCCTTTTATTAGTATAGACAGATTATATAGGGTAGGATTGCTTAAATCGGGGGAGGAGGGGCTTTTTCATCAGGAGGAGATGCTCTTGGCAGACAAAAATACATAATCCCTATATCTGGACTGATAGCCAGCCATATGCACTATACTGCCAAACTGGTCATTAAAAAATGGAATCACTTTCTTAGACCTTACACCAAACAGCTGTTGCCTTAAAACCCTCTTTAGTCCCCATCTAAGGTTCTGCCTTCAAAGTTCACCCAGATTAGGTTCTGATTGGTCAGTTTCTATGCCAGTTAGCATCAAAAGCTCTATTTCCTAGGCAGCCATTGGTTCCTCACAGTTGACCCAGATTTGGTTCTGATTGGTCAGTTTCTATGCCAGTCACCATCTCTGGGCCTATCTCAGGGCCTGATCAGAGAGGCAGGGCTTGTCAGCAGCTTCCCCAGGATCCTGGTGTGGGCTGAACTTTTGACCTCTCAGAAAGAGAGAGAGACACTGTTGTCTGGAGAGGCCTGGAGAGAGAGAGAGGGGCAAGGGATGATCAGCAGCTGCCACGGAGACTGCGAATCAGACCCTGCTTCTTTCTCTCTCTCCAAGGAGTCAGCCCAATTGTCAATCCCTGCCCAACTGAGCCTGCTGGCATTAGGTCATCCTTTTGGTTTTTTTGGACATTATTGACCCTGGCTCTTTATAGATAGATAGATAGATAGATACATAGATAGATAGATACATAGATAGATACTTTACTCTTTAAGTAATTATGTGCTTCAACATTAATATTTTAATCAGAAAACAACAACAGAGATTTGTAATAAGAGCTGGACATCTTACAGAATAATTTATAGCAGTTATTTTAACTCTTTTTGCATCATTCAGTTTGTTCTTTACTCCTCATTCCTCTCAGTTGTGACCTACATTGATCCTTTTGATATAGTTTCCATTTAACATTCAGTGTTTCCCACATTTCTCTTTTTGGAGATTCCAGGAGGAAAACAAGGTTCTCTAATTTTGTGACTATATTCTAATTCCAGAGGTCACATGATAGGAATCCTATCTGACCCAATTGTATTCTATCTGAAGGGAACTTTATGCACTTAGGTAATATGAGTCAGAGAAAAGCTCTTACATTAATTTGCTTACTTTATAAACATTTTCATTCTCTATTTCTAATGACAACATTATTTTTTTCTAAAAAGTAATTCCTAAGATTGTAAATGTTGCATTTATTATTTCTTATTAATATGTAATTTAGATGCACTGTATTTACTAATCTTCCCATCATATTTATGTCAAATATTGTATGGTCATTTTATACACAAGAAAAATGAAGTTTAGAGAAGGTAGTAATGTTGTTAAGGTGGTTCTCAAAATCATGTTATTGACATGGAAGTTTATATGCTTAAAACTATGTTTTATACATACTATCATGAAGATTATATTACCAAACCTATAGCAATTATCTTAAAGAGAAGATAATTTTCTGTATCACAGCAAAAATATCAGACTGGTATACATGGGATATCATTGCATTAGAGTGAATAGATTCTCTTGGGGAAATGATAAAATGGGGTTTTAGATTTTATAGCCAGAATTAAGACAAACTCTAGAATAGATTAATATTAAATAATAATCATCATTAAAAATTACAAATGTGGCACTATTTAATTGTTACACATTTCCATTACTCTAGCCTCTGTTGTGAATTTATATATTTATTTTGTGTATTTATATATGCATGTGGCTAAACGCAGTGTTGAAGGCAAACATTACCATTAACTAATTTTACTGATTTTAAATGTTTGTCATCAAATTATGAATGTTTTACATTATAGAGTAAGAAAAAAATTTCTTATCACTTGCACCTTTTAAATTATGTCTCAATATATTTGCAAAACATATTTTTTACATTAAATAATGTCTACTTATTGAATTATTTTTGCATTTATTAAAATGCCTTCCTCTACCCCACTTTAGTATGCTTACATGGATCATTTTTATCTCCTGGGAATAAGCCTACATACTAATGGTATCTATAATAATAAAAGTGTAATATGTTAATTAGACCAGATGTCCTGCCAGACAAAGCTGGAGTTGTGAGGGATGTCCGGGTCCTGGGTTCCTGCCAGTGGCCAGAGGAAAGCTGGGGTCCTGGGTGCCAGAGGGAAGCCAGTGCCGGCAGCTGAGAAAAGGCCTACTGCTGCATGAATTTCGTGCATCACACCTCTAGTATAATAATAATACCTTTTATTACTATTATCATATTAAATGTGCTGTTTGATTTTTTTATTTTTACTTACTATTATTTATAATTGGTACATCTTTGTTTATTTTGGGTTTTATGTCAAGTCATACCAGCTTTAAAATACAAGTGGGCCAACTTTGTCTATTCTCTGGAATATTTTAAATGTAAAAATGGTTACAGATTCACCTAAATTTTGATAAAACTAATTATACAAATATCAAGTTTTTACTTTTTGGTGGGTATACAGATGTGGTGGGATTTATTATCATTGCTTTCCTGCTTCAATTTCTTTAGTTCACTGGCCTAAACCTTGTTAATCCTATATAATAAAAGGCTAATATAAAAATCGACCGAACAGCAGAATGATCAGCCACTATGACACGCACTGACCAGCAGGGGGCAGATATCAACGCAAGAGCTGCCCTCTGGTGGTCAATGCACTCCCACAGAGGTAGTGCTGCTTAGCCAGAAGCCTGAGCTGGGCTGATGGCTGGCGAGTGCAATGGAGGTGCTGCGAGCCTCTCCCACCTCTGAGACAGGGCTAAGGATGTCCAACTGCCATCAGTTGGATATCGCCCAAGAGCTTCTGGACAGCAAGAGAGAGCAGTCTGGGCTGAGGGACCCCCAGAGTGCACAATTTTGTGCACTGGGCCTCTATTTTTTATATATTTTCCAGCATATTGACAATGTCAATAATTTTGAATAACTATATATATATATTAATACATACACATGAGTATATACACACACATTATATAATTACATAACGAAACTATTTTTAAATGTATTTATTCATATAAATATGTATTTACTTTATCTTATTAATAGAAAATACATGTACATGAGAAACAAACAAAATTTACAAAAGATGTATAGTTAAGTCAGTTTGCCTTGTTTACTCTACCCATCTGTCCTGTTGCCCTGTCCAGGGCCATTTCTAAGATATGTGGGTCTCCAGGGAAACATGTTTTATTGAACATATTTCAGAAATATTTTTTTAAAATTAGGTCTATATGTGATAATAGTGACTTAATAGTGGAAATTTAGAATAATGAGTAAAAAATAAATAAAAAATTAGGTGTTTGATTTTTGCCCAATCATTTAAAGATTCTTTCAGGCATCGTCTCTTCCCCTTCAGGTCCAGGAACTGTCTCTTGGTGTTCTCTCTTATCAAAGGGTCATTCTTGACTAATTCCAACTGACCTACTTAGAGAATAATGCAGCCACACTATGACTGGTATTGCGCGGCTCTTTAGAGCCTGTTTCTTTATAGAACTTCCATCTTCAGTTCCCACTTATCATTTATTTAATTCTGGTTAAATCATTACTCACCCTCTGCAATCTTGCCACCTGTGAATGCTTCTATTTCCTTTATCAAAGGTTGTTACTGTGCTCCTTGATGATGGCCACGGGGGTATGCCTCACCCAGAGTATTCAGGAAAATGTGAAAGAAAAAGCCTTTCATTTTCTAGCCTTGCTAAATGTGCCGTTCAGAAGTTTGTATCATCAACAGAAAAGAACATAGCTTCCCTTTAACTTCTTCAGAGGCTGTATGTGACACTACCCATGTCCCCACAGAGCATCAGTGGGTGGCGAGGCAAGAGCCCAGTGAATGGGGCAAGTCAAGTATCCTCTACAAGCCTAGGAGTGTGTGTCCCCCTTCAGACATAGTTTGAGATCAACCGTTCAGAAGGATGAAATATCACCACATGTTTTGGTGGCTGGTGAGGACATGAACCCAAGAGCTTGTTGGCCATCTCATGCCACACATAAATTAATTTACCAAAATTCTGCAGCACTATAATTTCCAGGTCTCAGAGTTCCTAGGCCGACACCATAAAGGTGGAGTTTGTAGAAGAAGGAGGGCAGCGGCTCTGGGTGTCTTCGGAAGAGATAGAGGAGGTAATAAATATCTGCCACTTCCTGGGAAGCCACCCCCACCTCCTGGAAACTATCAGCTCCTGGTGGGAATTGGAAAAAGTGAAGTCTGTGCGGAAGCCCACTCGGTGTTCAAGTCTGAGGGCTTAGTTGGGGATATCCCAGAGCCCAGAACTCCTGCATCCTAGAGGAGCATCTCCAGACCTAGCAGATCAGCACCACTCTGGCCTCACAGTCTCAAGTGATCTGAGGGGGGAAAAGGCCTCATGGACCCCAGGGCAGTTCTGCTTGTCATCTCACCTTTGGGGACCTGGGGGATAATGACCTTGGACAAGCACATTCAGCAAGTTCTACAGATCTTCGGAGCACCTGGGAGGCCACACACAGGGTAGAGACTTGGAGCACATCCCAAATCAAAGTAAAGTACCTTACAAAGCCCACATGGTTCTTGATTTCTTCTTGGGACACGCGGGGCAGCAAGCCCCAAGCACTGAAGCAGAGCTGAGTTAGGGCCCGGTTGCTCAGGGCTGGGATAGTAATGCTCCTGTCCAGTGTTGAGTACCCTTCCAGAGATACTCTATGCATATGACAATATAAATAAATATATTTACATAGTCATTCTGAAATATACACGCACATTGTTTTGTACATGGATTTTTTTCACCTAATATTTTTTATATGCTTTCCATATAGATATGGAAGAACAAAGAGGAGGGGAATCTCATTCTTTTAAGGGAGCTTCATGGTTATAATCATATAAAAGTACTATATGTTATTTAATAATACATTTATGTTGATATTAAGTTCAATAATCTGTCATTACAAAGAGTTCCATGTTGAATATCCTTTAATACAAAATACTTTGTGCAAGTTTTCAGTAGCATTCCTGTAAAGCAACAATTTTCAACCTTTTCAACCTTTTTCATCTCCTGGCACACATAAACTAATTGTTAACATTATGCAGCACACCAAGAAACACATTATATCTTTTGCCAAATTGACAAAAAATAGGTTCAATTTTTGTTTATTTACAAGAAAATAATAATAGTTATTACCTACCCTTTTAACTCCAGAGAGTTTTGTTAAAGCCAGGTGCTTATACTTGTATATGAAAGGAAATGAACTCCCCTCCATCTTGTCCTATAGGGCTGGGACCCCTGCCTAAACTCCCTCCCTTTTCTGGGAGTGGCCATAGGTGTGCCAGCAATGTTTTAACTTTCCCCACCCCCACCCAAATGGACCAATGAAGCTCCAGGAATACAGCGAGGGTCCTAATAAGGCTAAACCACAGAAAGACCCTAATTCAAGTGACCAATTTCTGTAACCCTCATCACTTTCCTAAGCCCCATAATTATCCTACCCCATAAAACTCATTGTTCCCTCCCGGCTCGCTCTCTCCCTTCGCTGCTGCGCCAGAAAGAGGCTGAGAGCCAAACCCGGGTTTGAATAAAGACTCTGCTTTTGCATCGGAAAAGGCTCCTTAGTGGTGGATTATTGGGGACCCCAAACTCTGGGCATAACATATATAAGGATTTCTAGTATCAAGAATTATCCAGTCAATGCACCTCATTGTGCAATGTTACTAATAAGATGCAACTCTAGTATATGATCTATATATTTATGGTTCAAGATGGGGCATTCACACTGGACAGCTATTGTGTTAGCTGTTGTCTTTTTTTTTTTTTTTTTTTTTGCAATCTAAGGAAAATGAGGTCACTGCCCCTAACTAAACTGTCAGGTTGTTGAAGCCGACCATGCCATTGTTTTCACTAGAAGAGAGGTGTTGACAAGGAACCAAGAAGGCTGGAGACCTTGAGTTCTGAAAGGTCAGAGCTCTGCACCCTCTGTTTAGTTGAGACAATGGTAGCTGAAGCAACTTCTGCCTTTTAGTTTTATGTAAATCCTTGCTGATTGGCTGTTATTGGAATTGCCTGCTTAAGGGCTATGGGTGTATCCCAAAACCTGAATAAAAGAGAGAGCAAGACCAGAGCCAAGAGAAGTCCTTCCTCTTGAGCTGGGCTCCCACCTGGCCCCCAATTCCCGAATTTATATTTTCTTGTCTAGTCTCTTTCATTTGTGTGTGGCCTCCTCCAGAACCAGAACCCTGAACCTGAACCCTGAACCATGCGGGATGTGGGGGAGACCCTCACATCAGGTATTGCATGTTTTAAAAAATTATGTGGCATACAGGTTAAAAATCATTGCTGTAAAGAAAATATATTGCTACACAATTATGTTCATTTAAAATTTGTTAGAAAATGCCTAGATACTATTTTTTGGGAAGCCAAACAATTTACATTCTCACTTTTATAAAATAGGACAACATCTGCTTCTAAACACACATAATAAATATTATCAATCTCAATCTTCACTCTGACAGTGAAAAGATAAAATCTTATACATTTAATTTAAATTTATCTAATTATAAGTTATGTTCTGCATCTTTCTAAGATCCACTGAAATTTACTTTTCTATGACCTGTAGGTTTATACCTTTTTCCATATTTTTAAGTGGGTTGTTTCTTTTTTATAATATCCCAACCATTCATCTCTGGTAAGTTTTACAAGCTCCCCTGCCTCCCATTGCAGTGTTTCCACTTTAATTTCAGTTTTATTTATTATAGTCAGTGATTCTTGCTTTGGAGAAATTGTATTTTATGCTTCTGTGTGTGGTTTCTGAGAGAAAAAAATTCTTCATGTGAGAAATATATCACTCACACAAAACATATACAAGTGTATATTTATATAAGTACATACCTCATGTGTTTTCTTATACTGTTAGGGCTTCTAATTTTTCTATTTTAAATGTTTGATTTAACTGTAATTTTTATATGAAGCAGAAAGATTTTCTGTTGGCATGTAATGCCATATTTATTTATTTATTTTTAATTATATTTTATTAATTTTTTCAGAGAGGAAAGGAGAGAGATTGAGAGTTAGAAACATCGATGAGAGAGAAACATCCATCAGCTGCCTCCTGCACACTTTCTCCTGGGGATGTGCCTGCAACCAAGAATCGAACCTGAGACCTTTCAGTCTGCAGGCTGTCCACTGAGCCAAACCGGTTTTGGGAAGGTCATATTTATTATACATCTTGGTCAATTAGAGTCTTGAAGTTCTTTTTATCCAGATTAGACATTTTTTTTAAGTTTTACTTTTACATTCTAATATATTGGTAGCTCTTCATTAATATATTTGGAGATAATCATATTAAATATTCTTATAACTATTTTTATAGTTTGGACTTAATTAAGCTAGTTTTGAAAGAAAAATAAAACCTATTCACTTTAATTTTAACTAAACAAAGCAAATGTTTAGAATGGAGCAGCTAAGAATAAATGAATATATAATGGGTTCACATGGTTTTAAATGTCTCTGCTTCAACATAAAATTTAATTGTAGAGTATGAAAGCAATAGCATAATGTTTGCTTTTGAAAAGTTGAGATTCAAGGGTGGTGATAATAAAATGTGCATTTGGACTTGAATCAGAAGTTTTGTTGCCACTAAATATGTGACCTTGTGTCTGTGCTTCAATCTTTTTGAAGCTCACTTTGCTCATTCATCAAATAGAGTTAAAAAGAAAAAGACATCATACTTCAAAAGGTTAATATTAAGTATTCAAACCTTTTAATCTGTTTTGTCCATCCTGCTCTATTTTGGGAGATGTTATATTTAGCTGAAAGAGTATAAGATAAATAATATGCCACCTGTGAGAATAAAATGCCATGTAGGGGTCAAAAACGGGCCCCTAAAAAAGTATATTATCTTCCAAAAGCATGCATTTAATGCCATGATCTTGAACACATGGATAACTCTCTTCTCGTTAAATGACTTTAGTTCTCATTTGGCTACCTTCCTTCTATCTATCAAAGATTGTTCTTTCAAGCACATGCTTTAATGTCATTTTTTTCCCCTTCTATTAGCCTCCCAGTGATGGCCTAGTGAACCATCATGTACCAAAATTCATGTTCATTTTCTTTACAAAATATAACTAAAAAACTAAAACCTAATTACACTATTTTAACTATATAGTATTTTAAGTATTTACGGAAAACTAACAAGTATTTGTGAGGTTCTGCCAGGCATGCACTAACAGTCACTAGGGACAAACATGTAGCTGAAGTAGACAAAGGATAGGTATAATTTCTCATTGGGCTTTAGCGAATAACACAAATTTCACTTACTTAATTACAAGGCAGTATAAGTGTAATGAGATTAAATGCAGGGTGTTATAGTAGCTCATGTAAAGTCATGAGCAAGTAGAGAGACATTGGGCATGAAAGCCCTATCTATGTTCAGTAGAAAGGACCACTCATAATTATCCAATAAAATTAATAAAGAAGGTGGTGGAGAGGAGAAAAAGACATGTACCCAGTAAAGGAAACAGTATAAGAACTGAAAGAAATTTTGAGTGCCTAAAACTCACACTAAATGAAATAGAGTTAAGAAACATTAATTTTTATTTTGGAAGCATATATCTAGTTTATTTGGAAAGTGTGTATATGTATAGTAGGCTGGTGGAGAGAGAGACAATTTTTGAGAAATACAAAAATAATGATGTGTTGGATTTAGGTAGTGGCAGTAGGAATAATGAAGAGAAAACAACTGTAAGTTTTCAGAGTTGGTTTATATAGGAATTGACTGTTATAGGTAAAGGAGGAAAACAGAAACAGCAACATTTTCAGGTTTCTGGCTTGATCACTAGGCTATACTAGTACACGATTCATTGGAGTAGAAATATAAAGGTAGAGCAAGATTTGAGAGAGGTCCTGATGAGCACAGTTGGGATGTTTAAAAACACAGTCAAGCCCTAACTGGTTTGGTTCAGAGGTTAGAGCATTGGCCTGTGGACTGCAGGGTCCCAGGTTTGATTCTGGTCAAGGACATGTACCTTAGATGTGGGCACATCCCCAGTAGGGAGTGTGCAAGAGGCATCTGAATTGATGTTTCTCTCTTATCAATGCTTCTAACTCTCTATTTCTCTCCTTTCCTCTCTGCAAACAATCAATAAGATATACTTTTTAAAAATAAGAATAAAAATAGAGTTAAGTAAAGCATTTCAAGGTAACAATTTGAGAGGGGGCAGTTTTTAGATAGTATATTTACTCACAGGAATGCAAGAGCTTATGCAGATAGAAAGTATACAATGGAAAGGAAAAGCAAATAACAATAATCAAAATCTACTGAGTGATACTTACATTTTATGAAGATGCAGAGGATGAATGTCCACTAATAAATCACAAAAAATTGAGACTAAAAATGTTTAAGGTTATATGTTATTAACATCAGTGGTAAAAATGTGTCCTAAAAAGGTGAGAGAAAGCAAGAGGCCAAAATACTATTGAGAAATCAAGAACAGTGAAGGGTGAAAAATGTCTCTTGGATTCAGCATTAGTGAGATCATCATCAGTAGTATGGTAGAACAGTTGCCAGACTACAAGTAAGGTATGAATGCAGGTTAAGTTTTATCAACAATCATGGGCACAATGGTCAGATTTAGTGCTAAAGGGGAGAAAAAAGGAGGAATTGGTGGAGTAGATCAGGGGTTGAAATAGAGCTTTTTGTTTTGTACCTTTATTTACCTTTTTTTTTTTTAAGATGAAAACAATGTAGGCATCTTAAAATGCTAGTGCTCAGGATCAGGCAAAGAAGAGGTAGTGGTGAAGAAGAAAAAAGATAAGCCACTGGCTAAAGTACTTAAGAAAGGTATGGTATGGGTTCCAGAGGTCAAGTGGAGGAATGGACTTTTACAGGAAATGGGATTTCCTTTCTATTGTATCAAAGGGTGAAGAAAGAAAGCTGATGGTTAAATGTCTGGTTGAGGAAGGTTAATGTAGTACAAATATTATAATATTATTTGTTTTGTGTGAGTTGATTAGAGAATCTCAAGATTCAGAAAAGAGTACAATTTTTGAAATGGTCTCTGGGGAAATGTGATAAATTGTTAATTAAGGAAATAAAGAGATTGCTGTTCAACATCAATTATCCAGGTAGTTTCTGCCTATAAACTTATAGGCATCCCAGTGTACAATCCAGGATTTGGGGTTTACACATGAAAATTCAGAAGGAAAGAGTATGAACTAAGAAGCACATAGCTTGATAGTGTTTAACAAAATGGCCTATGGAACTAATCTAAATTGAAAAGGTAGTTGAGATAGGAAAGTATTTATAAATATGGAAAAAGTAAAGAAATCACATGATAAGGAGTCCTTGATAAGTCAAAGAAGACATTTGAAAAGACTGACTAAAATGCTAGAAATGTAGAGATTATACTCAGAATGAAAAGTCTTCATTTAAGTTACTGTCATTGTAGACAGTCAGGGAGTGTCAGGGAGTCATCTCCATTGGTCAAGATGATGCAGGGGGAGATTCTTACACTAAGCATGAACAAAGGCTAGAAAGATGAATAGATAGGCCATGAGAAGGTCAAAAGCTAGCAGCATGATTGGATAGAGAAAGAAAGCCCTCTTTTCCCGAAATCATAAGAACCATGGGTTTGAGTAGAAAGAGGAGATGGTCTTTGGGACTGGAGTCCAACGTTTTTCCAAGTTTGCACCTGAAAAAAATATCTTTCCTTTAGCATCAGTACCTGTCTCTGGAGTTTGGCTTTTACTGCCATAGGCAGCCAAACCCACTTTGTTGGGTTTTATTATTACCTTCTAAAATAAAAGTTCCGATTAAAATATTTTATTTTCAAACTAGACACTGTGCATGATTCATGCATGGGTGGGGTCTGGCTGGCCTGCTCCAATTGGGCTAGGGGGAGGGGGAGGCTGATCAAGGTTGGGGCTGGCTAGGGGGAGGGGCCATGAGTGGTTGGCTGGCCAGCCCCACCCCTGATTGGGTTTGGGGGATGGCCAGGGGATGCCCCAGGCAGTTGCCCGGCCCTACCCCCTGATCAAACTCCGAGTCGAACTCCCTGTGGAGGGGATAATTTGCATATTAGCTTTTTATTATATAGGACTAGAGGCCCAGTACATGAAATTCATGCATGGGAGAGTACCCTCTGACCAGCCTGAACTCTCTCCAATCTGAGACCCTTACTGGAATTGGGCCTAAATGGGCATTCAGACATCCCTCACACAATCCAGGACTGCTGCTCTCAACTGTTAGCCTACCTGCCTGCCTGATTGCCCCTAACCACTCCCCTGGCAGCCTGATTGATGCCTAACTGCTCCCCTGCTGGCCTGATTGCCCTCAACTTCCCCCTCCTGCTGTCCTGGTCACCCCTAATTGCTTTCCCTTGCCAGCCTGGTTGCTCCTAATTACCCTCCCTTTCTGGCCTGGTCCCCCTCAACTGCTCTCCCCTGCAGTTATTGTCCCTCCAACTGCCCTCCCCTGCTGGCCCAGTCACCCCTAACTGTCCTTCCCTGCAGGCCTGGTCACCTCTAAATGTCCTTCCTTGCTGGCCTGGTTCTCCCAACTTCCCTCCCCTGCATGCCTGAATCCTCTCCACAACTGCCCTCCCCTGTGGGCCTGAGTCTCTCCCAACTGTCCTCTCCTGCAGGCCTGGGTTTCTCCCGGCCCCCTAACTGTCCTTCCCTGCAAGCCTGATCCCTCCCAACTTCCCTCCTCTGCCGGCCATCTTGTGGTGGCCATCTTGTGTCCACATGGGGGCTGCCATCTTGTATGTTGGGGTGATGGTCAATTTGCATATTGCTCTTTCATTAGATAGGATTATAGTACAGAGTATATACCTGTTACACCATGAGTAATAAATGTGAATACTTAGGGTTCCCAATCAACTTACTTATTAAATATGTGAATCTATGCTTTGTCAAGACAAATGGAAGCCCTGAAGGTACTGAAGGTTGCTTTGCATAAAGATTTAAACATAAAAACTAGCAAACCCAGGAGCCAACACTTTTGACTAGGGATTCCTCACAATCACCATTTACCTAGAAACTCAAATCTAATCATGTTGTTTATTGCTTTGAAATATCCTGTAGATTGCCACTTTTCTAAATAACTGTCTCAAATCCTAAGCATGCAATTCAAAATATTTCCTGATTTGGCATTTATCAAAACTATTATTTTGTTCTATCTCTTACACATCAGCATTACTATAGTAATACTTTACTGAGCTATGCTTTTGCAACTTTACCCTTGCACTTTCCTTTACCTGCAAAAGTTATTCTCTCCCATGCCCAAATGATAAATGTGTGGACATTTTTAAGTCTCAATTTAAATATACTCTTAAAAAGCTCCCATAATTCTTCCTTGACTTTGCCCCCTTGAAATCTCCTAAGCAGATATATTCTATATTTTACGCCTTGAATATATCACACAGATAAGTAGTGCATTTGGAGATGCATTATTTGTACAGACTTCCCATCACTATGAGACTAAAAGCGTCTTTTTTAAAAAATGTCTTGTTAGGAGATAAACTGAGGCATATTAAAATTATTAGGAGTTTATGTGAGCAAAATTCTATTTGAATTGGGAAACATCCAATCTAGGAGACAGAAAGAAGTTCTGAGGAGCTGTTCATAATTTAAGACTTTTATGGGCAGAAAAAAGCATGAGCAAGAAAGTTATACTAAGTAAAAAGTGGGTCATCTATTCCGAGGTCACTTTTCTTTAGGGGATACTGGGTCTACCAGGCACATTATCTAAATAGTGCTAATCTCGTGATTATTGATTGGCTGGTTTGAGATTCCATGTCTGGAAGAGCAGAATCTGAAGTTAAATTACCTCTCTGGTGACTCCCATTTTTGTGTGTTATCTTTTTTTTTTTTCCTAACAGTTTGCATATAGTTGGTGCTTAACAAACAAGTAAATGTTTTATTTAAACCTAAAAGTGATTTTTGTCTCCTGTAAGGACAAACAAAAAATGAAAATAATAATAATAATAATGGGCTTAATTCTCCCTGTGAAGGGCAGGTCGGGGGTGAGGGGTTGGGATGAAAGAAGGTGAAGAGAATAGCCAAAGAACACAACAGTACATAGAAAAGAAGACCATCTGTCAATACAAAGTGATTTAAAATAAATGCAACAAAACTGCCACGATATGATTAACTTCCTGCCAAATACAATGCTTAGAGAAAGCTCTGAGTCTAAGGCCTACCTCTCTTTTATAAAAAGAGAGATTAGCAAAAGTCAGGGGTTGTTAAGTACATCTTTGTGCCAAAGTGAGACAATCCTCATGCTGTAATCAGAAGGCTTGAAACCAAATTGAAAAGGGAATTATTTTCTCCCTCATGTAATCCCATGTAATTTAAAGCTGTCTCTTTAATATCTGAAATCATCTCAATACCAATAGTGGCATTTGTCCAATATATTTGGAGAGGCTACTACCCTAGGAAAAACCCTCTTAATCCTAGACTATAGATTTCATAACAACTGAATCTCCCCTGCATCTTTAATCCTCACTGAACTCAAAACATTATTCACCTAAATGCAATGAAAACGATCAGTATCCTTTGGAATATTTTTTTTTAGTTCAAGACAACATAGTGCTGGATTCAAGCATGGTGAACAAGAGTATTTAAAGTCCTAAGGAAGCAGTCATGTTTCATGCAAGACACTCCAGAAATTCTGCAAACCTGAGGAGTGGAGTGGGTGTTTTAAAGATTCAAGTTTTTAAAGAAAAACTGGTCCTGAGTCATATATTTCACATTGAATTTCTTTAATTGAACCCTTTGATGAATCTAGCTTTCTGAAGGCATTATGATTTTTGCCCAAAGAAGATTTGTGCTTTTCTGTAAAAGTCACATCCACACTTGAACATATACAGAAAGACATAGACTGATAGTGCCTTGGGCAGAGTGCAAACTACATCAGAAGGACAACAGGAGATTGAAAAACAGAAAGTAAACAACAAGTATCAAGAAAATATATTCCCAACTTAAGAACTTCAAAAATAGAAAAGGATGAAAAAGTTTCTGGAGTCCCAGTTCCAACAGAGTGCGCAGAATAGCCTCTTTCATTGCAGTATTGTTTATTACAGTACAGTTTTCCCTCTTGGGACCAAAGCAATAGACTAGGCCTCCAGCATACTCACAAAAATATCTCAGCTTTCAAAACAGGCTCAGGATTATCTCTGGACTAGCCTATCGGCAGAAACTCAAAGTATAATTTGCAGGGAATTTGGAAAAAGTCCCTTCCCCACAATAATTATTGACCATTCTCCATGCATTGATATACTTAGAGATTTTTGCAAGTTCGCTCAGTCTGGCTGATCATCCTTTACCTTTATCTAACCTGGGTAATTACAATTTCTTTTTAAAGCCAGTTAAAATCATCTCCTTTATGGAAATGCCTAAGCTTCAACTTATTTTACCTGTGTTACCACATCCCTTTGTTACAGGGTTTATTGTTTTCTTTTATAGTTTTTACTAGAGTCCTAGTGCACGAAATTTGTGCACTCAGGTGGTGGGGTCCCTCAGCCCAGCCTGAGCCCACTTGCAGTCCAGGAGCCCTCAGGGGATGTCAGACTGCTGGTATAGGCCTGTTCCCCAGGGAGAGTGGGCCTAAACCAAAAGTCGGACATCCTTAGCACTGCTACAGGGGCGGGAGTAGCTCCTTCCACCACCA
Source organism: Lasiurus cinereus (assembly GCA_011751065.1). Lineage (NCBI taxonomy): Eukaryota > Metazoa > Chordata > Mammalia > Chiroptera > Vespertilionidae > Lasiurus > Lasiurus cinereus. The sequence continues at coordinate 17,457 of JAAGEH010002293.1, read as the reverse complement.
CTGCACTCTCCAGTTGTGAGCCTGGCTCAGGGCTTCTGGCTGAGTGACACCCCCCTGTGAGAGTCCACTGACCACCAGGGGGCAGCTCCTGCATTACGCAGCTGGCCCCTGGTGGTCAATCCACGTCACAGTGACTGGTTGTTCTGCCATTCAGTCAATTTGCATATTAGCCTTTTATTATATAAAACATGATTGCCTCCCTGACTTATCTAAAGGTAGCATTTTGAATTTGCTCCTAGTATGTTCAAATACCAGCTTGGCTTTTTAAATAGTTTGGGAGCTTTGGGAACACATACACTTTTTTTTTTTCTGTTAGCAATGAAAAAAAAAAATCCTCACCCAAGAATATGTTTTTATTGATTTTAGAGAGAGAGGAAAATGATAGGGGGAAGAGAGAGAAGTAACATCAATATGAAAGAGAAACATCGATTGGTTGTCTCCTATACATGCCCTAACATGGATGGAACTCCCAACCTAGGTATGTGCCCTGACCAAGAATCAAACCACAACCTTTTGGTGTATGGAACAATGCTCAGACCAACTGAGCCATCAGGTCAAGAATAATTTCTTTAAAATTGTATTTTATCTTTTTAAAATTTAAAGTCCTGTTTTCTCAATAAAACAAAATTGAAATCATTTATATTTTTTTCTGTAAAGTAAATAAAACAATGTATACAAAATGTCCAGCACATATTTGAGACTAGATAAATCATGGTGATTGGTGTAATTATTTTTTTTAAACTGAATTACTCTAGGAAAAAGAGTCACTTCTTATCTTTTAGAGCTATGAAAGTAACTGCATGTAACTTATTTGGCACATCTTATATATTTATATATAGTACCCAGTGCTTAATTTTATTAGTAATATTAAAGATACAAATAATTGCAAGGCACAGGAAAACTTTGAGATCTCTAATACCACTCCCCAGACTTTTTCTTCCTGGAACACAGAGATTAATAACATTCAATATTAAGTTTTTATAATTTCCAAAAATAAGTCTAATTCAAACTCAATTCCCCTTCTTTTTTTTCTACATCACTTTAGTTGTTACAAATTAATATTTGCTCACTTGCACAACCAAGAGGATCCACTCATATGACTGCAAACTTAGCCAAGGTGACATCTTTGTCTTTCTCCATTCAGAAGGATATGGAATTTACCCAGTCATAGATACATACATTTATAGATAAAATAAGTTCATATAATGTTTATAATTCATATAATTAAACACAATGACTGGCATGTATCAAGTATTGATTTAAATATGGAATTATCTCAATTTATCTTACTTCAATTTGTACTTTTTAAAGAGCATGCATTCAATCAATTTTAGCTATAGCCTTAACTCGAATTTATAACACATACTATTTCCCAGAAACTGTGCTAAATACATATCATATATTTTTCTTCTTTAATATCTAGATCAGTTATACATAGTGAATATTATTATCTCTAGATCAGTTATACATAGTGAATATTATTATCTCTACTTAGGAAACTGAGTCTAGCCTGAGTTCCTCATATTGCCTAATAGAGTTAGGATTTGAATCCATTTCTTTTTTAATGTAGAAGCAGAATATTTAACTGACATGATAATACCAACTCTCTCATTAAAATGCATAAAACCCTATAATGAATAATAGAATAATTTCTATTATTTTACTGCATATGTGTTTATTTGATGGCTTTCCTTTGTGTATGATAAAAAGGCATTGTATGTATGCAAAGGAACAAGTATTCAAATGGTAGAACAAGAAAGAAAGGGGAGGAAATATGCCAAAAATCATCCAATCTAATCTTCATTTTCTCTCTCTTTGCTTTAAGATTAAATCAGTTTGAAAATGAACATTCTTTTAGAAAATTAGTTTTATAGTTTTATTGTATAACATACATTACATACATAAAACATACAGATAAACTTGCCATGTTGACATGCAGACTCAGTACATATGAATTAAAATAAATTATTTTCAATTGCTTTTCCTCTCTAAAATGTCTGGATTGTATAAAATAAGCAATCAAAATTTTTGATGGACTATTTTTTATCCAAATTATTAACTCATAAGAAATTTTATTTAAAATGTTCAGGTGGAATCTCAAATATACTGTATTTGAGATTCTATTTATTTATGCATATCTTCCTCTCTCTCTCTCTCCTCTCTCTCTCTCTCTCTCTTTGAAACTCTCCACACTACAAGGACAACAAGGATTACATATGCATTTAAACTTTTAAAAATAGAATTTGGAAGATTATCCAAAGTTCTTTTTAAGTAATACATATTTGTAATAACAAAATAGCATTGAGAGATGGGAGCATAAGGGTAAAGCAATTTAAAATTTAAAATGAGATGGGATTAGGGTGTTAGCTAATGCTCTCTGGTAATAAACATATTGCATGATATCAATGTACCAAAACAACATGTTGCACAATTTAAACTTACACCAAGTTATATAACATTTATATCTCAATAAAGATGAAAAATTAAATGAAAATATAACAAAATGAAAAATTACTCAATTATAATATTTATTGGTAGAGCAAATGGGCACAAAAACCATTTTACAAATGAAAGTCACATTATTTCTATGTATTGGCTATGTTTTCATATATATTTTGATGTAAATGTATTTAGTATTTATAAGTAAAAATGTATCAAAGAACATTCAAATTTAAGTTTCTAGTTAGTGTTCAATAATATAATAGAATGTGATTTTTATAATTTCAGTTCTCTAGGAACATCTAGAAAACAGGGATCCTGCCATGTTTATGTTTTAAGTTGCAGAACTTTACAAAATACCTGACTTATAAAAGCTACTGAGTGAGTTTTTAAGTATTAGTTAAACATAAATATTAATATACTTGTTTCAAAATTATTTTACCTAATATTTCTTACTATTTCAATTACATATAGACACTCATTTCTTGCCATTACATTCAAGATGTTACATGTATGTTTTGTTTTGTTTTTTTTAATATATCTTATTGATTTTTTACAGAGAAGAAGGGAGAGGGATAGAGAATTAGAAACATCGATGAGAGAGAGACATTGATCAGCCACCTCCTGCATGACCCCTACTAGGGATGTACTCGCACCCAATGTACATACCCTTGACCGGAATTGAACCTGGGACCTTTCAGTCTGCAGACCGATGCTCTATACACTGAGCCAAACCGTTTCCGGCATGTATATGGTTTTGAACCTATCTTTGTGATAGCCTAATTAACGTATTTCAATCTCAGCTAATAAGAACTTTAATATGCATTATATATGGAGTCTGATATTTATTTGTTATATATAAATTTTCGTGATATTTTCTTACAGTATCTCACTGATGAGATTATCATTTAAATATAATTAAACAAGTAACTAACCTCAGTGTAAACTGTTTAAACCCTGTTAATGTGACCACTTCTACCCTTTTTCAGTTTGCTCCCAACTTTAGGTAGCCAACATGCTTCGGAGTCATTTGATCCAGTCTAATTTGTTTTCCAGTTAAAAAACAAAAACAAAAAGTAAACAAAAAAAATTAAAAATCACTGTGTTTGAATTCATGTCAAACATGAATGTCTTCTCCCAAATACTTATTTAAATAAAATTAATTAAAATATATGGAACATGAACATGTATAATAATAAAAGCGTAAGCTGAAAATTGATACCTAATAGCAGACAGACCTACCCTGACAACCTTCCTGACAGCCATGCTATGACACACACTGGTGCCAGGCCAAACAAGGCAGGTGTGATGTGATTGGTCGGGGGCCCTGCCATTGCCGCATGATCGCCTCATAGAAGGAGACCAAGGCTAGCCAAGTGATTGCATCCACCCTTGTTACCCACAGAGGGAGACAACTGGTGGTGGGGGTCAGGGGAGCAGTACCGTACAAATGGCAAGCAGTAGTAGGGCCAGCTGCCAGCAGCCAGGGGAAGGAAAGCCCCAATAGGCCCTGATCACAGGTCAGGCCTGAGGGATCCTACCCAAGGGGCCCTGGATTGTGGAAGGGTGCAGGCTAGGCTGAGAGACACCCTCCCCCCCTACCCCTACCCCCGTCCCCCTCCTCACGATGCAGGATGTTCCTGCACTATGCTGCTAGTAGATTATAATTTCTTTAGAGTATGCAGTTAGATTTATCTTTTTAGAAAACATATTTATTATACTTTCAGATATTAACAAAAGTGTCTTGGAGACTTTTATATTGTTATGTATCATCACAGTTATGTTTTAGATAATTTTAGAAATTTAAAGATTCAGTGACACAAGTAATGGGAAAGCAAAAATATAAAAACCTTAGTTGAATCATCAGGACTTCAAACCTTATACAAATCAATTACTTGATTTAGCCAATAGGTCACTGAATGATTTTTTTTTAAACAAAATGAGTAATTGAACCAGATGATATTTATATATATATATATATATATATATATATATATATATATATATATTTTTTTTTCTTCCTGAAGAACCTTTCATGTAATTTTTAAAAGAGAGTTGGGGTACAGATAATGCAAATATACCATTTAATTTTACAACTGTTAGACAATATTTGAATAAAAATATCTCATTTATATAGAAGTTTACAGTTTAGTAATCTTTGATGACTTCACTCTGCTGTTCAAAAATATTTTCTAGTTTCCCCAATTCTTCAAGGCAAACAATGCAACAAAAAGGACCATTTTCTTGATACAAGTGTGTCCTATTATTTTTTGACCTAACTTCTTTCCTTGTCTTCAAAACTATCTTTGTTTGTATTGCTCTAAAGCCATTTCCTTTCAGCTCTTATTATCCATTTATGCCTTCAGTCTTTATCCTTTACAATTGCTTCTCTTTCCCTACCTCTCTACTGAAATTGCTCTTTCAAAGGTCATTAATGAGTTTCTTTATCCAAAATACAGCATACACTTCAATTTCCTTATCTTCCTCAAAGTCTCTTTACTGTTTTGCACTAGAAACTCCTTTATTTTGTTTGTCTCATTTAGTTATAAGGGAAGGATATGGTTAGATATCTGACATTTTGTCAACACATCCAAAATAAAACATTGTAAGATACTCAAATTCTTTACACTACTTTCAGAGTGGTTTTAGGACCTCAACAAGAGGAAGTGTTTTGCATATCCTATCTAAAAAGAGAGCGATATGCAAATTAACCACCACTACACTACACCCACAAGCCACACCCAGCAGCTAGTCAGGAGTGAGTATGCAAATTAATCCCAACCAAGATGGCTGCAGACATGGAGTGAGCAGGAGGGATGTTTGGGTTTCCCTGGTGATGGAGGAAGCCAAGCTTTCTACATACCCAGCAAGCCCAGGCCTCCACTAAAGGCTATAAAGTTTCAATTGTAGAAGATAAATAAATCCCAGATACCAGGGCCTCCACTTGGGTCACCAGGGAGTCATGGCCAGACTGCAAACCACCACAGGCCCCTTGCCCAGGCCATTCCATGCCCCATACCCCAAGGGAATCTTCACCCTGATCTGGGGCACAATTCAGGGCAAACCAGCTGGCCTCCACCCATGTACCAGGCCTCTATCCAAATAAAAGAGTAATGTGCAGATTGAGCATCACTCTAACACACAAGTTGGCTGCCCCTATGTGGTCAAAGTTCCTGCCTCCATGTGGACACAAGAAGGCTACCACAAGATGGCCAGCAGGGAAAGGCAGTTGGTTGGGACCTGGCCTCAAGAGAGGGCAGTTGGGAGGACAGGCCTGCAAGGGAGGACAGTTGGGGACAATCAAGTCTGCAGAGGAGGGCAGTTAGGGGTTACCAGGCTGGCAGAAGAGAGAAGTTGGGGGTTACAGGGCCTGCAGGGAAGGGCAGTTAGGGGAGACGCTGGCCTGCAGGGAAGGGCAATTAGGGGTGACCAGGCCTGAAAGGGAGGGAAGTTAGGGGCAAATAAGCTGGCAGGGGAGCAGTTAGGCATCAATCAGACTGACAGCAGAGTGGTTAGGGGGTGATCAGGCTGGCAGGCAGAAGTGATTAGAGGCAATCAGGAAGGCAGGCAGGCAAGCAATTGGGAGCCAGCATTCCTGGATTGTAAGAGGGATGTCCAACTATCCATTTGGGATCTGTTCTAAATGGGCAGTCTGACATCCCTCGAGGAGTCTCAGATTGGAGAGGGTTCAGGCTGGGCTGAGGAATACCCCTCCCTCCCACAGTGCACAAATTTTGTACACCGGACCTCTAGTTTCTAATATTAGAATACTGAATAGTAGTAATATAACAACTATAGTCTATATCTATCTTATTATTGTTGCTGTTATACTCTCTGGGCCAATATTGTTGCTGTTATACTGGTGGGCAAATTTATCATGTCATGCACGTGCACTCAAGGACCACCGACCAGACTCTGCATTTATTATCTTCAAATGAGATATCTACCACTGGTCTATACAGCTTAGGTCAGCTGGATAACATTGTCACATATAAATAAATACCTATGAAGTGATGACTACAGATAAGACTGCATTAGTTATTTTGGACTGTTGCTAGATAGGCACTAGGACTGGGACTAATCCAACTACTTCCTGTTCTCAAAAAGCTCTAACGTATATATATTTTTATTTTACTTGTAATATCTTGATGCTTTTGTTGTTGGCTTTTTTCTATCTCTGTCTCTGAAAAGAAAGAGGAGAGACAATTCCCAATCTTTTTCACTGAAAATTTTTTTCCTGATATATCTATGAATAGTTGCTTTAAGGTTTTGTCCCTGGATGTATATTCTTTGCTGTTTGATCTTTTTTTTCAGATATAATCCTTATGAATTCAGTAATGACATATTTTATATAGTATTCAAGTCTGTAATTTTAGCTTCACCTACACTCTGAAATGCCAATCCACCTTTTCCTACCATTACTACAAGTCTTCACTTAAGATGTTGAGAGGATCTTGGAAAATGCAACTTTAACCAACATACAAAGAAACCAATTTACCATAAACTGATTGGCATAAACAAGAATTAAGTTCCTATAGCATATTTCTGGTTATAAAAATTACCAAACTTCCAAAAAAAGGCCCAATTATTTCTGATATATATATCATTGGGCAAAAGAAACAAAAGAAAAATAAACAAATGGGACTGTATCAAATTAAAGTCTTTGCATAGCAAAGGAAACAATGAACAAAACAAAATGACAACTTACAGAAGGGAAGATGATATTCATCAATAATGCATCTCATTAGGAGTTAATACCCAGAATTTATAAAGAACTCATAAAATTCATCACCAAAAATAAATAAGTAAATAATCTAATTAAAAATGGGCAGAAGATGTGAATAGTCACTTCTCCAAAGAGAATATACAGATGGTCAGTAGACATGAAAAGATGCTCAATGTCACTAATCATCGGAGAAATGCATATAAAAACCACAGCCAAGACCAGTTTGGCTTAGTGGATAGAGCGTCGGCTTGTGGACTGAAAGGTCCCAGGTTCAATTCCGGTTGGGGGCATGTACCTTGCTTGCGGGTACATCTCCACTGTGGGGTGTGCAGGAGGTGGCTGATCGATATCTCTCTCTCACTTCCACTCTGTTAAAAATCAATAAAATATATTTAAAAAAAACAACAATGAGACATCACTATACACCTGTCAGGATGACTATTATCAGTAAACAAGTATTGGTGAGGATGTGGAAAAAAGGGAAGCCTTGTTGTACACTGTGGATGGGAATGCAGAATAGTGCAGACACTACGGAAAACAGTTTAGAGAATCCTCAAAAAATTAAAAATGGAACAACCCAGCCATTCCACTTCTGAGTATATATCCACAGAAACTTGAAATACTAATTCAAACAAATATATGTACCTCTATGTTTATTGAAACATTATTTATAATAGACAAGATATAAAAGCAACCAAATTGCCCATCAATGGATTAGTAGATTAAGAATCTGGTGGTATATATATTCAATGGAATATTACTCATCCACAAAAATAAACAAAATCTTACCATTGGTGACAGCATGCTTGGACAGAGGGTATTATCTAAGTGAAGTAAGTCAGTCAGAGAAAGAGAAATATCACATTATTTCATTTATATGTGGAACCTAATAAACAAATAAACACAATCAAAACAGACTCAGGTACAGAGAAAAGACTGACACTCTCAAAGGGGAGGGAGGTTGGGTGAAAAAGGTGAAGAGATTAAGCCAGAAAAAAATAAAACAAAACAAAAACCCTCATAGACAGCAGTATGGTGATTACAAGATGGAGAGGGATAAGGTGAAGTAGAAGAGGGTAAAAGGGAGATAAATGGTGATAGAAGGAGACATAATCAGATGGTGAACATTCAATGCAATATACAGATAATATATCTAGAACTGCACACTTGAAACCTACTTAAGTTTATTAACTAATATTACCCCAATATATTCAATAACAAAAACACAAAGACTCAAAACTCTTCTAGTATTAAACGTTGAAATAAATGTGAGTATACATAAATCAGGATGCATAAATGTATACATGCACTTAAGAAAGGTTAATAAAAACAAGTAAGAGAATTGTTTCCCAACTGGCTTCTTGCTTCATGTCCCTGGTGGCTGGAGCATATCCTGGCAGCTTAGGGTGAAAGACAGGGTCCAATTCACGCATACCCACATCCACACTTATTCAGACTGGCACAAATTAGATATTCCAACAAACCTAACATTTGAATCTTGGAGATGTGAAGCGAGGGGTGGAGGGAGAACTGGAGTCCCTGGAGAAAATCCATTTAGCTGTGGGGAGAACATGCAAACTACATGAAGACTGTGGCCCTGCCCAGGAATCTCTGATATTTTTCCTCAACCTGATAATGAAAAAACACTATTTAAGGACTTAATATACTGTTTTATCTACTTGAATGTTCACCATATTTCTACATACTAATTTTGAAGCAAACTTGGTATTTCTAATAGCCACTAACTTAATTTCTCCTTTTGACATTTATATTTGCATTAATGAAATGACAGTTCATTTAGTTACCAATTTAATATTGAACTACCTTTTATATTCTTTTCCCACATTCCCTATAATTAATCAGGTGCAAATACTATGTATTTTACACTGATGTTATTTCTTTTTTTTTCTACTTTTTTAATTAATTTTTTATACATATCTCCCCATTGCCCCCCTCCCTCTCAGGCATAACCCAACCCCCCAGTGTCTGTGTTCATTGGTTATGCTTATATGCATGTGTACAAGTCCTTTGATTGATCTCTTATCTATCTCACCTAACTTTAATCTTACTGCTGTAATTTCACAGTTTGTTTGAAGCTATACTGCCTCTGCATCTATCCTTTTGTTCATTAGTTTATAATGATCCACAAATGAGTGAGATCATGTGATGCTTCTCCTTCATTGACTGGCTTATTTCACTAAGCATAAGGCTCTCCAGTTCCAACCAGGTTGCTGCAAATGGTAAGAATTCCTTCTTTTTAATGACAGCATAGAATTCCATTGTGTAGATGTACCACAGTTTTCTGATCCACTCATCTGCTGATGGGCACCTAGGCTGTTTCCAAATTGTAGCTATTGTAAATTGTGCTGCTATGAACATAGGGGTGCATAAATCCTTTCTGATTGGTGTTTGTAATTTCTTAGGATAAATTCCTAAGAGTGGGATTACAGGGTCAAATGGGAGATCCATTTTTAGTTTTTCGAGGAAACTCCATACTGTTCTCTACAGTGGCTGCACCAGTCTGCATTCCCACCAACAGTGCACAAGGGTTCCTTTTTCTCCTCATCCTCTCCAACACTTGTCTTTTGTTGATTTGTTGATGATTGCCATTCTGACCAGTGTAAGATGGTATCGCATTGGCGTTTTGATTTGCATCTCTCGGATGATTAATGACTTTGAACATGTTTTCATGTGTCTCTTGGCCTTCCTTCTGTCGTCTTTCAAAAAGGTTCTATTTAAGTCTGTTGCCCATTTTTTAATTGGATCATTTATCTTCCTTTTATTAAGTTGTATAAGTTGGCTGTAGATTTTGGAGATTAAACCTTTATCAGTGATAACATTTGCAAATATGTTCTCCCATACAGTGATCTTTCTTGTTGTTTTGTTGATGGTTTCTTTTGCTGTGCAAAAGCTTTTTATTTTGATGTAGTCCCATTTGTTTATTTTTTCTTTAGCTTCCATTGCCTTTGGAGCAGTATCAATGAAGTTCTTTCGGCATATATCTGAGATTGTGCTGCCTGTGGATTACTCTAGTATTTTTATGGTTTCTCTTCTAATGTTTAAGTCCTGTATCCATTTTGAGTTTATTTTTGTATTTGGTGTAAGTTGGTGGTCCAGTTTCATTTTTTTGCATGTATCTGTCCAATTTTCCCAACACCATTTATTGAAGAGGCTATCCTGGCTCCATTGAATGTTCATGCCTCCTTTGTCAAATATTAGTTGAGCATAGTGGTTTGGATGGATATCTGGGTTCTCTATTCTATTCCATTGGTCTATATGTCTGTTCTTGTGCCAGTACCAGGCTGTTTTGAGAACAGTTGCTTTGTAATACAGCTTGAAATCTGGTATTGAGATCCCACCTACTTTATTCTTCTTTCTCAGAATTGCTGTAGCTATTCCTGATCTTTTTTTGTTCCAGATGAATCTATAAAGAATTCTTTCTAGGTCTGTAAAATATGTCATTGGTATTTTAATGGGTAGTGTATTGAATCTATAGATTGCTTTGGGTAGTATGGACATTTTAATGATGTTGATTCTCCCAATCCATGAGCATGGTATGCTCTTCCATCTGTTAACATCTTCCTCTATCTCTTTTTTCAGTGTCCTGTAGTTTTCTACATATAGGTCTTTTTCCTCTTTAGTTAGGTTTATTCCTAGGTATCTTAATTTTTTTGGTGCGATGGCAAATGGGATTGCTTTTTTAGTCTCTCTTTCTGTAATTTCACTATTAGTGTATAGAAATTCCACAGACTTACTAGCATTAATTTTGTATCCTGCTACATTGCCAAATTCATTAATTAAGTCAATTACTTTTGGAATGGAGTCCTTTGGGTTTCTTATGTACAATATCATGTCATATGCAAATAAGGACAGCTTTACATCTTCTTCTCCAATTTGGATGCCTTTTATTTCTTCTTCTTGTCTAATTGCAATGGCTAATACTTCCAGTACTATGTCTAACAGGAGAGGTGAGAGTGGGCATCCCTGTCTAGTTCCCGTTCTTAGGGGAAATGGTTTTAGGTTTTGCCCATTGAGTAAGATGTTAGCTGTGGGTTTATCATATATGGTTTTATGATGTTGAGGTATCCTCCTTCTATTCCCACTTGGCTGAGAGTTTTTATCAAGAAAGGGTGTTGGATTTTGTCAAATCCTTTTTCTGCATCAATTGATATGACTGTGATTTTTATCTCTCAATTTGTTTATGTGATGTATCACGTTTATTGATTTGCCAACATTGTACCATCCTTGCATTCCTGGGATGAATCCTACTTGGTCATGGTGTATGATATTTCTGATGTACTGCTGGATCCAATTTGCTAGAATTTTGTTGAGGATTTTGCATCTATGTTCATGAGAGATATTGGCCTATAATTCTCTTTTATTGTGTTGTCTTTATCTGGTTTTGGTATTAGGGTGATGCTGGCTTCATAGAAGGTATTTGGAAGTATTCTTTCTTCTTGAATGTTTTTGAATAGTTTGAGGGGGATAGGTTTTAATTCTTCCTTGAATGTTTGGTAAAACTCTCCTGTGTAGCCATCTAGTCTCAGGCTTTTATTTGCTGGAAGCTTTTTGATGACTGTTTCAATTTCTTCCATAGTTATTGGACTATTGAGATGTTTGGCTCCCTCCTCATTGAGTTTTGGAAGGTTATATTTTTCTAGGAAAATGTCCATTTCTTACAGGTTGTCCAGTTTGTGGGAATAGAGTTGTTCATAGTATTTTTTAACAATCCTTTGTATTTCCACAGGGTCTGTTGTTATTTCTCCTTTTTCATTTCTGATTTTGTTTATTTGGGTCTTCTCTCTTTGCTTCTTGGTGAGCCTGGCTAGAGGTCCATCAATCTTGTTTATCCTTTCAAAGAACCAGCTCTTGGTTTTGTTGATCTTTTGAATTGTTTCTTTGGTCTCCAAGTTGTTTATCTCCGCTCTGATCTTCATTATTTCCTTCCTTCTGAGTACACTGGACTTTTCTTGTTGCTCTCATTCTAGCTCTTTGAGTTGTAGGGTCAGGTAATTTATTACTATTGTTTCCTGTTTTTTGCAGTAGGCTTGTAGGGCTATGAACTTCCCTCTCAAGACTGCTTTCACTGTGTCCCATAAATTTTGTATTGTTGTGTTGTCATTGTCATTTGTTGCTATGATGTTTTTTATTTCTTCCTTGATCTCTCTGGTTACCCAGTCATTGTTTAATAGCATGCTGTTTAGTCTCCATGCATTTGATTTCTTTCTATTGTTTTTATTATAGTTGATTTCCAGTTTTATGCCACTGTGGTCTGACAAATTGCTTGATATGATTTCTATCTTCTTGAATTTGAAGAGACTTTTCTTATTCCCCAACATATGATCTATCTTTGAAAATGACCCATGTGCACTGGAGAAGAATGTATATTCTGTGGCTTTGGGGTGAAATGTTCTGAAGATGTCAATTAATTTCATCTGCTCTAGTGTGTCATTTATGATTGATGTTACTTTGTGGATTTTTTTTTTTTAGAGGATTTGTCCAATGGTGACAGTGGGATGTTAATGTCTCCTACTATGATTGTATTGTTGTCAATCTCTCCCTTAATATCCTCCAAGAGTTTTTTTATATATTTAGGTGCTCCTATATTGGGTGTATATACGTTTACCAGAGTTATTTCTTTTTGTTGGATTGTTCCCTTTAGTATTATGAAATGGCCTTCTTTATCTCTTGTTATGTCCTTCACTTTGAGATCTAATTTGTCAGATATAAATATTGCAACCCCAGCTTTTTTTCATTTCCATTTGCCTGAAATACCATCTTCCATCCCTTCACCCTCAATCTGTGTGCATCTCTTTTCCTGAGGTGGTTTCTTGCAGACAGCAGATATATGGATCATGTTTTCTTACCCAATCGGTTACTCTATGTCTTTTGATTGGAGCATTTAATCCGTTTACATTTAAAGTTATTATTGATAAGTACTTATCTGTTGCCATTTTTAGTCCTTACCCCCGAGTTCCTTCTGTGCTTCCTCTTTCTTTTTATTACAGCAGACCCTTTAACATTTCTTGCATTGCTGGTTTGGTGGTAATATATTCCCTTAGTTCTTTTTTGTCTGTGAAGCTTTTGATTTCACCTTCAATTTTGATTGAGAGTCTTGCAGGGTACAGTATTCTTGGATTCAGACCCTTCCTTTGCATGACTTTGTATATTTCATTCCATTCCCTTCTGGCCTTATGAGTTTCTGTTGAGAAATCAGTAGCTAGTCTTATGGGGGTTCCTTTGTAGGTAACTTTCTGTTTCTCTCTGGCTGCTTTTAAGAGTCTTACTTTGTTGTCGGTGTTTGCCAATGTAATTATAATGTGCCTTGATGTCGGTTTGTTGGGGTTCATTTTGCTGGGACTCTGTGAGCTTCTTGGATTTGTGTGGGGTTTTTCTTTCCTATAGTGTGGAAATTTTCTGTCATTATTTCTTCAAACAGGTTCACTAATCCTTGTTGTTTTCACTCTTTCTGGAACCCCAATTATGCAGATGTTGTTTTGTTTCATGTTATCTCAAAGTTCCCTTAGGCTCTCCTCTTGCTTTTTAACTTTTTTTTCTAGAAGCTGCTGTACTTGGGTATTTTTTCCTACCATGTCTTCTAGCTCACTGATGCGGTCCTCTGTTTATTCTAGTCTACTTTTGATGCTTTCTATTGAGTTCTTCATAGCAGTGATGTCATTTTTCATTTCTTCTTGATTATTCTGCATTTTTTAAGGTTCTTCTGCATTTCTTCCTGCTTTTTTTGTATTTCTTCTCACTGCTTCTGCATTTCTTCTTGCTTCTTCTTCATTTCCTCTTGGGTCTTCTTCATTTCCTCTTGGCTCTTACTCACAATGTTGAACTTGTCTTCCATTCTTTTCATCCACCTTATGATCATTTCTCTGAACTGTTTCTCTGGCAGGCTTATTTCTGCTTGTATTCCATTTATTTCCTTTTCAGGTGATAACTGCCTATCTGTCGTATGTGGGCAATTTCTTCTTCTGCCCATGGTTTTTCTTCTCCGGGTGTCTGGTTATGTAGTTCTCTCTCCTACGTTGATTCAAAGGCATAAACTACAACACGACTCGGTACAGCACACAAGACACTGAACAGAAATGTATTCATGATGTTAATAATCACCATAAAGGTGACCACCAATGAAAGACAAATTAGGGTAAATTGAGAAAGTGGAAGAGGAAATTGAGGGAAAAAGAAAGGAAAGAAGTGCCAAAATCAAATTGGGAGAGGGAGAAATAAATAAATAAATAAATAAATAAATAAATAAATAAATAAACTTAAAATAAAATAAAATTAAATTTTAAAAAAGGAGAAGAAAAAGAAAAGAGAAAGAGAAACAAAGTCAGAGAGAAAATAAAGCGGATAAGAGAGAAAAGGGGAACAAAATATAGATGTCGGGAGAAAACTCCAATAGAACAGTCATTACTCCCAATAAAGGCCAGCAACCAGTACCTAGAGATTAATACAAACTGCAGATCACAACTGGTATCGAGGGAGGCGAGGGAAAAGAGAGGTAAAAAGAAAAGCAAGCAAAAAGCAAAATAAAACAAGTAGAATACGCTAAAACATTCTCATGAAAAAGTTAAAAAAAAATAGATATAATCACTGTTCAGGCAAACAGTAACAAAAGGACATAGAGAAAAAACAGCTTTTTGGCTAGTGAAGACAAGAGGAGAGAGGTTTCTATGGACTTGTAGTAGGGGATTTGAAATTAGATATATAGGTGGGGTGAAATTTTAACCAGGTAAAGAGAAAGAATAGGGGGAAACTAAAGTTGGAAAAGGGAAAGAGAAACAAGACAACAAAATGGGGAAAGTTAGGAGGAAAGTGTTGGCATAAAGGTAGAGTTGAGTTGGAGTAAAATTATGCTAAAGGAAAGATGAAAATAGTATGTCCAAAAAGGTAAAATACTAGTAGTAAGTAATAATACTAGTTGCAAACAAAAATGTAATAATCAAAAAGGTAAAATCAATTTAGGCAGAAAGAAAAAAATAGTCTTTTAATTAAAATATGTAAAAATGAAAAAAAAAAAGAAAAAAGGAAAAAGAAAAAATAGAGTGGTCATTCACTTCCACTATTATTCTGCTTGGCACTCCTTTTTCCCAGTAGGGAAGTTATTGCGGTTCCCTGTTTTGCACTGTTGACATTTTAATCTCTTTATTCTTTTGTGGTTATGAGAGAGTCAATTTGTGCGTCCTCCACTGCGAGGCAGTGTTTTGGAATTGATCTCTGAGACAAAGCACAGGACCTCTCTAGGCTGTGCTCAGATCCTGCTATTCTATGGTTCTCAAAACCGGTTTGTGGGGATTTTGCAGCAGGGACACTGTAATAACTCCCAGGCTGTCCCTCTGCCTCAGATAAAAAATGAGTCATTTTCCAGAGCTCCCCTCTGTCAACAGCTCAGAGAGTTTGCCTCCACACTTAGGGACCACACCCTGACCACCTCTGCAGACCTCTCCAGAGGCAGCTTTCCCACAGTCCGGCTCCCACAGTGTGCGAGTCTCTGTTCTGAGGGGCAGGAGACCTCACATTATCCCAGGCGAAATCTGACCTTTCCGTGTGCCATGTGGATCTCTGAATCCACCGCGTGTCTGTACCAATTGTAGAGCAGTGTTCTGGTTCCCAGGCTTTTCGGTGGGTGTTTCAGCCACAGCGTTTAAACCGCCACAGACATCCACCTCCCTCTGCAAGATGGTGTGGTCTCCGCATTTTCGCTGGTGGCTGCGGCAGACAAAAACCCTGTGGCAGTAGAGCTGCCTGGCCAGGAGAGCCCCATCCAGCAGATCCCCGCTTTCTCATGGAGGATAACTGACTCTTAACTTGCCAACAAACACTCCCCGTGCAACTCTCAGCTGCTCTCTCTCCCTCTGCCCAGCGTCTATTCCACTGCCATTTTCCCGAGAACTCTGATGTTATTTCTTATATAATCTGAATCATATTTTCAGGGTCACCACCAAGTTCACGCCTTCACTACTACTCTTAGCCAAATAAACTAATATATTCAATATCTTCCCTCTCTGCTCCATCTGTTCATCATTGTCACCATAATCTTCCAACAAGAATTTGGTTACACCAGTCCCAATTTTACTCAAGTTTCAGCAGCAAACAGATGGCACATTCAAACTGGGGGTAATTTGAAGATAGTTTAACAAAAAAATTAAATAGGTGTTGGATGCATGAAGGAAGAACACAGGAGATGAGGGGATACCCTAGGGGGTTCTGTTACATTGTTTCTCCCATAATTCTACCTGATGGAGAGAAAGAAGGAAGTGGTTATTGAAACACAGAGATAAAGGGGCAGTGTGGAAAGGTCACCTATCATAAAGGAGGTAGCCAGCCTCACAGGAAGAAAATTAAAGCATATAACCCACCTCATTCTCTTTCTGTCTCCCTTCAGTGGGCAAAACCAACTAGAAGCCCAAAGGCAAGAAATCTCATGAATGTGGTCCAGATAGGTATTGCAGGGTATGTGTCTGAAGGGGCAGTTAGAGGACACTTCAACCCTCTTAAATATCCAATAAGTCCTTATTGCCTATGAGACAAGCACAGAGTTTAAGGGCTTTTGTGAATGGCCTAAATCTTTTCCATTCGATTCACTAGCTTTATTATTAGCTTTATGGGTCAAATTGGCTTACAAGATTAATCCCTATTTTTCTATTTCTCTACACTATATGCCTTGCTCTATATTGAAATAACTTCTTTCTTCCTTTGACACATCACTACCATCTGGAAAACATATATGCTTTGATATGTGCTTTACCATTTCTCATTCACATTTCTTCCTCAGTGTATATATAGTAGGCATCACTTAAATTTCTAGAAATCTAACTTCTGTCTTATTTAAACACGTATTATATTTCAAGTTGTCCTTGAGGTAGGCAGAATTCTAAGATGCCTTGGAGATCTCCCTGCTAAGACTCCCTATCGTATATGCCCTATTGAAGCAAGAATTGTAGGGAGACATAGGCAAGCTTAGGGATTTCTTCGAGTTGGGGTCCTTGGGGAAAAAGCACAAAGGCTGCAGACTGGGAGAAGGTACATTTCCATAACACAGGGAAGCCAGGTGCAGTTACATCTCCATAAGACAAAGAGGAAGCAACAGCTATATTTCCATAAGAAAAGGAAACTGGAAGTAACCAAGAAAGGTCCATATTTACAAAATAAAGAGAAGGAAGCCCTTCATTCAGAAGGAGAGGAAGAAAGCCCAAAGGGAATAGGGAAATTCATAAGGAAGGAGGTGGGGAGAACCTCACATTCCAACTGGCTTCTCACATTCCAACTGGCTTCTCACATTC
>JAAGEH010002292.1:0-89015 GCA_011751065.1 Lasiurus cinereus | reverse complement strand
CTCTCTCTCTCTCTCTCTCTCTCTCTCTCTCTCTCTCTCTCTCTCTCCCCTTCCCCCTCCCCCCAGCCTCCTCCCCCGCCCAGCCCAGGAGCTGAGTTTCCCCGTCCCCTTTTAGCTGTTTTTTTTTAGGAAACCCATTTGTCTTTTTTTTTTTTTTTTTTGGAAAAACCATGCTGCCTAAATAGCTGTTTTAAACATCTCTGGGTGCCAAACCCCTCACCTCTCTCCTCTGACAAAAATAAAAAAAAAAATCATTAAAAAGAAAAAAAAAAAAGAACAACTTTAATGAACTGGGTGGTTTCTTTAGCACTGGGGTTCATGGAACTCCCCCAAGCGCTTCTGTCCCTGTAAAACCAAACCGATCCCTCGGGAGGAGTCCGAGGTGGAGGACCCGCAGCCTGGGTGCCTGCAGGAAGCCCGTTCCTTTCCCTCCGAGGGTCACGGACCAGAGTTCAGCGCGATGGAGTGCGCCAGGCGTAGGGACAACCGCATGCCGCTTCATTTCTGGTGAAAAAAAAAACACCCTTTACGGGGTGCACAGCGCGGCCGGTTCCCGGGGAACTCCCCCCGTTCCGGGGACGCGTTTTCAGGCTCGACCTTTCGGGGAGGGGGGGGGGGGGGGACTTGCCTGAGGTTCTCTGCTCTCTCTCCCCATCCTCCCCCGTCCTCCTCCGACCACCGCCACCTCTCGCGCCCCGGCAGTTTGCAAATTGCCCGTGTGGCCCGCCCCTCCCGGTGGGTGCTCTCCGCTCTGCCCCCTCGGTCCTCTCTCCCCCGGCGCCTTCCGAGCAGACGCCTCTCCTCTCCTGGGGCTGCCTCTCCCCGCCGCGCCCCCCGCGCCCCCACCTGCCCCCGGCTCTCCCCGCCCCTCCTCCCGCCTCCCCCGCGGCGGCGCCCTGACCCTTCAGTGCCCGGTGCGGGTCTGTCCCGGGGCCCGTGTCCGGGCGGCCGTCGCCTCGCCGGGCGGAGCTGGTGAGAGGCGGGGTTCGCGGGGCAGGCGAGCGGGCGTCGTTCGTGGCCGGCAGAGCCCGGGGGAGCCGGAGGGACGCGGGGAAAGGCAGCGAGCGAGTGGGAGGCGCGGCGCGCGCGGCGGCGGCGGACGAGTGCAGTCGCCGCCAGCGCCTTCGCGCGGCGCCCCAGTCACTGCAGCTTGTCGCCCTAGAGCTGTGCCCGGGGACCGCCGCGACCCAGAGCCCATCTCCGGCAGAGAGGTACCAAAGACCGCAGGAAAGGAGAGCGCGGGAGGGGTTCCCGGGAGGAGCGGCGGCTGAGCAGACGCAGGAACAATGCCGCCGCCGCCGCCGCCGCCGCCAGAAAACCTTCGCCTGAAGCCCGGGCGGAGCGCAGGCGAGCCGCCTCCAGCCGCCGGCTCTCCCACGGCCCTTGGGGGTGGGGGTTCCCGGGGTGGCTCCGAGGAGGCTCAGTTTGGCTGGGATAAGAAAGTTGTTCTTCCTCGCATTTCCCCCTGCCAAGCGGTTTTCAGATCTGCCTGGTTCCAGCCAGGATGTCACTCCCCTAAGATCCCCCTCCAGGAGCAGCGACTAGGTGACACATTATTGGGCGGTAAACCCCTTGAGGGGCAGAGAAGGTAGTCTAAACATTTAAAACGCTTCCCACCACCGGCTCCTGACTGTCCAGCCCCGTGCTTTGTGAGCAGACATGAAAAACCACCTGCAGGGAATTTAAAACTGGGAATCATTTATTCCAGAGGAGGTTGTTAGTGCCGTATAGAGATGAGGGAAGTTATGTGTCTAAAATTTGATTCATTTGTGATTATTCTAAGTCACGAGCAGTTGGCCTCCACAAAGGTATTTATACTACTTTCTTTTTTTCCCATTTCCACGACCACCTAAGACTTAGGAAATGTAAATTTAGAAAGCTAGCTAACCTGGGTGTCTAGTCTCTGCATTTTTACAGGTACTTCATATACTAATTTTTGTTCTTTCTATACTGAAACTACAGTAGTCTATTTTCTCTATGTAAGTTCTCATACTGCACATAAAAAAATACTGGGTCATAATATATTTCTCAAAAACCTATTATACTTGATGATAAATAGGATCACATGTATATAAATATCACTAGGGAAAGGTGGGAGTACATGTGTTTTAGTGTAAAACCTATAGAATGTCTTGGCATTTCAATCAGCCATTACAACTAGCAGAACACCAGCTTTCTGAAATGAGCTCAGAAGCAAAGGCCAAGCATGGATTTTAAATATTAAATGTTAAGTACAAAAACATTGTTTACTGTGCCCTTGACAGAGAATAAATCTAAGTCTCTACGCACTGCTGAGTGATTGAGTGATTCACAGAGAAAGTGGAAGTTAATCATTACGCAGGCCCTCTGATTACATGGTTTGATTAAAAGAAGTAACTGTTTTCTGTAAGCCTGCTATTCCACAGTTAGCCTTTCCAATCCTCTTAACATAAGCAGAAATTGAGGGAGTCAGCCTTTCAGCAGACTACACACTCAGGTTCCTGCAGTGAGGGGCAGAGAAAGTCCTCTTTAGCTCCCCCTCCTTTTCTCAGCCTCCCTCCTCCTCCCACCCCCAGCAGTGTTTTATTTTGTGAAAAATTCCTTTAATACTTAGATATAATGCATTTTCAAATATAAATGTCTGGGGTGATTTGAAGTTGAAGATGGATTATAGACTCACAGAAGGCAGGCTGAGAACTTCATCTGCTGCAGGTAGAGTGTTAGAGGCTTGATGACTTTACACGCCTGGGTGACTTCCCTTTCTAAAGTCTCTTCCCACCTGGAACTTCTCATATTTTATTCCTCTTCTATTACTTCCACATGGTTATTTCCTTAAATTGGTTCTCCAGGATTTTTTTTAAACAAGATAATTAAATAACTATAACTAGAGAATACACATATAAATCTGAGCTCTCTGAGATGACAAATAACATTTTTTAAGCAAAGCTTATTTTCAGAATTCTTTTTAAAATTTTTATACAAAGGAATTATTTTCTGACTTACCTAACAAATACTAATTTGTAGTTTTTGTAAGCAAAACATAATTGGAATTGATAGATCTGAAACCACAACAATTCAACAGTCCACTTTTGCACATTTTTAAAGTGAAGGTTGATGTTTATTTTCATCTTATTAGATTGTAAAGTGGGAAGATTCCTATGATTCCTCAGTTATATTTCAGTTATTTTGTAAAGAGAATCACTTGAATCCAGTTCAGCAAACTTATTTTTTGTTGTTTTTTTAAACATGGGTCTGGCCTTGCAGATCTCTTATTAATGATGGCCAGTGGTTCCTTATAGCTAGAATGCTAAAATCCAGAACACTAATGGCATTCAACTCCTTTCAGTATTTATTCCCCAAATTTTACTTTTTAGATTTAAACACATTGCATTTGAACTCATCCCTAGTATATTCATTATTCCATTCACAAAACTCTTATTTACTACTTTCCTCAATAGTACATACTTTGCTTATGGTAACATTTCTTTATGAATTATTTCCCACTGCCCCTTGCTTCCCCCCACATAAACACTCAGCAACTGTAGGACTTGAGAACATTTTGTTTTCTTAGAATAGTCTTTCCTCCATCACCCTGCTTCCTTCTGTAAGCTTACTCTGAGCTTTCAAAAGACATGATTCATATCAGGAGTAGCCTACTTTTCACACTTCTAGATGGTTGGCACCCTCCCTGGATAGCAAGTTCCCAGAGGTCAAAAACCAGACCTGACTTATCACTTCATTCAGAATGCTTAGCCCCATGTCTGAACATAAAGTAGACCACAAGTGAATATTAAATGCATTATTTAAAAATGCATTTGGTTATGAGGCAGTAGAACATGACTAACAGTGGATTAAGCAAATAAGAGTTTACCCTTACATCATAAACATTCATAGACAGTTGCTTAATCATTTAGGAATCAGCTTGTTTTTATCATTTTGGAACTTTTCTTCTCATGGTCATAAAATTGCTGTTGTGCCTCTAGTATCATGTCTGCTTTCTAGGTCCCCCAGAAGATAACAAAGACTACTCTGGAACAAGATTGCTGAACCTTGGCACTATTGTCATTTGGGGCCAGATAAGTTTGTGCCATGGGGGAGTATCCTGTACATTGTAGGATGTTGAGTAACACTTGTGGTCTCTACTGACTAGATACAGTAGCATACCCCTCTCACCCCTCTAGTTATGACAATCGGGAATATTCTAGACATTGCCACATGTCCTTTAGAGGTAAATCATTCTGGGTTGACAATAACTACTCTTCCATCAAAGGAAGGCAATTCCCTGTTTCCTACTCTCCATTTTTTTTTTTTTAAATTGCAATGATGGTGGGATCTTTTTCTTTGTTATTGTTGTTTGTTTAACAAATGGGAAAGAACTCTATGAAATTGTAGAAAGAAAAAAAAAGGACAGGAAAGGGTCAAACAAGCTTTTTCCTTGAGCATTTGGTCCTTGTGTGTGCGTGTGTGTGTGTGTGTGTGTGTGCGGTGTATGTGTGTGTGAGATGTGGACATTCTCCCCATAGACTTCTTTCTCATATCACTTCCAGAGCTGTGTCAGTGGGCCACCTCCAGCTACCAGAGAAATTGGGAAATATATTTTTAGTGTGGTATACCACTACCTTGGAGAAAATCAGAATCTGAAAAAAGAATGAGAAATGAATTTGTGTTTGAAAACTAGAAGTGTTTGCCTCTATTACAGGAAAAATGAATATGTAAAATTCACTAAGTACTTTTAAAAAGAGAAAAAGTAAAGAGCTATAATAGAGAATAGATATATTTTTTTCACATGCTAAATATTTATAAAACAACTATGATGATACTGAGGTTTTTTTTTCCCTGATGATATTTTACTTGGAAAATAACTGGGCCGAATGGCCACATCTTGCTCTCTATATATGTCAGATGGCACCTCATTTCCTATAATCCAGTGAATAAAGCAGTAGTTTTATATTTATGTCTATGAATTAAATAGTGGCCAATCACAAGAAATGTTGTCAAAGGAGATGTTGTCAAATGGATATCTATTGTTTTTATATTCCTTTCTAAAGCTTGTATTTAGAAAGATAACATTTCCTAGTGATGGCATTAGGTTAAATAATGGTTTCTTGTACAGATGTGTTATCATGGGCTATAGTAACTTTAAATTAGGTTGCTCAATTATTTATCTCAGTGTGGTAAAAAAAAAGTGCTATTAGAGTCCATTTTAGGAAAGAATTCTACTTTACAAAGATTATCATGACTGTGATGGTAAATGATCTTGTCTGGTTGAGTACAAAGTTGTTTTTGTTTTTAAATTTCTTATTCTTGTCTTTCATTCTTTATGAATTTGTGGAATGCCAATTGTGCTCATTTCTGTGTAGAATATAGAAATATAAGATATGCTCTCTATTAAGAAACTTTGGCTTGCAGGTAACAGAAGGCCCAATTACAGGCCTATCCAGTAAACACTTACATTACCTTGCAGAACAAAGATTCTGGAGGTATACTGGTCCAGGGTTAGCTACTTCAGCAGTTCCAGGATGCAGGACTCTGAGACAATCTTACTGGAATTTTGTAGGTTCCCCATCTTTGGAAGAAAATAATATGTTTACCACAGAGCCAAAGGTCACCTCTTCAAATAGTCCAACTCAAAGCAAAAATATGAGAGGCAGGCTTTTTCTCATGGCAATGGGAGGAAAATGTTCCAAAGGTATCAGCAGATTTCCTTTATGCCTGCTTGACTCAAGCTATGACCCTTCCCTCTTCTCATCACAGGCAAAGAGAAAATGCCTCCTATGACTGGTTTTGACCAATGATGCTTCTTTCCCTGGGCTGGAGGACAGATCTGCTTTCTCTGGACATAGTGATGTCACACAAACAAAACCAGAACTCTTGCTTACTGGAGAAAGAAGGCAATAGCTGTAACCTAGGGTATCTATAGGGTGTGCCATAAATATTATATCCTCATCAAATTTCTTAGAATATGGAATGCCTATATTATAATTAAACTAGAGGGTGGGTCCCTTGGCATGGCCTGTGGGGATCAGGCTAAAGCTGGCAGTCCAGTGTCGCCTACTGCTCCTGCCTGCCACTCCTGCCTGCTGCTCCTTCTCATATGGCCCCCACTATGCCTGTTGCCTCCTCTTGGTAGGCTCGCTGCTGCTCCACTGTGGTATCCAGGTTGCAGTGGCCAGCTGTGAGCCCTGTGTCTGGCTAAGCAGCACTCCTGCTGTGGGAGCACACTGACCATCAGGGGGCAGCTTCTCCATTGAGCATCTGACTCTTGTGGTCAGTGCACATCATAGCGACCGGTCAAATGGTCAAATGGTTGCTTAGGCATATATATATATATATATATATATAGACTAGAGGCATGGTGCATGAAATTCGTGCATGAGGGAGTGGTCCTTCAGCCCAGTCTGCACGCTCTCCATTCTGGGACCCTTACCTGGATCGGGCCTAAATGGGCAGTCGGACATCCCTCTCACAATCCAGGACTGCTGGTTCACAACTGCTTGTCCATCTGCCTTCCTGATTGCCTTTAACTGCTTCTTCCTGTCAGCCTGATCACCCCCACCCCCTCACCACTTTCCTGCCAGCCTGATTGATGCCTAACTGCTTCCCTACCAGTCTGTTTGCCCCTAACTGCCCTCCCTTGCAGGCTTGGTACTCTCCCCACACCAAACTGCTATCCCCTGCAGGTCTAGGTCCCCCTAACTGCCTTTCCCTGCAGGCCTGATCACCCCCAACTTCCCTCCTCTGCTGGCCTGGTCCCTCCCAACTCCCTCCCCTGTTGGCCATCTTGTGGTGGCCATCTTGTGTCCACATGGGGGCAGGATCTTTGACCACATGGGGGCAGCCATCTTCTGTGTTGGAGTAATGATCAATCTGCATATTACTCTTTTATTAGATAGGATAGAGGTCTGGTGCATGGGTGTGGGCCAAGCTAGTTTGCCCTGAAGGGTGTTCTGGGTCACAGTGGGGGTTCTTTTGGGGCACAGGGAGGCCTGGGCAAGGGGCCTATGGTGGTTTGCAGGCTGACCACACCCCCTGGACACCCAAGAGGAGGCCCTGGTATCTGGGATTTATTTATCTTCTACAATTGAAACTTTGTAGCCTGGAGCAGAGCCAAGCCTCCTGTTTGCTCAGTGGTGACAACCATTTCTGTTGGGATTTATTTATCTTCTACTAGGGGCCTGGTGCATGAAATTTGTGCACTGGGGAGGGGTCCCTCAGTGGAGCCTGCCCCCAATCACATACTGGGAGCCCTCAGGGGATGTCCTATTGATCGTTTAGGCACACTCCCTGTTGGAGCAGTCTGGCATCCCTTTGCGGGAGGCGACCAGGCTGATCAGGGAAAGGCGCCAGCCCCATCACTCTGCTACTGTATCCACTGCTAGTAACTGCAGCCACCAAGGTGTTTTCATCAATATGGGCTCCAGTCTTTTCACCATGAAAAAATGACAACTTCCTTTAGGCATTCTCAAGATGTGCCTTTCATAAAATATGTCATTTTTTTATTTTTTATTTTTATCCTCACTTAAGGATATGTTTCCATTGATTTTTTCCCCCCCTTCCCTCTGATTCTAGGCTCAGCCACTTCCCAAGCCCCTCTGATGGCAGGCTTGGTCACTTCCCAAACCTATAGCCTCCCCAACAGGCTGTAGGCTTGGGAATCGAGCACCCCCCTGCCCCTCTGATCCCAGGCTTGGCCCCTTCCCAAGTCTACAGCCTTACAGTACTCCCAGCCCCCAAGCCTAAAGTCTCCACGGGATGGCCGGCTGGGAGTGACCTGTGTGCCGAGGAGGTTTCTGGGACCCAGTATGTATGTAAATTAACTACTATTTTTATTGGGTTAATCTGATTAGCTGTGGGCATAGTGGAGGTATGGTCAATTTACACGTTTCTCTACTATTAGGAAAGATCATTGCAACATTGTAGCCTTAAGTGGAGACATAGGCTGGTCAGGGTGTGCCGAAAGCTCAGCATCTTCCATTGCTGGGAAACCCAAACATCCTTCCTACTGTCTCTGTGGCCGCAGCCATCTTGGTTGGGGTTAATTTGCATACCCACTCCTGATTGGTTGGTGGGCGTGGCTAGTGGGTGTAATGTATGATGGTTAATTTGCATATTACTCTTTTATTAGATAGGATGTTTGAGCATTTGCACTCATGAATACACATACACACACATTGAATGGTCTTTGAATCCATGGACATAAACTCTATACCTGTCAGGCTGTATGCTTCTGACATAGATTGATTGCTTTCATGGTGTCTCATAGATATTTAAAAAAATAATAATATCTAAAGAATCATAAAATCTATAAATCATCCTTAGAAAGAATTATTACTAACACAATTGTTACATTACATGTCTAAATCCAAAGTCCTACATTTTCAACTTATAACTACATCATGGAACAACCATAGCTAAACCAGAATATGTCTTCTTTACTAACTTAGTAGATCATCTGTGTTTGTCATGTGCTCTTAAAATAATAATTGAGGAATAATGTGATAAATAACTGAACCGTTTTGCCAAGTCTTTGTCATGAAGGAAGATTTAACCTCCTTAATGTCCAAATTACGATGATCACCTGCTTTTGTCCCTTAGAACCTTCAACTGCTTACTTGGAGGATCTAAGAGACAGATCTAGTTTTGAGCTCACATAGCAGTGACTATCTCTCATAGAATAATATGCCTTTATTTTCAATATTTTGTCTGACTTCTCGGAAGGGAAGCACAGCAGATTTTGTATTAAATTTAAAAAGAGTCCTTAACCATCTCCTTTTATCTTGCTTCATTATTTGAATCCATTTTTAACTTAAACTTTGCTTCAAGGTTTGATTATATGTGTGATTTTTATCATAAGCAGCTTCTACTTGGAAGGAGGAAGAATACATATGTACATGTATACATGCATGTGCAAACAAATGAAGGCTGTGATATATCACGCAGTAAATGTCATTTTTCTGAATGAATATATGCTCAAAAATTAGACAATGTTGTGTGCAGTAAACTGCTGAATTTTGTTCTCATCAGCATGTACAATGGGATTTCAGGGGAAAAAGGTACCAGTGGTTCTTGAATCATTTTGATGGAGATCCACATTGTAATTTGCAGGCAGATGGAATCTAAGGGAAGGAAGATGTAGAAAAAGTTTAAATAAGATGAATTTATTATACATATTTTTCTCTATGATCAGAGAGCAATTGTTCTTAACCTTTTTCCTCTCTAGCATTTCAGTAACTTCATTTTTTTACTTTTATTATTATTATTATTTTTAATGTATTGATTTTAGAGAATGAGTAAAGGGTGGAGAGAGAGAGAGAGAGAGAGTAAGAAAGAGAGGTCAATTTGTTTCACTTATTTATGTATTCATTGGTTGATTCTTTTATGTGCCCTAACCTGGGATCAAATTGGCAACCATGGCTTATCTGGATGATGCTGTAAGAAGTCAAGCTACCTGGCCTGGGTAGTAACCTTATTTCTACTCAACAACTTTCTATCCAGTATAAAGGGGCAAATAAGCTTTAACAACAAAGCATATTGTGAAAGACCCATAACTATAAAGGATGGATTTGATATCTTCTTGTCTCAATGCAATTTTTTTTTGTCTCAAAACAAGTGCTGACTATTATCATTTTATTTATTTTTTAAAAAATTTATCTTATTGTTGAAAGTATTATAGATGTCTCCTTTTTTTTCCCTCCCATTGATCCTCTCCTCCCCACTTCCCTACTCCCTCCCAACCCCCGACCCTCCCAGACTTTCACCACACTATTTTCTGTGTCCATATGTTATGCATATATGAACGTACATTCTTTGGTTAATCTTTTCCTGACTCACCCCATCCCCATCCTTCCCTCTGAGATTCATCATTCTGTTGCATACTTCCATGTCTCTGGATCTATTTTGTTTTCCAGTTTCATTTGTTTATTTGATTCCATATATGAGTGATATAGTGTGATACTTATCTTTCTCTGACTGACTTATTTCACTTAGCACGATACTCTCTAGATCCCTCCACACTGTGTCAAAGGGTAAGAGATCCTTCTTTTTTTACTGCTGCCTAGTATTCCATGGTGTAAATGTACCACAGTTTTTTTAGCCACTTATCTACTGATAGGCACTTTGGCTGTTTCCAGATCTTAACTACTGTAAACAGTGCTGCTATGTGCAAAACATGTGCATATTTTCTTTCTGATTAGTGCTTCTTAGAATATACTCCTAGAAGTGGGATCACTGGATCAAATGGCAGCTCCATACTTAATATTTTGAGGAAACTCCACACTGTTTTTCATCGGATGCATTTTCAGAGTGTCTCATCTTTCCATCTATCCTGTGCTCTTTTTTTCAGGCTCCACGCTTGAAGCTGTTTGTATCTCAGAAACCACCTTTGACCCAAACTCATTGCCTCCAGGGTGTGTGTGTGTGTGTGTGTGTGTGTGTGTGTGTGTGTCTGATATATGAACCAAACTTAAAATCTTAAAATTATAGTTAGTAACTCTATCTATGTTTAGGGTCAGAAATAGATGCCTCCACTTTTTGTTTTAATAGATGTATTTGAAAGTGGAAACAGGGAAGTTGGGTTTGAAATAGATTTACAGTTTAGAGGGCACCCTTGTATTAAGTGAAGACCACCAGGGGGGTATGTTTACTAAGCACCTTTCTGAATTTCTTTCCTCTGGACCTATGCAGTAGCTTGTATTCAGCAATGCACTGTGAAATGATTAAGGTTCTCAGCATTAACCCTAGGAGCTGCAAGTTCCCAAAGCCCTCCTCAGGGAATAGAAGGTTTAATTATGTATTTAATATGTCATATTTACCCACAAACTAAGGAACCACTGGATTACAGGATACGTCATTATTTTATATACACTTTAGAAAGAAGGCACACCCCAACTGAATCCTTTAGAATTTTTTAAAATTTAATAGAAAGCCACTTAGACTTAAATAGATGTAGATTTTTATAAAATATCAATCTTTTATAGGTATAAAAAGTTTAATATCAACAAATACATTACTTTAAGAATTCCCAAAACTGTGCTCACCTCACTACTAAATATTGTATTTGTTCTGCAAGCAATGCAGAAAGTTCAATAGAACTGTTAGGATTAAGGATCCTTCTCCTGGATGAGAAAGAGCACTGAACAAATCAAAGGCCAACAAAGGATGCAAAAGTGAGAAGAGGCAAGGAGATAATACATTTTTCCATTAAGAACAAAGAAATTCCCACAAGGAAATAACTATCACTATATATAAATGCTCTGCTTAAAAAGAAAATCTTCAGCAAGAGAACATTGGCAGATACAAATGAAGATCTTATTGGGTTTTGTTTTAACATTACCCAACCACATACCACTGATTTAAAAAACACGAGTAAAAGGAAGAAGAGACTGGGGTTGGATCAGTCAGAGGCTAGTATTTGTGGATATAGCTTGACAGTTCTTAATATGCAGTTCCACAGACAACAGTGTTTCTTCCTTGTATTGTATTTGAAAATTGCCACTGCTCTTAAGTGGCCAGAAAGCTGGGTATTTACTTTCTGATGAATAACAAGCTCTCCAGAGGTATTCCACTCTCCCTTCCCTTATTGTAGCTGCAGTCGCCACAAAGAAAACACTGTGTTCCCTCTCACCTACCTATTTTCCCAAAAAGCAAGGTGATTTATAGAGCATGAAAAATACCTTTCCTCTTTCGACTATATATTCTCAAAGCTCTCCTTTAATGCAACTACAGTGTAGAAATGCACATATAATATCGCTGCAAATAAGTAGAGTTTCATTGAATGATTAATTGAAATTATTTTAATCCTATACTTAGGTCACTTTCTCCATAAGAAAACTATTCAAGATATTGGAATTTAAGATGGAAAAGATAATTTAATGGCTTAGAGTCTTAGACCATTAATTAGGGTGTTGAGGTTATATTCACATTGCAATCACATTTTTTATGACTAAAGATGAAAATCACAATTTTTGATTCCAGATGATCTGTCAAACATGTTACAAAAAGAAATAATTCACTTAACTTTTTTTCCCAAAAAAATATCCAATGGCATTTTCAGCTAAGTAGTTGAAAGGGTCATAATGGTTTTTTAAACAATAATAGGTCTACATTCTCAGTTTGCAGG
Source organism: Lasiurus cinereus (assembly GCA_011751065.1). NCBI lineage: Eukaryota > Metazoa > Chordata > Mammalia > Chiroptera > Vespertilionidae > Lasiurus > Lasiurus cinereus. The sequence goes on along the minus strand of JAAGEH010002292.1, from coordinate 76,918 downwards.
GGATAGAAATGAGGCTGAGATAAGATATCACTTCCTTGGTATACAATGATAGGACTTGGACCAGACTATTCTGATCTTCGTGTGATGCCTTTATGTAATGTCTTAATTTTACATACAAGGCAGTAATAAATATATCAGCACCCCATGTGATATATATCTGTGACTATATAATTATTAGTTTAGAAGTGCAGGCAAGACTTGCCAGAACTTACAGAAAATGAAGTTTAATTTTTAGGCAGATTTATGAAAAAAGTGTTCCTTAAATTTTTTTTAAAATTATTTATTGTTGAAAGTATTACATATGTCTCCTTCTCCCCCCACACCTCGCTTGACCTCTCCCTGGCTACTCCCTCACCATTCCCCCACCGTCCCCAGCTCAGGCCCTCACACCCCTACTGTTCATTAGTTATGTTTATATCCATGCATACAAGACCTTTGGTTGATTTCTTACCACTCTCCCCTTCACCCTTCCTTGAAGAAGATTGGGTTATGTCTAAATGGAGAAGTGAAAGCAAAGCGTTGCTTGAACTAAATAAAATTTAAGACTAGGACATGTAGCAGAGGTAATTGGTCATTCTAAACTTTTTTGAAAGTAAAAATAAATAATAATAATAATAAACACCTCACATTGAGAAATACTACTGTAGAAAAAAATGGTGCTTATTGAAAAGATAGATATCTTTCTGTGTTGAATATTTTGGCTCAGGACCTCTGCAGATCATAAATATTAAATGTATCTTCACTCTGAGATAAACAATCCTTGGAAAAACTGGTTTATATCACTCATACCAGGAAAAACTCATTTCTAACAGAAAACAAATTAATTTATTCTGAATGAAAAATATAACTTTCTGAGCATATGTCTATTAATGTCACTGGCTAATACCAAATCAATTTGAGATTGCTTGGTTGTTTGTCATCCAATGAGGAGATTTTTCTTATCATAGCCTGGGCAGATACTGTTTTCTAACTTGGGTGCTTTCTCCTCAGAAAGTACCAGAAACACTGCCACCCAAATGTATTTTCTTGCCTGTCCTCCCTTTCACAGGACATTTGTGATCAAAATGTCTCGTTTGCTTAAGGGAAACAGGCTCTGGTTGGTGCTAATCTGTCTTTTAACATCCAGCGACCACCCTCATCACTTAAAAAACAACAACCGTGTAACATTTTTCTAAGGTCTAAGAGGTGCAGTTTCAAGTGAGATATATCCCTCTGTTTCTACTAAATTGCACATGAAATCAATATGTCCCTCCTGACTCTCGTTGAATCCACTCTCTGTAAAAAACAGCAGCTCATTTTGGGAGTCAGTGGCTAGAATAACCAGCAACCTGGGAAGAGGGAAGGAATCTGAGCATGTTTTCTATGGAACTCCATAAACATGGTCATAATTTCTCACGAATCGGTTCATGATGGCTCTGCCAGTCAGAAATACACTGGGAATAGTCCTGGTGTTCAGTTTAGAATGCCATTACTCTCCAAAGAATCCTGAGACTTCACAGAAGTATGAGGTCCTCTATCTATCATGCGACCCTGAAAGTAAGAGATAGTGAGGTGATGATGCTTTGGACAGAAAGAAGGCACAGTCCCTGGAGTGGAATAACCCTTCAGGGGGATACAGAGAGCATAAAGAGTAACTTTAAGTTTGCAATACCTCTTAAATTTCCTCAAGCTTACAAAGCAATAATAATAGTGTGTGTGTGTGTGTGTGTGTGTATCTACTCTATTCATCTGTCCAACTATCGGTGTGATTTAATTGAAAGTTGTGGGTAAAAGGCACAGATGAGAAAGCATGAGAAGAAACAACTACTTTTCTTTGAAAGGTTATTCATATTTCATAGACTGTTTAGATGAGAAACGGGAAAGACGCTAGGAAATGTGTTCTTGGTCACCAGGAAAATCAATCCAGCATAAATTTTTCTTACTCTCGTGAATATGATTTATTTCCTTCCATACTCATGCCTCCTGATCACTGCAGTCTCTTCCATGGCTCCCTTCCTGTATAAAATCTTTCTATCACACATGGTACTATTGCAAAAGTAACTCTGAATGTCAGGAGCCAACACTCTAGTACGCATACATTTGTATGAATTTTGCCTCATTCCATATGATACTCAGCTAAAATGAATGAAAGGCCAGTAAGATCAGTTTAAACCAGGTCTCTTACCACCAGAAGAATGCTTTAGGGCTGCCCCTACAGGCAGGCCAAGAGCCACCCCCCAGGGGAGGTTAGAGGATTGAGAAACTGGGAGGTAGGAAAGGGGCTAACAAAAATTGACAAGACCAAGAAAACAAACTTCTTCTGCCTCATTCTTTAGCCCAAAAGGTGATCCTGTTGCTATGTTAGTATTCAAATGTGTGATTCTGTGTAGTCCTCATCCTTTCTTTGATTTAGCTTATGTACATGTCTAATAGGGTTGATAATGTCATCCTCATAGGGCTGTTGTGGGATTAAATTAAATAATGTATTATAGCACCTTGGCCTGGTACATAAAGAATGTCCACAAGTGTTCTTATTACTATGATAACCCTTCAGGTGGATACACAAACACACTCTGCTCACTCAATCACAGCCATTTATCACACCCCCTTTATGTACGAGATCAGAGATGGTGGATACAGTGGAGAAGAAAGGGATAAATCAAACCATGTCTGAGATTCTGGGAATTCTTTGGAGCCTTTGAAATTAGAGTATTCTGCATCCCTGTTCTGGGTAATGCAAGAAAGATAGGACTGTTTTATTTTATTCATACATGAAAGAAGTATAAAGCATTTAGAAATGGTGAAATTGACAGCTTTAAGAAATAGAAGGACTCTACCAGCATTAGGATGTGAAAACATTTGAGTCATGGGCTTGCTGGGGAGGGAGTGTTTAATAGGTGCCTTTGTAAAATCTCCAAACTAAGCCGTATCATTTTCTATACATGCTTAAATCTCTTAATTACAAAACAACTTTAATTATACTTAAAGTATGCCTCTTCAATCATGTTTTAATCACACTTGAAAAAAATTAAATTTATCTCAAAGTTATTTTCTGCATTTCAATTCTGATTTTAAAATTCTGGCATATTTCGAACCAAAAAAAATGCATTAAGTTAATGTTTATGCTTGCACATAATCCCACACTTTCAAGGCAACACTTAAAATATTCAGAAGAGCTTCACAAGAGGGAGTAGTTTAATTCTGTTGTTGACTCAGAGCCATTGTTCTTCACAGTTACAGCTCTACTGGCATAGGCTACATATGGTCACTTGTTTTCTCAGTGTACAGAGTGATAGTGCATTAACATTCTGGCTGCTGGTGGAGGCTATACTGTGCTTTAGAGAAATAGATCAGGGAGGATGTGCTGCCTCTGGGGGGGAAGGAGAGCAACATCCACAAGGGAGAGCCTAGAGACTGTCTTAGACCCATCACTGTAGTGACCTACCCAGAAGCCTACATTTCAAACCTTGGTTGTCGGTGGGTGGGACTGATATTGACAAGAGTGGGCATCAGCATCAATTATGGATCACTGCCATGCAGAAGATTTTTGCCAGTTCCCTCCCCACAGCCATTCAGAGATGCTGTTCTGGATCCTTCGGTTGCCTCTTGCAACAGACTTTTTATGCACCTACTTTTGTTCTCATCACTGCTGTGTAAGCCACAGGTCAAAGTGGAGTCCTGGGTTGGTGACTGAAGGCCATGCGGAGATCCATTAGGAGTACTTAAAGGGTTTTGGGGAGCATCAGCCTTTTCAGCAACAAGAATATGAAACTCTGACCAAGGTTCAGTGAACATGACCTTTCTGTTACCTTCTGCAGTTCCTTCCCATTGGTAAATGAAATGAAGGAAAAAGCCAAGGAAGAACTTACGTCTGTCCTCATATCATAACAGATGTTACCCTCATCTATTTTTATTCCAAGTGGAATTCTGTCCCAGGAGACACTTCTAGTTATATAGGCCCTGAGGGCTTTAGCTTACCTTTCCAAGACAATCTGGTTCACATCTATGTTTGTGAATAAAAAACTAGTACTAGTAGCAGCACCAGAGGGAGCCACTTACACAGTTTTGTCTCCAGCATCAGCCGAGCTGACAATAAGGTCTGAAATGCAGAACTATTAAGATTTTATTATATTTTCTAAAAAAAAAAAAAAAAAAGAAAGAAATGGCAGTTGATACGGAAAATCTGCTAGCAGCAATTCCAAATTATGGAACTAATAGCAACCACTTCATTTCTCCCACTTGAAATATTTGTGAATGGTAGTTGCCTTCCTGAAATCCAAAAAGTAAATCATATTTCAAAATGTAAAATTATATTTGGAGCAAGGGTATTTCCTCTGATACTGCTATTGTCCCTTTTTAGAATATTATTGGCAAGTTTTTATGTTTGAAACTTACGCCAGTGTCCTGTTTTTTGTAATGTAAGTGATGCTATAAGAAATAATAAAACTATTTAGATGAACATGCCAGTGGGTGCATGTGTGCTCTCTCATATTTTTCTCTCTCTCTCTCTCTCTCTCTCTCTCTCTCTCTCTTTCTCTCATATTCATTGTCTCTCTATAATACACACACATCTTTGCACTCATGATTTTTTTGTAAAACAGTAGAACCAGGGTTACTGTAAGGACATCAGGTAAGCTAGTCTTTGAGTCCCATGGTGGGAAGAGAAAATCAGTACACCAAAGGAGAAATAGAAATCGCATATCTTTATTAGTACAGTGACCTTTTTCATGAAGAAACAGCCAAATGCCTACAGTTTCTAAGGTACTCTCAATGCCACACTGACAAAATATTTCAAGAAAATGTATTGATTCCAACTGCCTAGTGTTGGAGGGGAAGTTTCACTGGTCAAGATTTAGTGAACATGAATAAGTTTTTTGTTGTTTTATCTTCACACATTCTAACACCTAAATCATAAAGACATTGGAAAGGCAAAACTGCTCTAGATCCTCAAAAAAAAAGAAAGAAAGAAAGAAAGAAAAAAAGGACCTTATTCTTTCTTTCTTTTTAGAAATCCTTATGTGAGGATATGTTTTTATTGATTTTTTTTTGAGAGAGATACACACATACACACCAGAGAGAGAAAGAAACATCAATCGGTTGCCTCCCGGTAACCTCTCCAATGTTAGATCAAACTTTCAACCTGTCGGTGTACAAGGCAACATTCCAACCAACTGGGCCACCCAGGCAGTACAGGTTTGACAACATCAGGTAAATCTCCTTATACACAATCACAAGAAAGAATGATTCTATAAAATAAAATAATATCCACTAGCTAATATAGTGGCACTTGGTTGACCTGATTATAATAAATAACATAAAATATTAAAGTTTGCAGTGTATGATATTGGTGACAAGTGGTTTCTTAGGTTTCTTTCCATGCAATAGTCATTCTCTTCAAGAAATTACTTTTTTATTCATGGTCTGTGCTATTGATGGAAAGGATAAAATGAGAGGGAAGACTAGTTACACTTGACTTCTTGGCAGTATTTACCTTCTTTCTTTATAAATAGTCTTTCATTCTCACATTGCCACCCCAGGCAATCTGCTTCCTTGACAAAATGCCCATATCTCATTTATGGGGAAATTCAATGGATTCTCATCAAGTGTCTTTCTGTCCATGGGACTTCAGGAAATACAAATTTGCCACTGAGGCAAAGAAGCACAAAGTATTTGTTTTTTTGGTATCTATCATCTATCTATCTATCTATCTATCTATCTACCTACCTATCTATCATCTATCTATCCTCCTCCTCTTCCTCCTCCTCCTCCTCATCATCATCATCTATCTATTCAGTTATCCACCTATGCATCTATTTCATTTTAATTTTTCAAATAGTACTTCTCAGTCTAGTAAAAGAGACCATTGGTGAGGAAAAGATCCACAGTAATTTTGCCAACTTCAGGAATCTGGCAGACATCAATGAATTAGTACTTCCTTGGAGAACCTTAGGCCTCAAGATGTCTAGGAAAGTTCTGGGCTGAGGTGGTGGGTCAAGCGGGAAGCCCTGGATCTAAAGATAGGTGATCTGCCCACTCCATGGGCAAGAAGATAGAAAGGAACTTTTTCTTCCTGAGAAGAGGTTGAGAGAGAAGCGGCAGTGATAGTAGAGGGGTTGGCATGAGTTTTACACAGCCATGTTGCATGAGTGGCATCTCCATGCTTAGACTGAATTGCATCATGGGAACTGTTTCACTGGCTGAAGAGAAAGAGAAGGGAATGCCCAAACATTGATCTGAGTGTGAGAAAGGAGATGTTTATATATAGTTCTTGTCAGTTCATTTAGGCTATTATAACCAAAATAGTATATATCTTCATAGGACATAAAAAATCAACTTAAACAAGAGAATTTTTTCTCATACTTTCAGAGGTTGGAAAGTTCAAGGCCCAACTTCCTGCTTCATAGACAGCTGTCTTCTCACCTTTAAAGACAGTGGAATGGGGAGGGAACCTCCATGGGGTTCTCTTTTATAAAGGCACTAATCTCATACATGAGGGCTCCATCCTCATGACCTACTCAAATGCGAAGAGTTCCACTTCCAAGTATCATCACACTAAGGATTAGGTTTCAACATATGAATTTGGGAGATGGGGGGTGGGAACACAAGCATTCAATTATAACAGTATTCTTAGTGGTAGTACACAAAATGCTGGGCAAGGGCAGGGATCAGCTGAGTGGGAGGGATACCAATTCCCTGCCCAGGGATGATTAAATGAATGCATATTATTTAGGAGAGACATATGGAGGTTTTAGTTTGCTACCTCAGATGGAAATCAGGAGCTATAGATATGAAATGAGAAGGACATTCTGGCTTGTGTAACCGCTCCAAGGTGAGTGCTGTACTCCCCCTTCTGATTTCCCTCTTGCGATTAGCAGTAAAACTCTTGAAAGGAAAAGGACCTGCACAATGATGCCTTTGGAGGGAGCAAGGAAGGAGGATTTAGGGATCAACAACTCACTTTGAAGTCAAGTTTGTTGGAACAGGACCACAAGGGGATGGAGTGAGTGGTGTGAAAAATGTAAGACCTAAAAAAATAATCCACAGGAAACAGGAAGTCTGACATGGGCAGGGGCCTTGGGACTAGCAGTGTAGAGGCAGGTATGAAAAGCTCCATCAAAGAAGTCCACCTGAAACTCTAAGAAAATAAATTGAAATAAAAACTCACAAGAACATATAGAAGGAAACTGGATGTGGAAGAAGGAAACTTGTCTTTCTGGTTTTTGGTTCAGTGTTTATGAAGCAAAATCAGAACGTTTGGAGTATCTTGAAAACCACATTTATTTTTCAAGCTAATTGTGATTAAAGGGTGATTCCAATACATAGATTTAACATTCCTCCAACTAATTGTAGTAGCTCAGTGGTATGGGTTAAATTCTGGATCTTCAAGCAATGCTTTAAACAAAAATCTCCTTTGCCAAGTGGAAAATAGGCAAATTTATAGCTCCTTATTATACGAGGATTGCTGTTTAAATCTAACGAGATGGCAGGGGTAAGAGGAGGAGATAATTTAAGGCAACTGAGAAGCATCCTATCTTTTAAAAGACTAATATGCAAATTAAGCATCACTCTGCCACACCCACAATTTACGCCCACCAGCCAATTAGGAGCAAGTATGCAAATTAACCAAACCAAGATGGCAGCGGCCATGGAGCAAGCAGGAGGCTTGAATTTCCCTGGCAATGGAGGAAGCCAAGCTTCCTGCATACCCTGATGGGCTGTGGACTCCACTGAAGGCTACAAAGTTTCAATTATAGAAGATAAATAAATCTCAACAAAAATGGCAGCAGTCATGGAGCTGAAGAGAGCAGGAGGCTTCAGTTGCCCCTGGAAATGGAGGAATCTGAGCTTTCCACACACCCTGGCAGGCCCAGGCCTCCCCTCAAGGCTATACAGTTTCAATTACGGAAGATAAATAAAACCCAACAAAAATGGCTGTGGCCACTGAGTGAGCAGGAGGCTTGGCTCTGCTCAAGGCTACAAAATTTCAATTATAGAAGATAAATAAATCCCAGATACCAGGGCCTCTGGTTGGGTCGCTGGGGGGTGTGGCCAGCCTGCAAACACCACAGGCCCCTCGCTCAGGGCACCCTATGCCCCAAGGGAACCCCCACTCTGATCTGGGACACTCTTCAGGGCAAACCCTCCAGCCCCCACCCATGCACCAGGCCTCTATCCTATCTAATAAAAGATTAAAATGCAAATTGGCCATCATGGCAACACACAAGATGGCTGGCCACATGTGGACATAAGATGGCCACCACAAGATAGCCAGCAAGGGAGTGACTAGATCTGCAAGGGAGAGCAGTTGGGGGTGATCAAGACTGCAGGGGAGGGCAGTTAAAGGTGACTAAGCCAGCAGAGGAGGGAAGTTGGGGGCAAGCAGGCCTGCAGGGAAGGGCAGTTGGGAAGGACCAAAGCCTGCAGGGGAGAGCAGTTGCGGTGGGGGGGGGGGGTGGGGGGGAGACCAGGCTTGCAGGGGAAGGCAGTTTGGGGGACCCAGGACTGTAGGGGAGAGCAGTTGAGGGGTATTAGGCCTGTAGAAGAGGGCAGTTTGTGAGGACCAGGCCTGCAGGGGAGGGAAGTTAGGGGCAATCAGGCTGGCAGGGGAGTGGTTAGGGGCAATCAGGAAGGTGGGCAGGTGAGCAGTTAGGAGCCAGCAGTCCTGGATTGTGAGAGGGCTGTCTGACTGCCCATTTAGGCCCGATCCTACCAGGATGGGGCCTAAATGGGCTGTTGGACATTCCTCAAGGAATCCCAGATTGGAGAGGATGAAGGCTGTGCTGAGGGACACCCCCCTGTCCCCCCACCCCCACCCCTGTACATGAATTCTGTGCACCTGGCCCCTAGTTATATATATTTCTCTGATACTTATTATTTGTAAGTAGCTGTATGAAGACAAATCTTGCTTGTTCTGAGAAGAAGTAGGATGGCAAAGAGTGTGATGCAGTAGACAGTGCACTGGACTTGAAGTTGGATGATGTGCATATAGGTTCTAACTTTGTCATGTATTAATTAGATTGGTGGAAGCTATTTAATCTGGCTGACTCTCAATGATTTTACCTATAAAATGGGAAACAACATATCTTTGCCTGTTTCACAGAGTAAATGCAAGGATCAAATGAGCCACAGTCTGAAAGGGCAATTTAAGTAAAATTAAGCTCTACATGAATACAGGATACTATTGAGTATATCAGAGCAGAAGTAGCATCCTATAGTGGAGTCATTCAGAACACAGGCCTTATGGTCAGAGAGGACTAATGTGAATTCCAGCTCTAAATCAGGCTATTTGGCATCACTGCCTCAATTTCTTCATTCATAAAGGAACAGAAGCATCACTACTTTTGGAGCATTTCATGAATAAAGAAAAACATATATGAAGTGCTTGGCTCAGAGCCTGATACTGAAGGTGTGTAAATGAAATAAATATTCACTATTACTAGGTGTGATTATTATAGTTGACTCAACTGAGTTTTTTTCAGAAACAACAAACCCATGGCATTCACAGAAAGGGATTCTCATAGCCCAAGCACTGCATTACTATGTAATACATAACTTAAATATGTAGTTTGTATTGAAGGACTGAAATCTTTATATTTTACTGCTAACAATGTATAAAAAGTAAGTTTTTTTTTCCACATGGGCAACTTGGTGACTCAAAATGTGGCATTGTATTATTGTACTCTCTATCCTATCTATCTATCTATCTATCTATCTATCTATCTATATCTATCTATCTATCTATTTCTGTGGCTTGCTCCATCCTTCAACAGTCATCTGTTATGTCCCATTGTCCATAATGCTGAATGGACAGACCTGTCTGGCCACAATGAAGGAATCCTGAGAATACCTATCCTCTGGCCTTACCCATGTTCACTAAAGAGGTAGCAAAATCCAGTGTTTCACAGATACAGTGGTACCTCGAGATACGAGTGCCCTAACATACGAGATTTTTGAGATATGAGCCGTCAAGCGAGCGATTTTTGCTTTGAAATAGGAGCAACAGTTGAGATACGAGTAATCGAGCAGATCGGCCGGCTGCACACGACCCACCAGTTTACCGAGACTGGAGCATCTCATAGTTTCCCACGCCTCAAGGTTACAGAACGAATTAAACTCGTATCTCAAGGTACCACTGTAGTTATAAAAGAAAGGGGCAGAGCTGTTTCTTTTTTCTCTTTGTCTCTCTTTTTTTACTTTTTGCTTTTATCCTGTTTATTGTTCTTTTATTTTTTTTTGTTCCCCTACCCTTCGATTGGACTTGTTCAGATTTTTCCAAATCTCTCTCCATTTTTCTTTATCATTAGCATATATGCTGAGTGGCCAGATTATTATGATCTCTGAATGCATAATAATCTGGCCACTCAGTGTATATCCTATATAATAAAAGGCTAATATGCAAATTGTCCTCTCAACCAGGAGTTTGACCAGCAGGCAGGCCAGCCAACTGTCCATGTCCTCTCCCCCTGGCCAGACCAGCTGTTCCCCACTCATGCACAAATTCATGCACCAAGCCTATAATACACACACACACACACACACACACACACACACACACTGAGTGGCCAGATTATTATGACCTCTGAATGCATAATAATCTGGCCACTCAGAGTGTGTGTGTGTGTGTGTGTGTGTGTGTGTGTGTATGTGTATAATTTTTTTGAAACCCACTATGACAATTATATATACATATATTTTGAATACTTACAATCTTTTACCAATTAGTCAGTTTTTCCCTCTTACTCTTACTTGTGATTTGGTGATTTGTCAGGTTTGCAAACAAATACTTAGAAGTATAATTAATGCAAAAACTTTTTTTTTACCCCTTATCTTTGTTGGCCCCTCCTAATTTCCAGCCTCTGCAGTTCTTTCTTAAAGCTAATATCAATGGAGCAATAGTGTCAGCTATAGTTAGAGTAAGATCCCACCTTACTTCCTGAGAGCACCAGGATATAAAATAGGATCTTGCGGAGTCTGGAATTTGGCGATGCAACTAGTTATTCTGTTGTTCTCCATTTGGTAAATGGTTATCTGCTGGGTTCCTTTCAAATAGACCCAGAAGAAGGTCCTCACCTAATCAATCTTGGCACCCTATCTCGGACTTGCAGCCTTCCGACTGTGAGAAATTTTAATTGTTTATAAACTATCCACCTGTATTTTGTTACAGCAGTCTGAATGAACTGAGACAGAAGGACTTGTGGAATTTATCTCAGTATTCCTAATATCAAGCAGATTGAGAGTTGAACCCTACTGGGTTCTCAGTGAATGTTTGGAGGACTGGTGACCATGCTGATGGCCTCCCTCATTGGTTTGTTGCCATGTTTATGGAAGACTTCCTCCCAATCTCTGCTGGTATATTTACATAGACAGGGGAGTTAATGCTATCTGATGATGATCAGCGATACTGTGAGGATTATACCACTTACTGGGGCCTTGGAAAGGGGTATTCAAATAAAGGCATAGCTTTTGCTGAGCCTGTAGGTAGTAGGGTATAACAATCCTCACCCCCACCACTCCCAAGTTATCTTTGTTCTTTGGCTCCAAAAACTTCCATAGCAGAGAAAAGCTATTGCTTTCTGAACTTGTGAGTGAGCCTTAGAATCAAGTAGGTATATTCTAATCCATTCTCTGTTTCTGGCCAACTCAATTAAGTTAACTAAAACTCTATGAGCATCAATATGTTGCTAAGTGCCCAGTATGTTGATGTAGGATGAGCTCAATAAAGGTTCATTGCTTTTCATTCTCAACTCAGCTTTTCCTGGACAAATATTGACTTGCTTTCTCAGAGGGTTTGTGATCCTTTCACTAGCAGCTTGGTAGGTTAAATATTTCAGGTGACTTCTACTTTGTACCTTTTATTCTTATGTTCTATACTTTTGTAATGATTTTTTTCATGATCCAAATCTTAAAACATTAATTTCATTAATTACATCTTTGTTGAGCATTTGTAAATATTTTTTTCTGGTCTGCCTTTGCATTTATCCTTCACTTCACTATTGTTTCACCAGATTTTCTTTTTTCATACTTTACCATGTTGTTTTTGCTGATTTTGTTCCTCTGGTCATGTGTTCTTATTTCCTAAGAGTAATATAAGGAATGTAGATATGAAGATATTTCTGTCTAGAAAGACTGCTGATGAAAATTCAGTAGATGATGAACATATTTTCATGTTATGATTCTGGATTAGTTAAGACCTGGCATGGTTTTATGGAGATTCCATTGCAACTGAACAATCAGATGTTTATAGAATTTCTAATGAACCAGAGGTATTTAATCTAAGGGTAAAATACTCCTTAATGAGAAATAAACAAAGAGGTAGGATTAATAGTCAAAGTTGACTAGAATATAATGTTAGATTGAGTCATTCATTTCATAAAAGATATCCTATATAATAAAAGGATAATATGCAAATCAACCAAATGGCTGAATGACTGGTCACTATGACATGCACTGACCACCAGGGGCAGACACTCAATGCAGGAGCTGCCCCCTGGTGGTCAATGTGCTCCCACAGGGGGAGCACTACTCAGCCAGAAGCTGGGCTCAGAGCTGGCGAGTGCAGCAGTGGTGGTGGGAGCCTCTCTCACCTCTGCAGCAGCACTAAGGATGTTCAACTGTTGGCGTAGGCTCACTCCATGGGGACCAGGCCTAAGCTGGCAGCCAGATAATCCCTCAACGGCTCCCCGGCTGTGAGAGGGCACAGGTTGGGCTGAGGGACCCTGATTGCACAAATTTCATGCACCGGGCCTCTAGTTTATAATGTTAGGCTCAATTTTAGGCTTTTAGGTTATAATAGTGAATGAAATAAACATAAATTACCATGTTCATAGAGCTCATATCCTACTTTATGGGTCATTGACTATAAACAAACAAAAAATAAAAAATTGTATAATGCATTTAAAGTTGTTACGTGCCATTAAGAAAACAATAAACCAGAGAGGGTGTGTGAGGAGTTTTGGGGAGGGAAAGTATCATTTAAATTAAAAATTTAATGGTCAAAATAAATTCCACTAAGAAGGCAATAGTTGGAAAAAACTGGAAGCAAGTAAAGGAGCAAGTTGTGTATCTGGGGGAAGAGCCCTTCAGGAGATGGGAATAGTCTGTATATGATTCCTGCAGTGAGTGCATACCTGGTATGAACATCCAGGAAGCAACGAAGGCTGGACTTAGGGGAGTGAGAGGGAGAGTATTAGGAGACAAGGTCATGGAGGTAAGGGTTGTGGTGCAGATCATGTAGGATCTTCCAGACCCTTGTAAAGACTATTTTTTTTTTACTCTGATTAAGATGACTCCATTGAAGGGTTGTGATCAAAGAGGTATATAGTCTTGCATTTTAAAAAGATAATTCTGGGTTTTGGATCAATTTTTAAGTGAAGAAGCTAGTTACAACACTATTGCAATAATTCAGATGAACACTGATAATGTCTTTTACCTGGATGATGAATACAGAGGTGGTAAAAATGTGGTTGCAGTTTGGAGATATTTTGACTATGGATCCTACAGGATTTCTTACAGATTTGAAGACTTGAGTTCAGGATGGATTCTAAGGTCTTTGAGACTTGAGACCAGGATGGACTCTAAGGTTTTTGGCATGAGAAAATAGGAAGATGAAATTGCCATCAACTGTAATGGAAAAGGCCAAGGGTGGAGCAGGCTTTGAGAGATGAATATCAATTGTTCAATTTTGGACATGTTGAGTTTGAGTAGTCTTTTAGGAACCTAAGGAGAGATATCTTATGGAAAAATGAATCCAGAGTCAGGGAAAGGTCCAAGCTTGATAGATTTAGATATAGTTATAGATATAGACATAGACATAGACATAGTTATAGATATAGATATAGATATAGATATAGATATAGATATAGATATAGATATAGATATAGACATAGACATAGACATAGACAGACATAGACATAGACATAGATATAGATATAGATATAGATGTAGATTTTGGATTATTGACATTGGATTAAAAACACACAAAAAGAAAACTTCTTATGAGTACAAGTTGATGACCTTGGGAATCCATTATTTGGAATTAGTAATTTGTGTTTGCTTGTATATAAAAAGTGATCTACCTTTTTGTATTAAGTATTACATTTGGGTGTATTCTTCCATGTTACAGGGTATTTCCTGTGTCTACATAAATTATATTTGTTTTAGTTATTCATGCCATCTATATATATAAAAGCCTAAGCACCAAATGACTGAATAACTGAATGACTGAAAGGCCAATTAATCAGTTGCTATGATGTGCACTGACCACCAGGGGACAGATGCTCAACACACAGGATTGAGCTCCCTCCTGTCTGAATCATGCCTGTGGAGATGGGGCTGAAACCAACTATCTGACATCCCCTGAGGGGTCCCAGATTGCCAGAGAGCACAGGCCAGTTGCACGAACTCATGTACTGGGCTTCTAATTGAATTTAAATGTCCACAAGAGTTTATGGCAGTAGAAATAACTTAAAATTTTTTTTTCTGATGACAAAAAAATTGTTTTTTCCAATTTTAAGATTGCAAAATCAGATAATCATTTAAAAGTTTACTAATTAAAATTATTTAAAGTAGTTCTTGAATTGCTACTTTAATTCTCTAAGTAATCTATTTTCATTTAAAAAGAATGTTTTCCTATCTTGCTTAATTATTGGAATCATATAAGCATTTCTAATTTCATGGAAACAATCATTCCCTTTATAAAATTAGCAATTCATATTTTATCATTATGTGACTTTACATTCTCTCAAAAAATAGGTATCAAATACCAATGTTAATTCTTTTGGGTTGCTTAGTTTTATATCACACACCAGAAAGAAATGTGAAAATCAATAATAGATTGCTTGCAACAATGACTTGCAATTTTAAAGATGTGATATTGGCTATGAGTTATACAACTTTTCTGTAACTTAATACTTTTGCTACATGTAAATCAAATAGCAAATACTATAATACAGAATAAAAGGAATGCATAATATAAAAATTAAATTAATAGCATTCTTTAAATGTTTTATTTCTTCTATAACTAAACTTTTTCTGTACATTTTCTTCATCTTTATCATTTTCAGATTGTTTTTCTCACAGCTTTTTATAGCTTTTATTATTGCTTTAAATATTAAATGCATGTTTATTTTGTAATAATTAGAAAAGGAATAATTGTGCAGATAGACAAATACTAAAGTCTTATCCTATGACTAGAGGCCTGGTGCACAAAATATGTGCATGGAGGGGTGGGTTGGGGGTATGACCCTCAGCCCAGCCTGCACTTTGTCCATTCTGGGATCCCTCTCACAATCCAGGATTGCTGGCTCCCAACTGCTCGCCTATCTGCTTCTGCTTGCCAGCCTGATCACCCATTAACCACTTGGCTACCAGCATGATTGATGCCTAACTGCTCCCCTGCCAGCCTGATTGCCCCATACTGCCCTCCCCTGCAGGCCTGGTCACCCCTAACTGCCCTCTCCTAAAGGCCTGGTTCCCCCCAACTGCCCTTCCCTGCAGGCCCAGTCACCTCCAACTTCCCTCATCTGCTGGCCTGATCACCTTTAATTGCCCTCTCCTGCAAGCTTTATCACCCTCAACTGCCCTCTCTTATAGGCCTAGTCCCTCCCAACAGCCCTCCCCTGCTGGCCATCTTGTGGTGACCATCTTGTGTCCACATGGGGGCAGCCATCTTATGTATGGTCAATCTGAATATTTCTATTTTATTAGATAGGATAGAGGCCTGGTGCACAGGTGGGGGCCAGCTGGTTTGTGCTGAAGGGTGTCCTGGATCAGGGTGGGGGTTTCCTTGGGGCATGAGATGGCCTGGGCAAGGAGCCTGTGGTAGTTTGCAGGCCAGCTATGCCCCCCAGTGACCCAAGTGGAGGTCTTGGTGTCTGGGATTTATTTGTCTTCTATAATTGAAACTTTGTAGCCTTGAGTGGAGGAGGCCAAGGCAGGCTAGGGTGTGCACAAAGCTTAGCTTCCTCCATTGCTGGGGAAACCCAAGCCTCTTGCTCTCTCTGTGGCTGCAGCTCCTGATTGGCTGGTGGGCATGGTTTGTGGGTGTGGCAGAGTGATGGTTAATTTGCATATTACTCTTTTATTAAATAGGATAACTATCCATCTACTTTTTTCTTTAACTCTTTTAGTCTTTAATATACTCCCTCTTATACTCTGTGCACATTATTTTTGTAAGTGTGTGTGTACATACACACTCACATATCTTTAAATAAAAAAATGGCCCCTGGGCAGTATGACTCAGTTGGTTGGATGTCATCCTATGCACAGAAGGGTTGCTGATTCCATTACTGGACAGGGCACATGCCCAGGGTGCAGGCTGGTTCCCCAGTAGTTATTTGATTATTTCCTTAGGGTAAATTCTTGATGGGAAATTTTTTGGATGAAGGATATGTACATTTTTGATCCTCTTAATGTGTATTCTCAATGTGCCCTTCCTAATGGGTTGGCCATATTTAATCACTCTTACAAAAGTTCATTGTCTGTCTTCAACTCTGCACATTGCATTCCTTTTAATACTTGACAAGCCAGCAGATGTGATCTTTCTCATTGCCTAAATTTTCAAAACTTTGGTTACTAATAATTTTAACATTTTAAAATATACTTAATGGTAATTTAATTCCATTTGTGAGATTTACCCAATTTCCTAACATATTGTCTCTTTATTCTGTTTATGGGAATGTAGATCTTTATGGTTTCTTTGACATCAAGTTTAGATTCAGTGACAGCAAATTATATACACCTTAATTTATATTTTTAGGTACCTTTATGTTTTGAGTTTTTTACAATTACAATTTTGTTTTACTCAGAACTTGTTTTGTTGTGAAATACAAGATAAGGATCTAGATAGCAGTATTGAAGAGCCCATCTTTCCATACCAATCTTAAATGTGTTCATTATCATGCACAAAATATTTAAATGTGCCTGCATCCTTTTCTTAATTTTTAAAAATCTGTTTATCAGGAAAAATGATACATTGCTTATGTTTATTATATACTAGAGGCCTGGTGCACAAAATCAGTACACTGGTGCGGTCCCTAGGCCTGGCTGGCAATTGAAGCACAGGTGTCTGATGTGGAAGGGCAGGTCCCAGCTGACCTCTGGGCCCTAGGCAGCACCTGGGCCTCCGGACCCCCATGCACCTCCTCCACCTGGAGATGCAGGACCAAGGCACAGCGTGGGCCTCTGGGTGACTCAGCAGCATTGCAGGGAAGCCAAGTGGGCAGCATGCTTTCTCCCAGCTGGCCTTGCAGACTAATTACTGTGTGAACCCACAGGGAGTTCGACCAGCCCCTGTGGTCCCGGAAGCTGTGGTCCCCTGGCTCACCCAGAGGAGGCTGCATGGGTGCAAGGTGGGTTCCTCATGGGTGCCCGGCACCTGAGCACAGGGGCTTCCCTGGCGCGCCAGCCCTGGATTCCTGGAGGAGAGTAGCAGGGGAGTGAGAGCGAGCTCGGTGGACACCGTGCATTGTCTCTGCATCTCCATTCCCATCACTCCAGCTTCCAGGTAGCCATGAGAATTTGCACCCCCCCTTTCACTCCTCACCCAGGTGCTGCTGGAATTTGGACGCTGCCATCCACCTTCAGTTCCCTGTCCCAGCCCGGGGTCAGTCCTGATCGGGTGAGTGATCAGGACCTGCCAGCCACTAGTTGCTGTCTGTGTGCCTTGGCTTGGTGCAGCCTGCTCACCTGCTCCACCATCCTGTTGTGGTCCTTCTCTCCTTGGGGGCCCAGTGGAGCCTGCAAGGCCTTCACTGTCACCCACTGCCAGCGCTGTGTAGCTGATGCCCACCATGTTCCATGTCGCCCACTGGTGGTCAGCTTATGTCATAGTAAGCATTTAAACTCCAGGTCAAACTCTTGGCTGTGGAAAAAAAAATTGCATATTAGGCTTTTATTATTTAGGATTTCTAACAATTTTATAGTATTAAGTAATATAAGTTGTTTGTATTACTGTTCTTTTTCAAACATATTTTACTATCTTGCCCACTCTTCCAGGTGGGTTGTGAGATATTTGTTAAGTTAAAAATATTATTAGAATTTTATTAACTTAACCAAGTACACTTTAAGTTATTTTTATATTATTGAAGTTTCAGAAGCAGGATCCCAATCTATCAATTTTTCAAAACATTAAAATTTTTTTAAATATATTTTTTATTGATTTCAGAATTGAAAGGAGAGGAAGAGAGATAGAAATATCAATGACAAGAGAGAACCATTGACCGGCTGCCTCCTGCATGCCCTGACTGGGGACTGAGCCAGCAAGCCAGGCATATGCCCTTGACTGGAATTGAACCTGTGATCCTTCAGTCTTCAGGCCAATGCTCTATCCACTGAACCAAGCCAGCTAGGGCAACATTTTAAATTTTATATTACTTTTTATTTTGAAACAACCTTCAACTTACAAGAATTTCAAGCAGAGTACAAATACCTATTTTTCTCCTCAGCAATATGACAGTCACTTGTCCATCTCCCTTTCAAATACTTTAGTGTGCATGTCCTAAACATATATTTATTACTCTATCTAGTTCTCACATCCTTAATTTTGTCAAGTGTTTCAATAATATTCTTTGTAACAAAATAATCCAGTTTACAGTGTATTTAGTTGCCACATCTCTTTAGCCTTTCTCATTCAATCTGATACAGTTTTTCAATCTTGACTTCCTACTTATTCAAAACTTCTCTTTGACTTTACAACCTTGACATTTTAAGGGTTATAGGGCAGTTGTTCTAAATCAATTAGTTTGGTTTCAATGTTTGTTTGTTTTTGTTTTTCATGATTAGCTCTAGAGCTTGTATCTTTGGGAGAAATATTACAGAAGTGATGTACTTCTCACTGCATCCTCTCAGGTGGGGCTTAAAGTGATGCTTGCTGGTCTTCTTCCTGTAAAGTCATTATTTCCCCCTTTTAATTAATAATTATTTTGAAGGAGATACCTGACCACTGTGTAAATATCCCATTTCCAGCTAACTTAATTACCTATTTTTAATCAGGATGTACTCCTTATATTTAATTTTATTTAATGGGTTGTAACAAGTTGTTCCATTTTTTTTTTAGTTCCTATTTCCCATGTTTGACCTGTCAGAGCAATGCAGGGCAGATCTTGTGCCCTTTTGACATGTCCCTGTCATGTTGGAGCAGTGCCTTGCTTTTGACATAGTAAGATGCTTCAAGCTCATCTTGTGCTTTCCTTTCACCAGGCCTGAAACCTGGCATTTCTCCAAGGTGCCCTGTTTCTTTCTCCCTTCCTCCCTTCCTTCCTCTCTTTCTCCCTCCCCCTCTCTCTTTATCTCTCTCCTCTTCCTCATAATTCTCTCTCTCTCTCTCTCTCTCTCTCTCTCTCTCTCTCTCTCTCTCTCTCTCTCGTCTTCTGTGTCATTTTACACCCCATCTAGTTCCTCTAGGGAGACGAGTAGTTTTGAATAAGTAGGAAGTCAATTCCTGTTTTCAGTCCTGCTAATTATCTTATCAAATTAATATAATATACAAAATATTTCCAAAAATGCATAGAAATGTTTTTATTCGCATGCTATATTTAGTGACAAATCTAATTAAGTCAATATCTTTAAGTATTTTTCTATTTTGGTAATTCGTGTTTTTTGCATGATATATTTTTGGATATGAAACAGACTTTAATATTGAGAGCATTCTTAGATTCAACACAAAATTAAGGAGAAAGTACAGAGATTTCTCATACTCCCCTCCCCCCTCTCCCGCTGCCCCACATATGTAACCTCTCCTATTATGAGCATTCCGTCAACAGAGTGGTCCATTTGTTAAAAATGAATGAAACACATTATCCCCCCCAAATCTATAGTTTACATTACGGTTAATGCTGGGTGTTGTACATTCTATGGACTTTGACAAATGTATAATGTTTTCTATTCATCATTGTAGTTTCATACAGAATATAGTTTTACTGCCCTAAAAATTCTCTGTGCTCTATTTATCCCTCCCTCCCCTGCCAAACTCTGACAACCACTAATCTTTTTGCTGTTTCTATAGTTTTGTCCTTTCCAGAATGTCATATTTTTTAGAATCAGACAATATGTAGCATTTTCATATTTTCACTTCGTAATATGCACTTAAGTTTCCTCCCTGTTTTGATAGCTCATTTCTTTTTAGTGCTGAATAATATTTAATTGTCTGAATGTAGCACAGTTTATTTATCCATCCTTCTACCGGTTGTGTTGCTTGCTATCAAGTCTTGGCAAGGATGACTAAAGCTGCTATAAACATCCACGTGCAGGTTTACGTGTAGATATGTTTTCAACTCTTTTGGATAAATATCAAAGGGTGTGATTGCTGGATCGTATAATGGGAGTATGGTTAGTTTGGCAAGAAACTGCTAAACTGTCTTCCAAAATGTCTGTACCATTTTGCATTCTAACCAGTGAAGAAGGAGGGTTCTGTCGCTGCCCATCCTCTCCAGCATTGGGCGCTGTCAGTGTTGTGCTTTTGGCCATTGTCATAGGTGTTCAGTGGTACCTCATTGTTTTAGTTTGTATTTTCCTGATGACATAGGAGCACCTTTCCATGTGTTTATTTTCCACGTGTATATCTTTGGTAGAGTGCCTGTCAAGGTCTTTTGTCCCCCCACCCCTTCTTCTTTTTTTTTTTTTAATCTTGTTGTTTGTTTTCTTATTGTTGAGTATTAAGAGTCCTTTGTATATTTTAGATAACAGCCCTTTATCAGGTGTGTCTTTTGTAACCATTTTCTCCCAGTCTGTAGCTTGTCTTCTCAGTCTCTTGACAGGGTCTTTTGCAGAGCAGTTTTTAATTTTAATGAAGTCCAACTTATCAATAATTTCTCTCGTGGATCGTGCCTTCAGTATTGTATCTAAAAAGTCAT
Source organism: Lasiurus cinereus (assembly GCA_011751065.1). Classification (NCBI taxonomy): domain Eukaryota; kingdom Metazoa; phylum Chordata; class Mammalia; order Chiroptera; family Vespertilionidae; genus Lasiurus; species Lasiurus cinereus. The sequence goes on along the minus strand of JAAGEH010002292.1, from coordinate 56,090 downwards.
TGCCATACTGAAGGTCATCTAGATTTTTATCTTACGTTATCTTCTAGGAGTGACTGTTTGCTTGTAGAGGAAAATAATATTTAAAAGCCAAGATGTCGGTGCCAGGTGCTACTATTGGAGTGTCACTCATTCTAGAGCTGGGGAATATAAATTCACACCAATATTTCTGTAACTTCCTACCCATCTATTTAAAACAATGAATTTAAATGAATGCTTCAAGTTCGAATCAAATACCACAGAACTCATTTTGGGTTTTCTCCCTTTTCAGATTTGCAAATTGCTTATCTGTTAGTGAGGAATATGGCTTCCGGTGTTATTAAGATTTCAGCAATTCCCTTGAATGAAACCCACTGCTGCCAGTGCCATGTCCTCTGCAAAGATGCCCTCCTCAGCTCGCCTGGGCCCTGACAGTCCTCATGGGTCTGCTCTCTTGCAGGAGCACCTTCCTCAACCCATTTGGGCTCCAACAAGCTATGTCCGTGCTTGCCCTTTTATTGAGGCCCTCCTCACCTTGCTAGTGCTCTGACTCCCCACACTGGGTGCTTCCCTGTGTGAACCCCCTGTCCCTGCCACTGTCTTGCTCTGGACCACTATGCTCTACTCTATGAGGATGCTGTCTACACTCTGCCTTACTCAATTACTTTGTCTTAATTACTTAGTAAAGAAAAATAAGGGGGAGGAAAGAAAACCTGATCTTTTTCTAGTATGTACCCCAGTAAAATTTAGGTTTCTTGTTAGATTCCTAGCTATCTTTATTTTCTTTTTTTTATTGTTTAAAGTCTTACATATCTCCTTTCCTCCCACCCCCCGATTAATCCCCCCTACCACTCCCACCACTGAGGGCAAGCCCCCACTGCCCCAGTGCCTGTGTCCATTGGTCATGCTAATTAATATACATGCATACAAGTACTTTGATTGATTTCTAACCCTCCCCTTCCCATGCGTTCTCCCTGAGGTTGGACAGTCTGCTCAGTGCCACCTTGTTTCTGGATCCATTTTTGTTCATCAGTTTATGTTGTTCATTATATCCCACAAATGAGTGAGATCATGTGATATTTATCTTTCTCCAACTGGCTTATATTGCTTAGCATAATGCTCTCCAGTTCCATCCATACTGTTGCAAATGGTAAAAGTTTCTTCTTTTTAATAGCAGTGTAGTATTCCATTTTGTAGATGTACCACAGTTTTTTAATCCATTCATCTGCTGATGGGCACTTAGGCTGTTTCCAAATCTTAGCTATTGTAAATTGTGCTGCTATGAACATAGGGGTGCATATATCCTTTCTGATTGGTGTTTCTGTTTTCTTGGGATATATTCCTAGACGTGGGATCACTGGGTCAAATGTGAGTTCTATTTTTAGTTTTTTTGAGGAAACTCCATACTTTCTTTACAATGGCTGCACCAGTCTGCATTTCAACCAGCAGTGCATGAGAGTTCCTTTTTCTCTACATCCTAGCCAGCACTTGTCATTTGTTGATTTGTTAATGGCAGCCATTCTGACAGGTGTGAGATGGTACCTCATTGTTGTTTTGATTTGCATCTCTCAGATGATTAGTAACTTTGAGCAATTTCTAGCTATCTTATATTTTTATTTGTGTTATGAACATTTAAATATATTTTCACCATATTTTTGGTATATTGAAAAGTTGTATTTATATGCTGAGTGTTAAATTTATAACTAGCCAAGTTCTTGAGCTATTAGGAATTATAATTTCATCTCCAAAAAGTGTTCATTTTGCTTAATTTTCATATGTATTTAATCAGACTTTTCCTATAATATTAGTTTTCATATCATTGTGTGCATAATGAATGTTTTCTTAAATAGGTAAAATGTTCTTAGTGGTTGGGAAGCTCTTAGCTCTTGTATAGCTCTTGTGTAATTTGTGTTTGTAGGAAAAAGTTATAGAAATAAAAATGTAAAATTTATTGCTTAGCATTAACACTTAACTCTGATTTATATTCTGTTGATATATAATGTTCAGATATACAAAATTATGAAATTTAAAAGATTGAGAGATTTTTAAATATATTTAAGAATCTGGTAATATCCTGGTTGATCTTTTAGCTTACTTTTCTTTTTTCCTTTCCAGACTATAGTAGTAGAATATATATGATTACACAGAATTCTAGAATCTATTTTAACAGAAAGTGGGGGTCAGGTGGGATGGAGAATTATGAAATGAAAACAATTTATTATAGTTGATTTATCTTAGACACTTTTAGTTCTTCTTGAATTACTCAAAATATTCTTCCCTCCACTTATTTCTTAAAATCTTTTAAAGGTATTTAGTTTTAATATTCTTGTTCCTTAAATAATACAGGAGCTCTTTAAAGCAGTGGTTTTCAAATGTAACATGCATATTAATTACCTATGTAAGGGGATTGGGAATTTGCATTTTAAACAGATACTCCAGGTCGAGCATGTCAAATTCGTACCCCACAGGCCACATGCCTCCTTTATTTGGCCTGTGTTAGCCTTTGAGTTTGACATGCTTGCTCCAGGTGATTGCAGATCCATGGGCTCCCCTGAGAAACATTGAGTTAAGTGAGACAATGGTTAGACACTATTTCAGCTAGTACACTTATATTTCAAGTGGAGACAAGTATTTTTTATACTGGGGATATCAGAGTTGGGTGAGCAACGGGCATCGTGTAGCTGGAGTCAACTGCTTTCTATGTAACTCCAAAACGGGCTGTTGATGTTCAACAGCTCTCTGGGACCAAGAGTTAAATTTCTTGAATGTTCCTATACTTTTTTTAGGTTTTTAGTAAAATGACAACATAAATATAGTCTAAGAGGAGCTGCAAATCCACTATAGTTTTTCATTATTTATCCCATTTTCAGAGTTTAAGAAGCTTTCTTCCAGATCAGAGTAAGTTCAGAATTCTCTGTGAATAGCCACAAAATAATGGTTGTTGCTTGAAAACTCATAAATATAGCACAGGTTTGGAAGGAAATTATGTGGTCATTTGGCCTAATGTAAAAACAGAAAAGGTGGCCTGAAGTTCGCCCCACAATTCAAACTATGACGTTTGGTTCTGTATAACTAATGCGCTACCTTCTCTGTTGGTCCCTTTGCTTTTTGTCACTTCTGAGGATCAGAGCTGTGAAGCTTGAGGCCACTCAGGTTCCAATTTTGTGACAAATCCCCTGGGCTCACTGGAGTGGCAGTAAGTTCTCACAGTTTGATTTCCTTTCAACCACTGAAGTGTTAGAAAAGTCTCAACAAAGGCTCCCAGGGAAAACAGCAACTCTGACTATCCTCCATAGTAATGACTTACCTCTTTTGTTCCACTGATTCTTTTATTGTTGAATAATTTTAATGCTTTTCTCCGTAGAATATATGGTATGGTTTTCACAAATTGGCATAATCCTTAACTATGTTTGGAGAACAGCCACTATGTCTCACTTTCATCCTCACTCTCTTCCCATCATTTGCCACACAACAGTTGATTTTATTTTTAAAAATTTCTTTAGCCTTTTCTTTAGCTGTTATTTTCACTTTAAATATACACTGTTTTTATGTTATAAAGTTAGATCCTCTTTTAATAGTATAGATATCTGTAAACACCTCATGTTCACTAAAACATTATTTTGTGATATTTGGCATTGGTTCAATAACAGAAATTAATTTTAAGGGAAAAATCTAGTATAGTTTATGCCATGCATTGAGTCAAGAAAGAAGACTAATATTTTTATTGAAGAAGGGATATGATGAGGAGAAAATAATGGCTTTTAATTCTGACAGAAGTACCCATACCAAACTGACTCTGCTTTTTGTACCTGAATCCAGAAACTAACTCACTCACCTTTAAAGTCAGGATGAAATCAAACAACACACGATCCACATGACTAGCAGTTTCGCTTTGACTTTCTAGCATGTCTGAAACTCTCTTTTAAATGAATTCACCAAACACTAAATGAACCCAGCACTTACTGAAAAAAAAAAAATGCGACAGAAACGATTCCACTACAACTTTGCTAAAATATTACGAAGTCCATTTTAAATGACCAACATTAAAAGAAAAATGTTTTAAGTGTCACTATTCAAATATGTTCTTAAGAAATATTTATAGATATTTTTTTCTAATAGCCAAATTATTTAAGAGTATTTAGAGATAAAAATATTGCTGTTTATCACACACTAGAGGTCTGGTGCGTGAAATTTGTGCACTCAGAGGCAGAGGATTCCTCAGCCTAGCCTGATCCCTCTCGAAGTCTGGGAGCCCTCAGGGGATGTATGACTGATGGCTTAGGCCTGCTCTCCATGGGAAGCGGGCCTAAGCTGTCTGCAGAACATCCTTAGCACTGCTGTGGAGTGTGGGAGAGGCTCCCACCACTGCGACTGTGGTTGTCAACTGTGAGCTGGGCTTCTGGCTGAGTGGCACTCCCGCTGGGGGAGTGCATTGACCACCAGGGGGCAGCTTCTGCATTGCGTGAGATCAGGCCGAAACCAGCTCTCAATATTCTCTAGATTGCAAGAGGGTGCAGGCCATGCTGAGGGACCCCATAGGGACACGATCAAGGTTGGGGAATGATGCAGGAAGTTGGCCAGCCAGGGAGGAACTGCAGGAGGGCTTCTGGGCATGTTTGGCCCATCTCTCTAAGTCCCAATGGGGTGTACCCCAGAAGCAAGGTAACTTACTAGTCAGAGCATCTGCTCCCTGGCAATTAGTGCATGTCATAGAGGTTGAGCAGCCTTAGCATATCATTAGCACATTACATTTTGATTGGTTGACCGGCCGACCGAACACTCAGCATATTAGGCTTTTATTATATAGGATTTTCTGTTTACTCCAGTTAGTGGCTCCCATTCTTTACCAAATAATGCATGGAACACATAGATGTTCTAGAATACATTTTAATTACTCTGAATGTTTTATCACTAATGACCAATTGCATAATTTGGGCACCTTTTGCTATACCCAAGCCAAATGGGGATGATTCTATACTTGTGTCCAGGAGAGTTGATTTCTAGGTATGGTTTAATTATGCATCTCATTGATATTATAAGGTGTCCACTGGTTATTATCTCTTTGTGACCCCATCTCACCCAGATCCATGTTCTGTTCTTTTCTGCCTCGTTCTATGGCCCACGAGGCTGATCTTGATCTCTATGAATCACATTTACCTAGGTTTATTCAATAGCTACATCTGTTTAAATCCCATAAATGCCAGTCAGTGGCAGGAGAGTGGGGGTTAGTTTGAGAGAAAGTTTGAATTATTATCCATCTCCCCATTTTTTCCCTCCATGGGTCATGGTTTCTAGCAGTGACTGCCTCCTTCCATGACCATCACCCTTGGTGTGTGTTCCCTTGTACATGCCCCAGCTCTATTGTATTCCAGTAACACTGATACTTTGTTTTTCTTGTCTCAGGCCAAGAATACCTTCATTCATCTGGTATTCTCTGGGTGATGCTATATTCCTTATTGGTTCCCTTCACCCTGCTCAAATATCTGTTAATTATTTTATTAAAATCCCCCGAGTTGCACTCTGATTCTTACATGATTGGGACACAGTATGATACACCATATAATGTATTTGATTGTCAAAATTACATTCTTGGATATAGAAATACTGTAAGATAGGAAACCTAAAGTCGATATTTAAGACATGAACTGCTTGGAAAGTATTTATGTTCAAAATAGCTTGACTATTGCTCCTTCTGCTTCTCTGCTTTCTCTGTTACTGCAACCAGCTCCTCAGCGACTAGCCTTACCGCCCACCCCAATGCCACTGTGCCTACTGCCTTCACCTTCACTCCTACTGCCCAGACCATCACTTACATTGATCAGAGCCATTTCAGGTGGGATGAGGGAAGATGAGGCTTTTGTAGGAACATCAGTAAAAGACAGTTAAAGCTGAAATAAAACATGCATTGGGAGGTATCCAGCATTCCTACTACTATAGAACTTTGATAGATATGATGCTTCTAATACCAGTTGTGCTCCCTGGTACTTAGTTTGTAGCTGGCTTTCCCTGCTCTGACTTGATTCCTTACTTAGCTTATTTGGATTTTCCTCTCATTTGGTCACAATGTCTTTAAATAACAACCCCCCAAGATATAACATGCCAAGTATCATCTTTGGCTCCTCCAGTGCTGTTCCTGCCACCATCACTCTTGGCTTGGCCTCTGCTAACGCCTGTACTTGGATGGCCACCGCCACTCCCCTTCACACCCTGCTCTACACACACGTGGACAGCCCTCCCACTGTTTCTTGTCCCTCCCTCTGTGCCTTTCTTGAATCTTCCTTCCCTAATGTCAATCACCCTTCACCACAGCCACCATCATCTTCATCACTCACTCTGTTTCCCACCAACTGCCAATTTTTTTATTTCAGCCCTGAAGCTGAAATCCCAAATATCTGGTCCCTATAGATGATCAACTTTGGTACTTTGGATTTTATTTTTAACACTGCAGACTTAATTTAAAGAGAGGTTAGTCCTCAAGAATTCCTTAGTGTGGGGTTGATAACAGTTGCATTGGAATATCCTACATAATAAAAGGCTGATGTGCAAATGACTGAATGGTGGAATGAGTGGTCACTATGATGCACGCTGACCACCAGGGGGCAGACACTCAATGCAGGAGCTGCCCCCTGGTGGTCAGTGTGCTCCCACAGAGGGAGCGCCACTTAGCCAGAAGCCAGGCTCATGGCAGCCATCAGTTGGACATCCTCTTGGGGATCCCAGATTGTGAGAGGGCCCAGGCCAGGCTGAGGGATCCTTCCCACCCCAATCTGGCCAATTGCACGATTTTTTTGCTTGGGCCTCTAGTGTGTGTGTGTGTGTGTGTGTGTGTGTGTGTGTGAGTGTGTGTGTGTGTGTGTATGTATGGCTGCAAAAAGCTTTATTGTTTAATTTGGTCCAGTGCATGAGAGAGGTCTTCAGGGTGGTTAAAAGAATGGCTAGCAGTTTTGAGGAGAGGCTCAGGTAAAAGCCAGAGATACCAGGGGATACAGAGGGGCCCCTCAAAGGCCTCTGGGATCCATAGGCTTCTAGTCCTGCTTGAGGGTGAGCCTTTATAATACTCACCCAGCCCAGCCTTGGGAGTGGCCCAGTCTGTGGAGGTGAGTCAGGTGTGGCTCATCTTCTTGATGAGTTTCACCTGCTCAGCCAGGAAGTGGTTCTCCTGGAAGTCGCAGAGCTGAGGGTCTGCATGGGGAGAACCCAGGGTCTGCAGCTCCACAAGGGTCTGGGTCCAGTTCCTCTCCAAGGCCAGGGCAGCTCCCATGGTGTCCTGAGTTTTGCCCACTCATCTTGGGAGGCTTCAGCATATTCTGGAGGGAATGCGGCCACAGTGTGGGTTTTGTAACTTTAAGAGGCGCTCAGCGCCCTTGTGCTTCTTCTTCATCAACTTGAGGAAGAAGTGACTCCTGCCCTTGAGAGCCACATTGTCATGGTCGAAATAGAAGCCCAGAGAGAGGTAGATGTAGGGGGCCCACAGATGTAGGCTGGCCAGGTGGTTGGCTGCAGCCTCCAACCTGGAGGTATACAGTGGTACCTCGAGATACGAGTTTAATTTGTTCCGTAACCTTGAGGTGTGGTAAACTATGAGATGCTCGAGTCACGGTAAACTGGTGGGTCCTGTGCAGCTGGCCAATCCGCGCGATTACTCGTATCTCAACTGTTGCTCGTATTTCAAAGCAAAAATCGCTTGCTCAACGGCTCGTATCTCAAAAATCTCGTATGTTAGGGCACTTGTATCTTGAGGTACCACTGTAATTCTAATGAATTTGGGAACACATGGTTGTTTGGCAATAAGGAGTTAAAGTAGAAAAACCCTGGTGTGTTGACTGGTCCTAGAAATGGTTCTGGAGCTGGTAATTAGATGAGATGCAGGAGAGTAGCCTGAGGCTGGAAGAAGGGGCGTTCCTGGGTCTGTTCCTTTCACTGTTGTAGCAAGAGACAGATTTGAGACCACAGAGGGTGCTGCTTGGAATATATTTTTATCTTGAGGAAATAGGAAATAGTATTATACCTTTGGTCACTTAATTATTTTGAGATACTTTCATTTTAATGGATTCTTCTCCTCCTTCTCCCTCTCCCTCTCCCTCTCCTTCTTCTTCTTCTCCTCCTCCCTTTTCTTCCTCTCTGTCTCTTCCTCCTCCCTTTTCTTCCTCTCCTCTTCCTCCTTCTTTCCCTCCCTCCTCCTCCTCCTTCTTCTGGAATCTGTTTCAGAATCAAACTCTATTCATTTGTCAATAGAGAAAATCATATATTTTGGATGCGTACATATTCTATGCAGTAAAGTTTCTATAGCAGAAATCCAATTCTCTGGTTAAGTTAGCAATAGAGTTTAAATAAGATATAAACTGAATCTTATATTGCCCTTATTATTAAAACTATATAAAGAAAAAATGGCAGAAATAAAAGAGAAAAAAAATTAAGTAGATCTGACAACTTTTTTTTTTTTCAGAAAAGTTTCCTTAAATTCTGGGCTATACCACAGGTGCTAGGACCACAGATCTATGATGCAGTGTTTCCTAAAACTGTATTATATAAAGCTCTTATTTTTAAATTAACATACTCCTGATATCTGTTAATAACTAAACATCACTGAGAAAAGCTTTTACTTGTATTTATTGTTTCATTTTCAAATTTTAAGATTATAATATTTAAGAAACTCATAGACAAACTATAGAAGATTTAGAGAGCATTAAACATGACTCAACAGTTTTAAAATAAGACCTCTTAAGAAAGCTTAAAAAGAATTAGAATTATTCAGTGGAAAGAAAATAAATGAAGGTGCTTTTTTCTTCCGGATTGGGGGAGGCAGTTAATAGATCTTGAATGTTCCTTTTTCTTTCTTGAATGTAAGAAGTAAAATCAGTGGTACATGTTAGTAAGGAATGTAAAAAACATAAATGTTATGTGAATATTTGTAGAATTCTCTGAAGTTTTTCAAAAATAGACTTGGAAAAGTTTTTCAGCATTTACAATTTATATTCAATAGAAAGAGAGGTATTATTTTTCTAAAATTTCCTTGGTCAGAGATGCTTGGGAAAATGTTGCATATTATGTTCCCTTCTTAGGTACCAGCAATATACATTCGCATGTTGCAGGCTCTAAGAATTGGACAGAAAGGAACTTGCTGAAGTAGATTAAATGCTTAGCCAACAAAAGCTTATTTGCACAAGGGGAGAATTATTTCTCTCACAGCACACATCACATTCTTTAGTTTCCTCTTGACAACTGTTTAAGAAACATGGGTTTACAGTCTGGAGAATGAATTCCTACACCTGTTGAGGTTCACTGCTGACTTCTAAGATTACATTAAGAAATAGTTGTGAATTTGTGGAATTTGATCCAAAGGATGAATGGGAGTTAAATAAGAAATCTGTAGAAAACTATACAAAGGAGTTACCTTAAGATTGAGTAAAATACTTTGTGCTTCTATCCACATGAATTTTGTGTGCCAGGATGGAGAACACAGGGGAAAATATGTTAGGTTCACATATTTAGAGATGAAGTTTATTTTATGCTGTTAAGAGTATTTTCAATGCACCTCCAAAATAATGTGTAGGAAGTCCATGCTAAATCTATTAACCACCAGGGCATGATATAAATGTCTGGATATCTTTTGTATTACATATTCTAATTTCAGTATTTTGTCTTTTGTTGTGGTTGTTGTTAATCCTTACCTGAGAATATTTTTTTTTCATTGATTTTTAGGGAGAGTAGAAGAGAAAAGGAAAGAGAGAGAGGAATATCAATGTGAGAGAAACACATCAATTGGTTGCCTCCTGCATGAGTCCTGACCAGGGCCCAGGCTAGGGAGGAGCTTGCAACCAAAATCAAACCCAGGATCCTTCGGTCCACAGGCCGATGCTCTATCCAGTAAGCCAAATTGGCTAGGGCTAATTACAGTATTTTGAAATAAACCTCAAGAAGATTTATTATAAAAAAGTTGAGGTGTACATATAAACCCTTTTAACTTCAAAACCATGACACTTGCATTCAAATTATGTGAAAACAGCAATTAAATTTGGAGGAATGAACATGTCTTGGTAGGTTGGAAAATGCCAACAATATTTGGGAGCTTAATTCTGTTATCCAGTTTCCTCCAGGCAATGATTTATATTACATATATTATCAATTTACTCTTAATTTTTAAAAATCATTAAATATTGAAAATTGTAATGCTATAAAGAACTAGAAAGGATTTTGAATGAACAAATGAATGAATGAGTGAGTGAGTGAAGAGTATTGAGTTGTTTTTAAATGTGTTGAATGGTTATTTTTTTCCCTTTGAAATACTAATCATATTTCCCATCTAATTCTTTATAAATATTTCATTCTAGGGTTAATTTGGTTTAGTCCCTTTTTTGACAAAAAAAGTAAATAATATTTTTCTTGTATTCAATGAAGATACTGTATAACATTAAAAGTATCTAATATATTACCCAAGGAAGGAGAGACTAATTTTTGAAACTTTACTTTGTTACCACATAAATGACTTTACAGATATTTTTGTTAAAGGATTTATATTTTACTTTTCTTATATTTTCAGTAATCAATGAATCTTAACATTAGACTATAAACAACTATAAAATATTATTTTCATGACTATATTAAAACTTTTAAAAAGTACAAACAGTATGGCGTTTCCTCAAAAAATTAAATATGAGACTGCCATTTGATCCAGTGATTGTACTTCTAGGAATATATTATAAGAACCCAAAACACTAATCATAAAGAATATTTGCACCCCTATGTTCATAGCAGCACAATTTATAATAGCTATGATCTGGAAAGAGCCCAAATGCCCATCAGTAGATGAGTGGATAAAAAAAGTTGTGATACATTTATACCATGGAATACTATGCAGGAGTTAAAAGAGTGATCTCTTACACTTTGAGACAGCATGGAGGGACATGAAGAGTAATATGCTAAGAAAAATAAACCAATTAGAGAAAGGCAAGTATCATCTGATCTCACTCATATGTGGATTCTAAAGAACAAAAATAAACAGATGAACAAAATAGATCCAGAGACATAGAAGCATGGAACAGGCTGCCAAATCTGAGAGAGAAGGTGGGGGTGGGTGGGTGAGTGGGAAGAGATTAACCAAAGAACCTGTATGCATATATGCATAACCCATGGACATAGACCCTAGTGTGATGAAGGTATGAGATGGGGGTGGGGGGTAGGTGCAGGATGGAAAAGATCAATAGGGGAAAAATGGGACTATCTGTAATACTCTCAACAATAAAGATTTAATAAAAAAGAACCTGAAAAAATTACATTCTTTCTGAAAGGTGCTTAACTCATTCTATTAAAGTTATGTAAGATTTCATGATAAATACTGGGAGACAATATTTTCTATAGTTTCTGAATTATAGATATTAATAATCTGACTACTATTAATAGTAGTTAGCTATAAATCTTTTAAAATTTATACTTTGCCTGATTAATATAGTATGACTTTGTCTAACAACTCTACATATATATTTTCCTTAACTATTAACAAAATGTAATATAACTTTAGTACTCTATATAACCACTGTAGAAGGAATGGCAGAGAGATTTGAAGTCAATTGGTGTAATAAAGCATTTGTACTACTACTAATCTTTCTCAGGGAGGCAATTAACTGTGCATTTTAAAGTGAAAACACAAGATTTCAAATTGAATGCCAAATTTTTATTTTTTTCCCTGATAACATATATATTCATAAAAGGATAACGTAAAGATTTTGTGACTAAATTATTATTATTATTTTTTTGGAAATGTACTTTACTCCTGATACTGTTTTACACAATGTTATCAATTATTTTTATGTTGACTTGAAATCACCTAAAAAAATTGTTTCCTAAATATGAAAACATTTAATGAGAAAGAAGAAAGGGGTAAACAACATATAGTTGTATTTGCATTATGGATAAGATTTGGCTGCAGATCTCTGTAGATCATATGGTTATCTGTGTAGAACTGCTATATATTTGCTGGCCCACAGCAGGTCTGTTAAATTTCCTTTCAGACTTCATATTTGTATATTTAATTCCTAACTTCCAGTAATACTACTTTTCTGGCAACTTATGAATTTTCATCCCTTTAGGAGGAAAAAAAAGTGTAAATACTGTGAAGCTGGAATTTTTTTCTAGAGAATGATTTCATTGTATTTTCTCAGTAGAAAGACTATTATGCAAGTTAAAACCCATAAACATTAAGTAATGCTATAAAGAACTAGAAGGGATCAAGTTCTTTCAAGGTAATGCAATTTTGAAATAGATCATTTATACCCACTTACAGTTACTTATTGACAGCAACCCACTCTGTAAATCATCACTTACTTAACTGACCTTAGGGGGTTTAATAAGCTGTATATGATCATATTGACACTGGATTTATTTGCTCATAATTTATGTTCCACTCTATTTTTGGTGATATCTAGATATAATTTTGGCATGAAAAAATCTGCAAAAAAATATAGTTTAAAAGTATAGCACAACACAACCAGTATGGCTGAGTGGTTGAGCATTGACCCATGAACTAGGATGTCAGGGTTCAATTACCAGTCCGGACACAAGCCCAGGTTATAGGCTCAGTGGAGTGTGGGGACTGGAGGCAGCTGATCAATGATTCTTTCTCATCATTGATATTTTTATCCCTCCTTCCTTCTCCCTTCCTCTCTGTAATAAATAAAAAACATTTTTTTAAAAAAGTATAGCACATACTGAGCACTTTTTAAAAATGTTAGCAATGTTACTAAGTAAATTCTAAGGTTATGGAAATTCAGAATTATAGCCTTGTACATAAAACTCTGATTTCCAACATCTTTTCCAAAAGTTCAATGTCTGCTTTTTTAAGGTTATAATAAAATCTATTTCATATTTGATACTATGCCGTATGCCTACATAAAGTGATTGATAGATCTCTGTGGCTACCTGTCTGTGTAGCAGGAGAGCAGGTAATGCTGCTCATCATAATGGATAGGTTCTAATATCCATAAAGTGGAAGATAAAACTTAGGCTTCTGCCTGGATTAAATGAGCCACTCCTGTAATTTCATGCAAGTTTGATATACATTTATTCCACATTTACTTCTGCCATTCTCTTCTTTCAAGTTGACAAGGTAACTTTTACATAGTTGATTGATTACCTAGGTATTACTACTGTTACTTTTAAGTACAAATGTGTAGAATTTGGCTTTTAAAAACTGCCTGCCCAGATTCTTATCATTTTGTAAAAGTTAAATCAAAAGCCCCAAATATCTATTTTATATTTTACTTTCTTCAGTTTGGCTGCCCTGAAGAAAATAGGTAATAATCAAAAAGGTTAAAATTTGATAATGTTTTTATCATATTAATTTATTTCTATGCTTCCTGGTTTCAGAGGCTAGATGGTCACAACTATGTGCAGCAGGATCATCCTGAATAATTAATCCATTTTACATATATATATATATATACAGGGTGTCCCAAAAATGTTTGTACACTTTAATAGCTGGTAGCTCAATTTTGAAAATGTGTTTTATAATTATTCAAAGTGTGTGTATATACTTTTTTGCACATCCTACATTATATTTTATGGCTCTTTAAAATTATAAAAATACTAGAGGCCCAGTGCATGAAAATCTGTCCATTTGGGTGGGTGGGGGGGGAGTTCCTCAGCCAGGCCTGTGCCCTCTTATAGTCCTGGAGTCCTCAAGGGATGTCCTACTGATGGTGGGGAGCTGATCTCTGCAGAGATTGTGCCTAAGCTGCAGTCTGGCCTCCCTCTGCAGGAAGTGACCTGAAGGGCGATCCATCAGGGGATGGTGCTGCCCCGATCATCCTTCTGCGATCATCCTTCTGCGGGAGGCGACTGGACAGGCTGACCAAGGAATGGTGCCAGCCCCCCCATTGCCCCTCTGTCGCTGCTGGTCGCTCCCCGCCCCCAATTGCTGTTCCCTCCCTCTCCCCACTGGCATGTGCCTTGGCTGGCCTGGTGCTGCCTGCTCACAGTTCCCTCACCCTGCCAACTGGTCGTTCTGCCTGTCAGTCGTTTTGAATATTATGCTTTTATTGTATAGCATTTTATTTGTTGTTTTACTCTGCTTCAGAAAATAAAACTATAAAGAAACACATAACAAACTGACTCATGTGAAGGACTATCATGTTTTCCTGTCTATCAGTGCTTTTCTTTAGCTAATATTATAATAAAATGATCTATTCCATAGGTATGACATTCCCAGGTTAATTAAGGCTTAATTCCCAGTCTCAAACAGCTCTTCAAGGAAGGCATACATGTTTCATATAACAGAAGCAAAACCTGAGACATGGAGAGAGTAGGTAATTGGCCAATGATCACACAGCCAGCAAATGGCTGAACTGACACCAATTGCGAGCTTGTTGCCCTCCCCATGTGGTGAGCTCAGTTGTTGCCCTCCACAGTAAAACACTGAAGCTTTTAGTACCTGCTGAGGTATGTTGGACAGTTTTCTTCCACACTAAATGGCTTCAGGTTGCTAAACATTTGGAACCATTGTCCTTTTTATAGATCAACAGCCTTCTTCCCCATTCTCGGTTGACTCCACTAGGGTTTATTTTCTTTGTGCTTGCACCAGCACAACTGAGCACTGTTGGAGGAAATCAGAAAACAGGTAAGTTTGGGAACACTTTAAATTCCCACTGACCAACTACAGCTGAGCCCTCAGCATAGCCTAGCAATTCTATTTGCCTTCTCTGGTCTCCTTTTATATAATGCAGATTTCAGAACTTTTCTACCTTCAACAGACATTTGATTACCCACCTGGCCCCTGACTGTGAGCAAATGACTCCTCATTCTGCTTTTCAGAGAAAAAGAAATACCATCAGAAATTCTGTCAACTTTCTTGGCAGTATTCATTCTACTTATTGCTGCATTAAAATGCAAGTCAATTGTGTTAAGTACTTAAAATATGTAAATTTTATTCTGCTCATTGTATGTATAGATATATACCAGGGGAACTTGTTTCCTGGTCTCATGGAGTTATCATTCTATGGTAGAGACAGACAGTAAAGTTTTATAAAACTTGATATAAATGATAATTAAAAAATAAGTTCCAGGAAGAGAATAGAGCAGGTGGTATGAAATAGTGACTGGGGTGGGAGAAGGCAGCATTTACAAGGGTGGCAAGGAAAGATGCTCTTTGAGAAGCAATATGGCACAGACTGAGATCCAGCCACACTACATATTGGCTGGGTAACCTTGAGCAAGGTGCTTAAATTCTCTGTTTCTGAGTTCCCTCATTTGTAAAGTCAGAGCTTTACCTTTCTAATAGGGTGAATGTGAAGATTAAATATATATAATGTTTTAGAATAGTGCCTGGATTATAGGAAATTTTCAGTTTAACTATTGAATCTATCAAAGATCAATTGTCAAAGAGTTCATCTGAAGAGAGTTTAAGTAAGGGGCCATTTACAGAGCTGTAGGCTTAGCTAAGGAAACCAATAGGGGATAGAAAACCACCCAGGTAATAACAACACTGGGAAGACAAAACTACCTTTAAGACTAAAGGGACAAAGAGGATGAATGGTGTTATTTACCAGAACCAGGTGGGAGGGAGCAGTAGCCAAGAGCTGAGATCATGGAGAAACTTGGCCACTGTCAAGTCACCCTTCAGTCTTCTGGTTCTGTTTATTATCAGGGCACAACCAGAATTCAGGGATAAGAGAGTTTAAGGCAGGGCAGTTAGTGGAGGTCATCCTTCCTAGGCACAGAGCAAGAAAGCAAAGAAAGAAAATAAATTGAAGAAGACAGTAGGCAATCAACTATCATTATTATCACCACCACCATCATCCTTGTCATTATCCTTTCTAATAAAAGAGAAACATGCAAATCGACCTTACTGCTAGGACTCCCATCAAGCCACACCCATCATCCAATCAGGAGCAAGTATGCAAATTAACCGAAGCAATATGGCAGTTAATTTGCATATCCCTGTGCAGAACGAAGACTGAAGACAGTGTAGAAGGAAGCCAAGCACTGTAGAAGGGAGGGAAGCTGCAGAGAAGCAAGCAAGCAAGAAAGAAAGAAGGAAAGAAGAGTTCAGAGAAGGAAGGAAAGCAGGTAGGGCAGTGGAGACTGCTGCAGGAAGCCCTATTCTTGAAGGAATCTTCCTGAGATGGGCCTCTAGTTACTGATATTTGAGTTGAGAAATCAGCCATTCAGGGATGAGGGGAATAGTACTAGAAAGAGAACAAGTGTCAGTGCCCTGAAGCAGGGCTGCTGCATGTGATTGTACAGATTTTGTAGTACACAACTCTAGGGGCTAGTATTCATGGAGGCTCTGTTCTGAAAGCAGATGGATGAGAGTGGTCTGAATAAAATTAAGGAACATCGAGGGAGAGGTGCAACAGGAGAGATAGGTGGCCAGGGCCAGGTCCTCAAGGTTCTTATAGGTCATGCTAAGGAGTTTGAATTGTATTTTACACAATAGAAAAGCCTCTGAGGGTTTAAATGAGACAGTCTTGATCAGATTTCTATTTATAAAAGACAACTTTGGGTGCTACTTAGAGATTGAAAACTAGTCTCAGAGCTGATGGTGGCTTAGTCTATAGTAGAGGCGATGGAGACAGAAGTGGATAGAATCTGTATATATGGAAAGTATAGCCAATAATGGTTTTTGATTGGTTGATGTAAAAAGAGGAATCAAGGATGATTGTAGGTCTTTGGTGCAAGCAACTAATTGGTTGAGATTGGCATTTACCAAGAGTTAAAGCCTAAAAATAAAAGAAATAAAGTATTTTGCATGTGCGTTGAAGGTGGAGGGCAGTGGGTGGCAAGTAGTAGTTGCATAATCAAGAATTCTGACGTGTATTATGCAAACCAGTAGACATATTTAGGACATATTCCAGCAGTCAGTGGTAAATTATTGCTTAAAATATACATTTGGGAGTCTTCAACATATTGATGGTATTTAGAGGTATGGAAAGTATATCTAAAGAAGAGGATTGAGGACTCAGCTCCTGGATCATTCTCAATATTAAGGGATCCAACAAAGGCATATATAGTGTTACAGAAGACCAGAGAAGAGCCAAGCAACGCTTAGAGAGATGGAGTTACACTTTATTATTACACGCGAGAGAAACTGTATTTTAAATTCTGGCCCCAACATGGAGGAACTTTCCCTATTTATATGTTTTTACCTTCTTTGTTTCCCAAATATGGGGTGTTTCCAGTCCCCTTTGCAAGTTCTTAAAGTTTCCTATGTGCTGCGGCTTTGAGATCTCAACCAAAGAGTTGGCCTGGCAGTAACACTAATAACTTCGTCTGGGGAAGGTTTATGACCGCTCCAGAGTGGTCTTATTTTCCTCATTATTTAAGCAAGCAAGCATTTACAGAAGCCAAAATAGCAGGGTTAAAATTTCAAACAGCAGTTTTTTATAAGATGGATACTTCAATAGAACAGGAGAATAAGAAGAAACTAACAGTGAGGTAGGAGGGAAACCAGGAGTTTTTATGACGTGAATGTAAAGAAAAAGAGTATGTACTAAGAAGGAGGGAGTGATATCCTGTGTCCCTGGAAGTTAGACATCCTATCTCCTTTCAGTCTCAGGAAGCTTAACCTAAAGATGATTTTTTTCTCTTTTATATAATTTATTTTCTTCTCTGTATTGTATCCTTCTAATACACTCAAGTATTTTCTCTCAAAAAATAAAAACCAAACCAAACCAAAAGAAAAAAACACCCAAATCTCTCCCTGAATTCCAGAACTGGCAATTTTCCCATCCCTCAATGTTTCACTCACTTTGAAGAGGAGTCTTTAAATCACCCACACAATTAAAAATATATATATGTATGTATGTATGTATACATATATTTTATTTCAGAGAAGAAGGGAGGGAGAGGGAGAAAAAAATAGAAACATCAATGATGAGAATCATTGATTGGCTGCCTCTTGCATGCACCGTACGGGAGATTGAGCCCACAACCTATGTGCCTTGACCACGAACCACTGAGCCAGCCACCCAAGCAATTTTAATCAACTTATTGAGTTGTGATTCTTTTTGATAGCGAGTTACTGAATGCTCAGCTAAAGTAACGTTAAAATGAGTATTTTTCTATGTAAGAAAAGTGCTGCATGTTTAACAATTCAGAGATGTTGATGCTTTGTGATTTTCTGACTTTCCCTCATGGTTAAAAAAGTAGCTGCAGCAGTTCTAAGGATACTTCCTCACACAGAACATGTTTTTCTCTCTCACTCTTACATTTTATTGAGGAAGAAAAATATTTCAAGAAACCAACAGCAGAGGTCACTCAGGTTTCCCTGGCCAACATAGAAACATTCTGTAGCTGCAAGAGAGGCTAGTAAAGCAAAGCTCTACCATCTTTAGCCTCAGTTGTGAGAGATTGGCTCTGTCAAGAAGCAAAAACAAAAAATACAATGGCTGTTGAATAGTCTGCCTGCCACACAACTTTGTTATTGCTTCTGCCAGATCCTGCCACCAAATAGCTCTCTTCTAATTTTGTGAATAAAGTTATATTGTGGTTTTTAGTTTTATTTCATTTGACTTTCTTTCCTTTTGAAAAAAAAGGCTTTTTGCTTGGATTCAGGGACACTATCCTCTTCTGGAGTCCTTCCTTATGTATCTATTTCTTCTAAACAATGGCTTCCCATTGTTCTTAGAATAATCCAAATCCCTATTCTTACCTACTACCCTATTCATGTTTCATGGCTAGATCCCCTGCCATTCCAACTCTGCCAAACATCACATTATCCTATGATCTCTGCCCTCCAGCCACAAGCATGTGCTTTCAGACAGCTGAACTGTGCCCTGTGCCTTTGTGACTTCCTACATGATGTTCAACTTTTTCTCCCTTGAAGTTCTTTCCATCCCTTTACCTAGTTTATGCCTGTCATTCTTCCAATTTCAATTCAAAGGTCATTTCAGTAGGGAAGTATTTTATAGTTTCCTCCACCTGACTTGCCTCTCTTTCATTCTTACAGTTTCCCTGTACTTTTCCTTTGTTGCATTCATTCATTAAAACAAAAGACAAAACTATTGATTTTAGAGAGTGGAAGGGAGAGAAACAAAAACTTCACTGATGATAATCATTGATTAGCTGCTTATCACATGTCCCCTACTGGGGATCAAGCCTGCAACTCAGGCATGTGCTCTGACCAGGAATTGAAGTGTGACCTCCTGGTTCATGGATTAATGCTCAACCACTGAGCCACACATTCATTAGTTTGTATATTTATTAGATTACCAATGAATACCTGTCTCCTCCACTAAACTACTTGATCTTATCTTAGTACTCAGTACATTGCTTAATTCAATTAATTAACATGTAGTTGTTTAATGAATGAATGAATTTCAATGTCTTTAATTAGTCACACCCAAAATTATAATTTTCTATTTCTGCTTTGCTGGGGATTAAGCAAATCTCCAAATCCCTCAGATGCGTGTATTTGTGTGTATGCATAAACACATGTGCATGTGTGGAAGTCATAGCAATAATCTTGGAAAGAGTCTCTGAAAACCCTCTTGAAACTATTATACAAATTCTGTTATATTACTTGCTTAATCAGAAGCCTCACATGCTAATTTTCTGATTATTTAATTTGTTATGGTAAGTAGAGATTGACAAATAGGTGGCTTCTAAATTAAAATATTTAATTTATTTTTAAGTATTATGGCAGACTTTCCTGTGCTCACTTTTTTTCCTAATAACAAATAATCTGAAGAAATTAATGTCTGATTGCACTTAAGAAAGAAAAACAAAACTATTACTGTAACTGTACTTATGATAATTTCATGCTCTAGGTATAAGCCATAAACAAACCCTGCTCAAGAGGGTCCTTGCAATAGGTTTGACTGAGAGGCAAGTCCTAAATAATTTGGATTTAAACACTATAATAGCACTTTTTGTAACATGTCACATACATATTTTTAGCTTATTTAAAAATAAATTATAATCATGGACTTTATAAGGCTGTTATTCAGGGTTATTGGGGATTTTTGAGCTTTAAATTAAAGTTAAAATATTAATGAGAAGCAATTATTTTTCTAAGAAATGTGAATCAAAGTGGGCAATGCAGAATTATTTTTGTTGCAATGAGAATTCTTTGTACATATCCTAAACAATAATTTTCAAAATCAATATTTATTAACTAACATGTTAACACATATTTAGAGAGCTACTAATGTAGGTTAGGCACTGTGGTAATGAGAGTTGATTGCAAATTTCAGAGTTGGAATATACATTTAAAAAATCCATGTAGGAATTTTTATGTGCTGTAATTGCTCTTCGGACAGTGTATTCTAGGTTTTCTTAGTTATTTGTGAAATCCTCTTAAGCTAGCTAAAAGCAGCCCACAAGAACAAAAGAAACTATTAAATTAAATGAGGCAACATTTTCATAACTAAGACAACCAACATGGCCTCCAGAAAATTATAAGCCTCGAGGGGACTTAGTGTTCAGTTGGGGAGAGCAGAAATATATAAAATGATAAATAACTGGAATAGTAAAATGAAGCTATTTTCTGTCTCTATTGTTTTTCAAACACTGCCATCCCTCCTTCCTGTAATAGTTCAATTGGCTATGATTGAACTATTGAAGTGTTGGATGTTGTGACCCAAATATTACCTCAGAGCAAAATAACTCAAGGCTTATTTTATTGGCTTCTCCTAGGAACCAGCAGGGGTAGAAGTGCCATTCAGTAGGGTCAGCCATTGATTATTTATATTGTTTTCCAAAAGTTATATGTGATTTATGTGCAGAGTTTCTATTTCCCTGGCACGGACAAAAGTCAGATCTGCAAAGAGTAAAGAAATTTTAATTTGGCTGTAATCGTTTCTTGGTAGCTACGTGAGGTTTTTAGAAATACATCTAACTTTAGGGTAAGACATTGGTCCCAGGTGACTCTGATATACCCACAGTGTCAAGAACTGTCTGGGAATTCTCTCTCCAGCCTTAAAGCCCAGTTCTGTCCATTCTGCAACCCTCTTAGAGTTAGGTTTGACAGGAACTTAGGCTGTTTCCTCAGATACATCTAGACAACATGTCACAGAAGAATGAATCAGAGAGAAAGACAGGAGAATGGAGAGACAGCAGTTTACTCTGGAAATTATTGAGTGCCAGGGAGGTCCATTACAAGAAAGTTAGATACATCTCTCAGTCAACTCCAAGCAATTAGCACCTATATGAGCTTTGATGTAAGGAAATCAATCAAACAGATTGAACTGTCTATGCATGGCTGAAATCCATGATTCTGAATTAAAAGGGTGGTAAAGTACCAAATTCAGTTAGAGCTTTTAGCAATCACTTGGGGAATTTTACACTGTAGCTAACCATATGGTTATACAGTCCTCTTGGGAGTATATAGACTCCTGAGTACACTTGTTCCTCCTACCTCATTTATTTCTATTTTCATTTTTTTAGCCTTTGCAATAGTCAGACATTGTGCTGAGTTTTATGAGGATCACATCATTAATTCTCAAATGGGGAAGATTCTGTTATCATGACCATTATATAGTGATATGGAAACTGAGGCTTAGAAAAGTGCCTGCTATATATGGTAGGCCTACATTACATATTTGAGGAAGAGAACAATATCTCAAAAGTCAGCATTGAGAACATTTTTAAATTTTCAAATTGGTTTTAGTGTTGTTTTATAAGAATTAGTGATTTAGTCCAGAAAAGAAACTAGAAAGATTCTCTTTCTATGTGATACTTTCTTTATACCTTGAGAATATACTGTAATATCCTATGAAAAATCTCTTTTGCTTGCTGTTCCTTCCTTCTCTTCACCCATTGTTCCAGGTTGACTTTCTTACCATTTACTAGTTGTGTGAGTTTGCTCAGTGCCTCAATTCCCCACCTCTAAAATCAGTGTAGGAATAGTTTTCAACAATAGAGCAGATAAAGCATTCATTTATGCTCTCAGACTGTCAGTGGTGACAGGCCATTTATAGAAGGACCATTTCTTTTAAGGAAAAGTTAAGTGAAAAATCAAATGAAGTTTTGATGATTAGATTCCAAAGATGATATAACTATGTCAAATTATTTTAAATATTTCTCAAGACTATTCATATTTCTCTACTTGTCTCATTGCAAACTGATAGGGAATAGTTCACCAAATGGCAGTAGTCCGCTGGCTCTGTTTTGAGTGACCCTGATTTGAAACCCCTAAAACAGTAGTATCCCATTTATATTAAATGCTTAATAATTATTTGCTTTTCCAGTGAAAACAAGCAAGTATCTGCAACACAATTAGAACCTTTCTTACCCTTTTAACTGCCCTTCAAGCTACTCTTTTTTTTGCTTAATTTTTTCCCTTAAGGTTTTGTCATTTCCTGTTTTCCTCAATACCTTTATTGCTCTTTCCAATTTGTATTAAATGTTCTTTATTTTTTAAAATATATTTTATTGATTTTTTTTTACAGAGAGGAAGAGAGAGGGATACAGAGTTAGAAACATCAATGAGAGAGAGACATCGATCAGCCGCCTCCCGCACGCCCCCTACTGGGGATGTGCCCACAACTAGGATACATGCCCTTGACCGGAATCTAATCTGGGACCCTTCAGTCCGCAGGCCGATGCTCTATCCACTGAGCCAAACTGGTTTCGGCTGAATGTTCTTTGAAGTTTAACTCTTGGACTCCAGTTTCTCTCTCTCTCTCTCTCTCTCTCTCTCATATGTCATTAGAAGATCATTTCTAAATCTAAGTCACCAAGCCTCTTCTCTCTGCTACTACCACATCCTCCCATGGTTTTGTGTCTTACCAGAGCCACTCTCTAATTCAGATAATTCTGCCTCCAAGGTGACTTTAACCTTGCTATTGCAGTCCCAGATTAAGACAAAAGCCTTCTACTGCTCTCTCTACCATAAGATTTTTTCCTATTTCAAATTATTTTATATCCAGTGATCAGTATTCACCATTTTAATATCCCCTTTCTATTTCAAAGGATTGCCACTCATTTGTTTTCTTTTTAAATTTTCACCAAAAGTTGCTAACTTGGTACAGTATTTTCAAGCAAACTCAAAAATAGATGTTTATTTTCTCTTGATGTTTTTATTTTTAACTCCAGTGATAAGTCTTCTTCCTATCTATTCAGAATTCAGACTTAGTTCTTTCTTAGCTTCCTCTATCCATCTATCCATCATTCATCCCTCACATCTTCTGTGAAGATTTTTTTTTTATAATTCAGAGAGGCATGACCTCCATCTTGTCCTAATCCATCTGAGACACTCTTTGCTCTAATCTAGCTCTGTGAAGAAACCCACTGTTCCCTAAGCATGGTCTGAAGATCTTTGGAGAATGATAGAATTTTTGCATGTGATCTATGACTCTATAATTCCCCCAAACATCAGTATTATTGATTATTCTGAATAATTAAAACTCCACTTTCATTAGTAAGGATTGTCTTGCTTAAAAAGCATCAGTAGAACATCATTCATTCTAAACAATTTGAAAACAAATTGATACAAAATGTAAGTCAAAATGTGCTTATTCCCAATTGCATTCAGAAGTTTTTACATGCCATATGTTCTCTTCCCTTGAAACACTCAATTTATCTCCATTTTTTCCTCCGTTCTCTTAAGTACTAAATCTATTACTTTTTTGCTCACCTAGTCTTCTCCTGGTATTTTACATTGGGTACATTCATTTCCATATCCCAACCTTAATCAGAGATGTTAACTTTGCCTAGGATGTGGTCTTGTAGCTTTTCTGCCAGTTTAGAATCAATTTATTATTGTCATTATTGTTACCCTACACATTTTCATCATCATTAATTGACATGACTCACTTTCTTTGAAAACTATCTTGAGTAACTTCAGACAAAGGATATTAGTGCTTGATATTCTTTCATCTATGTATCTGTGTGTGCCCAGGATTTCTTCTAATATATCAAGCAAAACAACATATCACAACAGATTGAATACAAAAGCGGATATGGCAATCCAGATGTCTTAATTGAGTCCAGCATTAAAGACATTTGCAAAAGTGTAAACCAGCACTACTCTTCTCACTGATTTATTTTGTTTTTGAAAATACCATTACGTTATATAAAATACGTTGCTAATATTAATATGTAATAGATCCATTATTGTTATTTGCAGATTAAACAATGAACATTTTAAATATTCCTTTATGGTAAATATTTGTAGTTATGTCTTAAATATAGGAAAAATATTTGGAATACTCCATGGTTTTTAAGAATCTATAAAGTTCAGAGACCAAAAATTTTCAAAACTATTGCTTTAGGCATTAATCTAGGAGGGACATTTTGTTACTGTATATCTGCTCAGATTCTCAGGCTTCATAATCAATAATATCATCTATTGAGAGTCTACTCTAAAGAGGCATGTTGTATACTGTACATTATATCTAATTCACATAAGAACCCTATCAATTAGCTTTCTTATTGTAATTTTATAACTATGGAAACTGGGGTTTATAAAAATTAAAGATTCTCCCAAATTTTCCAAGAAACTAAGTGGTAGAGTTAGTTTCAGTCAATAATGCTTAATTCCAATGTCTTTTTATATTTAACATTATTTACCATAAATGCATATTATGCCTAAAACAAGTTCCTATGGTATCATTACAATTCTATACACAAATAATTAATGAACAAACTGATTACTGCATAAATATGGACAGACATTTTTCAGAAGCCCTTGATGGCGAAAGTTAACCTTCAAATGACCTATTTGGATTTAGAACTATTTTTTTTCTAAATTATTTTCAGTTTTGGATTGCCTCCTGTATGCAGTAAGATACTGGTTTTGAAATCATTAGGTTTCCAAAAATGAACACAGGTCATTCAGATTCTACTTAAGGTAAGCTTTCAAAGTTTAATTTTATATTAACTCACCCCTAAATGCTTCACTTGATCTGAAAATATTTCATAATTCCATTTCCTGATAATATGCTTCGTCATTTCTCTACAGAGAAATTAAGAGTTTTCAAAGTTATCAGGCCATGATTAAGCTTTGTTCAGTTTACAGACCCGCTGGCATGCTTACAGGGTGCTGTGTCCTGTAACTCAGAACACAGCATCATAGGAGGTGCTGTCTCCAGCAATGACCAAAGAATGATTTCTTCCCCCCACCAATGAATAATTGATTTTATTTATTCCTGAGAATTGGAGGAAGGAACTGTATAGGACAACTGAATCATCTTGGAGCAACCTTAACCGAACTTTGTGCTGGGAGACGTCCTGGTAGGTGACCCTACCAGGACAGCAGGGAGAAGAGAAGCATAGAAACCCACAGGAGCTTTCTGAGGGAAAAAGTTTGTTTTAGCAAATTTGACGTAAAGCCTAGCCTTTCAATAGAAATGTTAAGTAGGAAGTTATAAATCTCTGACTGAAGTTAGGGACAGAGCAGTATGAAATATATATATATTATCTTAAGTTTTACATATGCTTCCTTCTTCACCATGTGACCTCCCCAACCATTCCCACCCCTGGCAAGCCCCCACAGCCCCACTGTCTGTGTCTATGGGTTATGTGCAGGATGAAATTTATAGAAGCAAATGTTTTGGATTAGAGATGAGAGGTAAAGCCATCCTTTTTTTTTTTGAGTGGAAATCACAAAGGCACAAGGTTAAAGGGGTCATTGCTAAGCCTTGTATAAATCCCAGGTAAGACTGAAAGATTAAAGAAATGAAGAAGGGTAAAAATGGCAACAACAAAAAATGTAGTAGAATATGAAAGTGCCACCAAGGACTAGTGAGAAAGAAGTTTTAGAAAATAAAATTTTGTCAATTGCATAAGATGGTCTAGAAAAAGGGGAATAAAGAGAGGACAAGAATATTGTGTTTGTGAATAAGGAGGTCATTGATGACTCGTGAATTGTTGATGTAGACCTGCCAATAAACATGAGAATGAAAGCAAGATGGTTGCTTAAAGGACTCATGGAAAGACAACAATTGTAAGTAAACAGACAAATATAAGCACACAAGGTTTTAGAGAAGATGGATAGGTGAAATTAGGGTGATGCCTAGATGACTTGAGATAAAAGTTTCCTCATCTTTAGCTTGTCTAGTAAATATGTAAAAGATATATTCATTGAGTACCTATGATATACTAGGTTCTTAGACTATTCCATTGAATATTTGAACCCAATATGTCTACACTCTGGCTAAAATATTTTTTGAATTTTCAACAAGTCCCTGACCTTTAGCTAATTAAGCATCATGAGAAGAATCATGTTGTATACATGCAACGGTGTACTAGTAACTGGAAAGAAAAAATATAAAAAATAAAAAGCCCTGATGTAGTATTTGAGGACTTGCCAGGTGAAAATATTTATACTATGGCCAATTTCTAGCTCAGGAATGATACCATTGATACAGAGGTGGGGAAGAAGTGCAGAGTGGCTCCCAGGAGTCAGTATGAGCTAGCTCCAGCACACCACTGGCTTGGCTTGTCTTGCTTTGTGTTCTAGGTGTTTTACCATATATCTGCCTTTACTTGATTTATCTGTAAGTTGGGAAAATATTTCTCAGTTATTATGAAGAGGGAGTTTATTGTTGAAAAGTTTTGATGGAACTAAAAGCAGTAGAAATTCAATCTATCAAAAAAAATCACCATAAGTCATAGGTATTTATATTTGAAAATAATTTTAAATTTGGATGTGAAAAACAACAGATAATTGAAAAATAAACTCACAGATGGTAGACAACTTTTAGAAATACTGTAATAACACCTCACTTATCTAACAACATCAGGGAATGAGCTGTTTCACATAAGTGAATTTTTCAATTAAATAGAACTTACAGATTTAAGCACCAGCAGTTTTCAATTTTAATCAACTTTATGTGAAAACTTTTCAAAAATGGGTTAGACAACTTCCTGTCTTCTTTATTTTTATAACATATATTTTGATTTAAAAAATACTGCAAGATATCCAAATGGTTTGGCTCAGTGGATAGAGCATCGGCCTGCAGACTCAAGGGTCCCACATTTGATTTCCGTCAAGGGCATCAAAGGGCATGTACTTTGGCTGTGGGCATATCCCCAGTAGGGGGTGGGCAGGAGGCAACTAATTGATGTTCTCTTTCATTAATATTTCTAACTCTCTTTCCCTCTCCCTTTCTTTCTGTAAAAAATCAATAATATATACTAAAATATTAAATAAATAATAATGCAAGATCATTATATAGCATTTTAAAATAGAGATTGTATATAAAGGAGAAAAGTTTTAATTAGATTGTCTATAGATACTTAATATTAACATGTTGCTTTATTTAATTTTCATCTTATTTGTATTCATATTTTTAAAAGTTTAAATATTTTGTATTTATTATATGTCATGAATTTATTTGTGAACTTTCCCATATCGTTAACTATTCTTGGAAAATGTGATTTTTGTATAATGGTTGTATACAATTTCATCAAATGGATATTAGAACTATTTTAAATATGTATTGTTAGTCACTTAGATTATTTCAATTTTTCACAATTATAATCTTATATAACTCTGTGTACATCTATGACAATTTCTAATAATAGATTTTTGGAAGTAGAATTAGTGGGTCAAAAGATAAGTGGGTTATGGCTTAGACTTTTAGTGGAACTAGTAAAAATTTAGCAAAATTTGGTCAAACTTTAACTTCAGAAAGATTATCAGAGTTAATACTTTTACAATAAATATATGAGAATACTCATCTCTCTGTGTTCTTGCCATTAACAAGTATTAATATATTTGCCATTGTTTTCAAACCATGTTCTCTATATCATGAAGACTCAGAGTCTTCATTATATATATAAATGATAGGATGTAAGGAAAGTGCATAAAACACCTCCTGACATATAGTTACTATTTAATAAATAGCTATATAGGTCTTAGTTATGGGTTAGCACAATGTTTATTTTTCATTCACATTTTGGTATGGATTAATGAGGCATATGCTCCATGAGGTCATTCAGAGATCCAGGCTTCTTCCATCTATTGGCTGTAGCATTGCTTAGGGTAATGTCAGTCAATTCACTCAGGATGGCAGAAATACAATGCAGGCAGGCAGTTTAGTGCAGAGGCAGGCAGTTTAGTGGCACAGAGGTAGAGGCAGGCAGTCTAGCACAGTGTGAAAAGTGCACTTTGCATGAGAGGCCCTTGTGCAGAAATGACGGGTAGGTTCTCTTCCCAGACCCATGAGGACTCCTTTTTTTTTCAACACAGTTATCTGCAAACTGCTTTGCTGGGCATTTGGTGAGCTCACATTTTTTTCTTCAATCTCCTATTCCACTTCAGCCACCACTATTCCCTAATCTGTCATCAGCTCCATCCATACCAGACTACTTCTGATTGTCTTGCATCATTTTTCTGGGGAATTCTTTCTCCAGAAATGTTCACCTCCTAATCTCCTTGTCACATTCATCCATGGCTCAGCTTAATACATATTTTTGTTTGGGTTTCTCTAACCTCTCCCCCTACCCCTAACATGATAGCATTTGTGACACAGAGACTGAGCATGGAGGTGTCTGGTTGGATCCTAGCTCTGTCACTTTTTAGTTTTTCTTGTGGACACAAGATGGCCACAAAACGATGGCTAGCAGGGGAGGGTATTTGGGAGGGACTAGGTCTGCAAGGGAGGGCAGTTGAGGTGATCAATCCTGCAAAAGAGGGAATTTAGGGGTGACCAGGCCAGCAGAGAAGGGAAGTTGGGGTGACCAGGCCTGGAGGGAAGGTAGTTAGGAACAATCAGGTTGGCAGGGGAGCAGTTAGGCATCAATCAGGATGGCAGGGGAGTGGTTAGAGGATGATCAGACTGGCAGGAAGAAGCAGTTAAGGGCAATCGGGAAGGTAGGCAGGGGAGCAGTTGGGAGCCAGCAGTCCTGGATTGTGAGAGGTATGTCCAACTGTCTGTTTAGGCCTGATCCAACTAGGATTGGGGTTAAATGGGCAGTTGGACATCTCTCAAGGGGTCCCACATTGGAGTGTGAAGGCTGGTCCACCCACCCCCATACACGAATTTCATGTTCCGGGCCTCTAGTAGATCATAAGAGCTATATCAAAATGATACAACCTTAACCAAAGGTGAAATCTCTACTGAAGAGTCTTTAGCTCATAACTGCTTATATAATCTGCAATGAACAAACAAGAATTCTATATTTTTTTCCTAAAAAGAAATGAAAGAATAAGTTGATTTCCAAAATAAAATACAATAAAAGCCCTTGTCATTTCAGAAATTTATTGAAGGAAGATGTTACACTTTGGTATTCTTCTGTACCTTCAGAAATGTGAATGAGACAGACTATAAAAGAAACACATTCATTAGAATACAAACTCACAATAAGCCAAGAGTATTTCAGAATGAGATCATTGCCAGGTTCAAAATTTATTATAGATGTATCTAGTTTTTTCTTGGGCTGCTATCACAAAGCACTATGAATGAGGTGACTTAAACAATAGACACTCACCAGTATTGTCAGAGTTCTGGAGGCTGGGAGCCTGGGACCAATGTGTCAACAGGGTTGATTTCCTTCTGAAAGCTTCAAAAAAAAAAAAATCTCCTGTTTCTTATGGCTTCTGGTGGGTTGCTGACAGTCTTCAGTGTTCCTTACTTTTGAGTTGTATCACCTCTATCTCTGCCTTTATATTCACATGATATTCTTACTGTATGCATGTCTGTGCCTAAAATTCCCATTTATAAGGACACAAATCATACTAGATTAGGCACCCAATCTATTATAGTATGACTTCATCTTAATTACATTTGCAAAGTCCCTTTTTCAAATAAGCTCAAATTCTGAGATACTGCAGATTAGGACTTCAACATAAAATTTTGGAGGAACATCATCAACTCATAACAGACATTAAAAGTTTGTTAAAAGCAGGGTTTCAATATGTGTGATCTTGTTCTTCTACTGGTTCTCAGGAGATACTGTTTTTGAGTTTACTTTTCAGAATTTCAGTGGTAAGGGTAAACAGACTTAATGTTTCTAAAACCATGTCTATGATACCTGGTATTCTTGTGTAACAGAGAAATTTTCTATCCAAATAGATAAGTTTATGATTACTTAGAGATTATGAAACCATACTTTGCTGAAGCAGGCAGATTTGCAAATTTTAGCAGTGTTGACATTCCAAGAAAAAAGGTAATGAATTCCAGCTTCCAGAAATTCAAATCTGATGATTACTTTAGAATTGTTTTGGGTTGATATAAAACTCACCAGAGAGACTGGAGATATCACAAAATTTTGGGACTTGCAGAACAGGCCATTTTTCTCTTAAGAAAATATGATTATATTCAAAATCAAGAATACAGTATTCTTAGCCCCTAAACACAGAAAAAGGATGCTGGTTACTTTACAGTATAAGATAAAATTGAAAATACTTAGCTTTTTACTGCACCCACTGGTAATATCTCTTAAAATTTGACCATAAAGTTAAAATTGTCTTTCTTTTTCCATTTTTTCCTTTTTACTACAGAAAAATCGCATGTATCATTTCTATATTTCATCTTTATTCATGTTGTTATGGATAATTTTATTGTTTTGCCCTTAAATCTTGCCTTATATAGAAAGTTTATGTAAGCCATACAGGAAATGATATTCCTTGCCCAAAAGGATATTTCAAGCCTAAAATTTACAGGCAGGAATTATATTAAAGTAGAGGCCCAGTGCACAAAATTCATGCATGTTTAAGGTCCCTAGCAGCTTCTGGATGGTGCTAGGGTGCCTTCCATTCCCCAGCAGCTACTGCCATAGCCGCTACTGGCCCTGCCCCCTCGTTGAACTCCCAGTTGAATTCCTAGTTGAGGGGACAATTTGCATATTAGGCTTTTAATATATAAGATAGGATAGTTAAAATGGAGAATAGCTTCATTTAGCAAATTTTCTTTGCGTTAACTTTGAGACATTCCCAGTATGTAGCATTGTGCCTTGAGTAGAAGGAATTTATTAGTATTGCTAATCCCCTTGGACTTATTAAAATTATATTCTAGTCAATAATTTTGGTTAAAAATTAATATTTTGCTTTTTTATTATCTATACTAATAAAAGAGTACGATTCAAATTGATCATACCTTCATGATGCCCACCAGCCAATCAGGAATGAGTATGCATATTAATCCAACAAAGATGGCAGATTAATTTGCATATGCAGGTGTCAAGAGGCTGGGGGTGGGGTGGGGCTTGTGTTGTTGCCATAGTAATGACACAGTTATTCTGTACCGCCCTACCCTAGCCATTCCAGGCCTCTGGGCAGCATGGGAAGGTGGGAAGGTAGCTCCAGCTAGAGAGAAGGCCGTGCCAGCATCCAGGGGAAGGAAGGCCCATTCTTGCATGAATCTTCGTGCATCAGGCCTCTAGTTACTAATAAAGAAATAGTCTTACCTAGAATGTGAAAACATTAAAAATCTCAGAAGAATACAAGTTCTTGGAGAATTTCATTCCTGTAGCTACAGTATCTTGTTCGTAGCATTTTTTAGTTGTTAACTCAAAACCTATTGTTTATACAGTGTTAAAGCATTTTTGTTCAACTCTGAGTATTTGACCCAAATAGCATAGCATGTTGATTTTACCTGTTGTCTTGGGAAGCTTTTGTCTTGATGGATCTCTCATTGTAAATAATTAAACAATGTTGGGTTATAAATTCCATTGAAATTACAGTATCTCAGAGTTATATATTTATTTCACAAAAGACAGATACACTGAGGAAGCAAATCTGCCAATTTATATAAAGCTTATTTTCAAATGTTTAATGTGAGAAATTTCCCATGTAATGAGAAATCAAAATTGTTGATAGCCATGCAGTTAGTAAGAATACAACAGAAATCCCTGGGAGATCCATTGTCTTTTCTCATATTAAGATTTTCTATGAACAATTTAAGTGTTTTCTCTAAGTTTTCAAATTTAAGCTGTTATAAAATAAAAGAAATATTAAAAATTGTCTTGATAATATTGCAAATTGAGGATCAGTACTGTCCCAGTAAGAGTACCTGTCCTTTCAAGGATAATGAAACAAACTTCAAAGAAGACATTATTTTGTCTGTTCATTTTGAATGTTGGTGATTGAGTTAAAATTAAAATTAATTCCCCTTTGTGGAAAATGAGCATTTAAATTCTGCAAATGCTGACTTGCAAGAAATATGTTCAGAATGATTTCAACTTTATCTGCTTTAGCCTTCCAATGGGGACTTGTATTCTAGAGAGAAAAAAAATTACAAACATGGAACTTTAGTGAAATAATTACCACTTAGGAAATTTGAGCCTGGAGTACTATTTCTCTCAGATAATGATCAAACATGTTCTCTTCCTGAAAAATGTCACTCCTCCTCTTCAGTTTCCCCACTTCCAATTGTCTGTTTGTAAGTAGAAATGTTATGTAACAAAACAATGGTTTTCTTTCTGCATTGGCTGGTAATCCCTACTTTAACATCTGTATTTGCTATTCAGTTCCCAAAGAAACATTCTGAAGTCAGCTTCTCAGCATTGTTAAACTGGTCAAGAGGACAGGACTTCTCTGTACTCTACAGCTGCCTAGATGCCAGTGGACTAATAACACAACGCCCCCTTTAAGGAGGTGGTAGGTTTCCTACCTGTGAAAATTAGGAGTGTTGGTCTCTGTGGTCATTTGGCTTAGGGTTGCCTTTCCCTTGAAAAATTTCTTTTGGTAGCAGCAGCGAAAGTGTCACTGTTAGCCTCAAATTTAGAACAAACTGGAGGGGAAATGTATTGTTAACCTAGGCCAGGTTTATAGTGAAGTTTATAATCCTGTGTGTAATTTATCTTTTTTTCTTCCTTCCCTACTTCTCCTTCTTCATCTTCTTCCTTTGAAGTTTAGTCTGTCTTTGGGAATCTGAAAACCACCCTCAACTGTCATGAGGCAGGATATTTAGTACTTTGTAAAAGAACTAGAGGCCCTATGGATGAAATTCGTGAACTTGGGGATGGGTCCCTCAGCTCAACCTCCACCCTCTCACAACCCCGAAGCCCCTGGACATCTTAGCACTGTCACAGAGACAGGAGAGACTCCCACCACCACCATCACCACTGTATTCGCCAGCAGTGAGCTTGGCTTCTGGCTGAGTGGTGCTCCCCCTGTAGGAGTGCATTGACCACCTGGGGGTAGCTCCTTTGTTGACCATCTGCCCCCTGGTGGTCAGTGCACATCATAGCGACCGGTCCTTCTGCTGTTCGGTCAATTTGCCTATTAGCCTTTTATTCTTTAAGGTTATGCTTCTTTGACTTGAAAACAAACAAAATCAATGTGAATCATTACCCAATTTAACAAACTCTTCTGGAATTCATACATTGGAAAAGTGCCACGTATTCTGTGGAATGCTGTCTTACCACCCCCTACAAATTAACTCAAATTTATTTTCTTAAAAATATCTAAATCTATATTTATAGATATGGATACATCCAAATAGGAATAAATATAGAAAATACATATACATATGTATATAAAATAAATACCTACACATATAAGTATGCAGCATTTAACTGAAATGTTCAAAATTATTTGTAAGAACATACCAGAAAAAAAATTTGAGAACCCCTAGCCTAATGTAATATGTTAGAAGTTATTCTGACATAATTTGATTGATATAGGCATACTTCATCTCCTTGGTTGCTTTAAACATAAAATATAGATGTTATTTATTACAAGTTCTCATGAAATGGCAGATATTATGCATAAAAAGTTAATATGGTGTCTTAAACTCTGATTTATATAATCTAATTATAGTTTTAAGTATTTTAAGTGCAAAATCAATTTATTGGAATCAATTTAGACACTGGCTAATGTGTAGATGTTTTGATCTAAAATGTACATAGATTTATTCTTAAAAGTCAAAGCTGAAAATAACTCAATATCCCTCCACAATAAAATGGATAAACAGTTGTACATTTATATGATGGAATATTCCACAGCAATGAAAAAGAATACACTATAATACATGGAGCAACATGAATTAATCTTACAAACTTAACGTTGGCCGAAACCAGTTTGGCTCAGTGGATAGAGGATCGGCTTTTGTATTGAAAGATCCTAGGTTCGATTCCAGTCAAGGGCATGTATCTTGGTTGTGGGCACATCCCCAGTAGGGGGCATGCAGGAGGCGGCTGGTCGATGTCTCTCTCATCGATGTTTCTGGCTCTCTATCCCTCTCCCTTCCTCTCTGTAAAAAATCAATAAAATATATTAAAAAAACACACACAAAACAACTTAATGTTGAATGAGTTTCTGAAAGTGAATGGAAAGTGACACTTTATTTTATTACTAATTTAGACTTTTAAATCACTACTCCTATAATTACTGAAATTTGTGAAAAATGGGATGTAATTATAAAAGTAATTGCAAAAACAACACATAATGTCTTAATGTAGATAATACTATCCTATCTAATAAAAGAGTAATATGCAAATTAACCATACCTCCACTATACCAACAAACCATGTCCACCAGCCATGCCTACCAGCCAATCAGAGCAAGTATGCAAATTAACCCAACCAAGATGGCTACAGCCACAGAAAGAGCAGGAGGAAAGCTTGGGTTGGTGATGGAGGAAGCCAAGCTTTCCACAAACCGTGGCGGGCTCAGGCCTCCACTTAAGGCAACAAAGTTTCAATGGCTGTGTGAGCAGAAGGCTTGGCTCTGCTCCAGGCTACAAAGTTTCAATTGTAGGAGATAAATAAATCCCAGATACAAGGACCTCCACTTGGGTCGCTGGGGAGCATGGCCAGCCTACAAACCACCACAAACGCCTCACCTAGGCTACCCCACTCACCCTGATCCAAGACACCTTTCAGGTCAAACCAGCTGCCTCCACCTGTGCACCAGGCCTCTATCCTATCTAATAAAAGAGTAATATGCAGATTGACCATCACTCCAACACACAAGATGACCGCCTCCATGTGGTCAAAAGGTCCTCCTCCCATGTGGACATGAGATGGCCACAACAAGATGGCCAGCAGGGGAGGGCAGTTGGCAGGGACCAGGCCTGCAAGGGAGGGAAGTTGGGGGCGACCAAGCCTGCAGGGGAGGGAAGTTATGGGTGACCAGGCCTGCAGGAGAAGGAAGTTGGGGTGACCAGGTCCACAGGGAGGGCAGTTAGGGGCAAACAGGCTGGCAGGGGAGCAGTTAGGGGCAATCAGGAAGGCAGGCAGGGGAGCAGTTGGGAGCCAGCTGTCCTGGATTGTGAAACATCCCTCAAGGGGTCCCAGATTGGAGAGGGGGCAGGTTGGGCTGAAGGACACCCCTACCCCACACCAATTTGATGCCCCAGGCCTCTAGTCTATATAATAAAAGGGTAATATGCTAATTAGACTGAGGGACCGGACATCTTCCCAAGTGTCCAACTTCCTTCCAGACAAAGCCACAGTGGTGGGGGCCAAGTAGAGGTGGTTAGGGGCAATCAGTTCAGCAGGGGAGACCAGTTGGAGGCCATCAGGCTGCCAAGGAGGGCAGTTGGGGGCCATGAGGCTGGCTGGGAAGGGCAGTTGGGTTACAGGGAGGGCAGTGGAGGCCATCAAGCTGGCAGGGGAGGGCAGTTCGGGTCCATAAAGCCAGCAGGGGAGGAGTTAGGTGGTGATCAAGCTGGTAAGCAGGCAAGTGGTTAGGAACCAGTGGTCCTGGATTAGGAGAGGGATGTCTGACTGCCAGTTAGGCCCCATCATGCAAGAGTGAGACCTAAACTGGCAGTTGGATATCCCTGAGGGGACTCAGGTTGAGAAATGTCCCCCCCGCTCCGTGCCTAAATTTCATGCACTGGGCCTCTAGTATATACTATAGGTGACATGTATATAATGCTTTAAACTTTTTCCTACTGTATTTTCCAGCATACAAGACAACTTTTTAACCCAGGAAAATCTTCTCAAAAGTTGTATGTCCTCTTATGCTCTAGGTGTTGTCTTACAGGGCGAGTATATCCTAAACTCTATATTTTAACTGGAAAAGTTGGGAGTTGTCTTATATGCCCAGTTGTCTTATACGCCAGAAAATTTATCATTCTATTGTTTTCTGATTAATTAATATAATGCCTTATATTAGGTAACTAATCTTTGCACATATACATGAATATATGTACTTACTTAGCATATATTCATTACTTAGCATCTGATTACTCAGCTCTCTTACATGACAGTTAAATGTGTAGAGTTATTTAAGATTTATACTAGTGGCCCAGTGCAAAAAAATTCGTGCACATTAAAAGGGAATTAGAGGAAATATTTTAATATTGTTATTTTCCCTTGTTCTATAACAGAAGTGGCAGAGATGAAAGAAAATTAGTAAAATGCATATGAAAATCTTCCTCCTGTTAGAGTCTAGGGTGTGCCATGGGAATCAGAGTCAAGTCCCCGCCCAGTCACTTGCACCTTGAAATAGCATGAGATCCAGACCCAGCTGGCTCCACCCTCATTGGGCTAGATCCTGACCCAGCCAGCCCCACTCCTGTTAAGATCCGATGGGAGGAGAAAGTGGTCTGAGGTCCCCTGGGAAGCCCTGCTGGTTAGGAAGCATGGCCTGAGGTCCCTCAGTCTGGCGCATGGGCAGAGGGCATGGCCTGAGTTCTCCTGTCAAGGCTGGGGGCACAGCTTTAGGTCTGGCCCAGTACCATGCAGCCTCAGGTCCCTGCTCATTGCTTGTTAAGGCTCATTATGGGATCTCAGCCTCTGCTGTCAGTGCAGCCATCTTGTGTTATGGAATCTCTGCATCTGCTATGGGTGCAGCATCTTGTTATAGCATGATGGTCATTTTGCATATTCCATCTTTATTACATAGGATTTTCTAATTACCAATAAAATGTAGGAATTAGAATCAGTGAACCAAAACATTTCATATGGTATGCTAACTTATGCTTACAAGTTTTACTGCATATTAGAACCAACATTTTGGGGAACAAATACTACATCTTAACTACCATTGAATCCTCAGATTCTTATAAGATGAATGATAGATATATGGCAGGAATTTGACAAATATTTGTAGCATTCATTAATGAATGATTGATTTACTTAATGCACAGCAATTATTACTAATTATTCTTGCAGTGTATGTTCCATCTATTTTGAATAAGCACTTCACTTTTAGCAAGATTTATAAAATTTGGAAATGATGTAAATACTTTAATCCATCTGAAACAGTTTCTGAAAGAGACCAACAGCAGAATGCTTTTAGAAATTAGTTAATTTGAGTCCATTTATTAACTGAACAAGCATTGTGCTTTAAAAGAATTGATGTTCAGTGTAGCTAATGGGACAAAAGGAAGGAAAGGAGTCATTTTCTCCTCTGAGAAATTAGTGAAGCCATCATGGTGTTATGATATTTTATGACTATAGTTCTCTGCCTCCAGTATCTCATAAATATTGATTACTCGATAGTAGAGTGACATAAGCTGGAGAATTAGCTAAGGAGAAGATCAAGAAGAGAACAAAATCCTATATGGCCAGAAGTCAACGTAGAAGCAAGCTGATCTCTTCCTTTGTATAGCAGAATATGGCCTGAACAGGAACTTTGTCCTCTACATGGTAGTCATGGTATAAGTTGAAGATAGATTTTATGGAGGTATTAGAAAAAGTCAAAAGTTTATAATAAGATGTATAACAATGATTTTTCTTCATTTATTCTGTATGTGGAGGAAGGGTTTGGAGAAGCTTAATATTGTAGCTTGTAATAGTTAAAACAATTAGACAAAATAACTACATTTATAATTATATATCTATTATCTGTTTTAAAAATTGCTCTAAAAATTTCGGGGATTTTTTTTTCTGTATACAAGCCTGCTTGTATTGTAGTGGGAGTTCCAGGAAGAGTAAACAGGACATGTAGAGGCTTAGAGGCACAAGAGAATATGGAGCGTTTTAGAAACTGTTGTATGATGTCATAGGTTATGGAAGTAAATCTGAAGGAGTAAGAAGGGCCAGATGATGAAAGGTCTTTAGGGGCTAAGATAAAGAATCTGTGCCTTGTCAACCATTTTAGTGGAGTAAAAGATTAAAGTTGTGTTTTGAAGAGTCACTCTGACATTTCTATGGAGTGTAAGTAGAATGGGCTTTACCAGCAATAGGGGAAGTAATAAAATATTTAAGTATGATAGAAGAGGTAGAATATTCATTTACATGTAGAAGGTAGAATAAATAAGTATTAATTATGGATTGATTTTGAGTTGGAGAAAGAGGTAGGAATCTAAGGTGTTACCTGAGTCATTGTGGGAGCTATAAGTGGTGGTGACTTTGACCAATATAAGGAAGGGGGCAGGGAGAACTAACTGGTTGTGACAAATTCATGTTTTGATTTGTTAATATTGAGGTGTCTGTGTAACATCTAGTGGAATGTGCATTGACAGCCAGTTGGATTTATTGCTCAGAATTCAAGAGGTACACCTGGACTAGAAATGTGGACATGGGTATTACTTACATAGTGGTCGTTGAAAGCAAGGACAGTGAGAAGAGGCCAAGAATGATAACAGTTTGAGGGATGAGCATGGAAAGGGATTTCCAGAAGGGACCCGTGATTGAATAATGAAAGAGGAAAAGCACAGAGAGTAAAAGCATGGAAGTCAAAAGTGTTGTAAATTTCAAGGAGTTAGTAATCAACAATGTCATGTGTTGAAGATAGGTCAAGTAAGACATGGACAGAAAAGTGCAAAATGAATTTGGAAATAGTATGTTAACACAGCAAACAGGATTGAAACCAACTGATGAAATGAAGGAAACAAGTGTAGACTATCCTTTCAGTAAGATGTCTGTTGCTTGTTATGTGAAAAAGACTGCGATGACATGCAATAGAAAAAAAAAACACTGAATATAAAGGCATCATTTGAAGATAGAGAAAATAAAGGCTAACATGAGATTATTTGGTGGATGTGAGTTTCTGAGTATATGAAAGGATCCATTACACAGATGGTGGTGTATTTGCCCTGGGGTAAGAATGAAGATGAAGGAAGTAAGAAAATAAAGGAAAGAAGAAAAGGAGGAGGGGAAGAGGAGGAAATAGAACTGATACATACTATAAAATCACAACCCACAGTTTTATAAGAAAAAGGAGTATTTATTAGTCCTCATACTTGTGTTCTGGGCTGGAACTGCCTTTCATAGAACTAGGTACTAGATTTGGTTCAGAGTGATTGAACACATTTCAGGGCAGCCACATCTTGTTTGAGTTTAGGCAAGTCTTTTCTCTGGCCCTCCATTATTTTATTTTGTTATTTGTACAAAAGAAATATGCAAAACATGTGAACATCAGAGCTGGCCACAAACTAGGCATTGCATTATGAATTTGCAGACTCAGAATCAGATGAATGACATTAAACTGATACAGGAAACACATGACTGCTAGGAAAAGAAATGAAGAATGGGTTTACATTTGAAATTAATATCTAATGTTCACTGAACAGAAAATGTAAAATAAACCAAAGCCCACTATCCTCTCTCCAGTTTTGAAATATTTTAAAGATGAACCTGCCATTTTGCTGATATTCTGCACACATGCAATGCAGACTTAAATAAACCAATGAAGAATATAAGAAGAGGAATCAATCCAAGATGTTAACCAATGGGTATGGATAGATACTAAGACAGATTTATAGCAGTTTCTTTCTGTACCTCATTATTTAATTACCCAGTCAAGGACACCAACAAGATTTAGCTTGATTAAATTGGTTGTAAATTTTAAATTTATCAATATAAAAATCTAAATAATTTGGCTAGGTTCTTGCTTTTTAATTATTCTATTTAAGTAGATACTCATTTATCTAAGCTCTTTCAATAAATGTTACTTGAATTTAGTAACAGTAGTCTTTGGAATTACCTAGACTGTAGCCAGATTCCAACTGTTGAGTTCATTTGTTTATCACAAGAGAAATAAAATAAGATTAATTGAGTGTTAAGTAATTAGTGTTGCATGAACACAATGAGCTCCTATGTGCATACCCAAATCCTTATACTGTATCTATTACATGCCAGGCACTCTTCTAAATGCTTTACATATATTAAGTTATTTGAATATTCAAAATATAGCTTGAGATGGATATATTATTGTTATTATTATTATTAGTCTAATAATAATATTTTAATTTTTCAGATGAGTAAATGGAGCCATAGATAGCTCACATTCAAACCAAGTCCTCCTGGCTCCAGAATAATTATTCCCTCACTATATGCCATTTTTTTTAGAGGTTTTACTTCAAGAACTTTTATTTTTTCTAGAATTTGATAAGATTTGGTCAAGATTTGTAACAACTAAAGAAATATTTTTAGTGGAAGGTCCTTCAATTTTAAAATGATGTTTATCATTGTTATCTATCCTATCTAATAAAAACATAATATGCAAATTGACCACACCTCCACTACAATCACAAGCCACATCCACCAGCCAATCAGAGCGAGCGAGCATACAAATTAACCCAATCAAGATGGCTTATGGCCACAGAGAGAACAGGAAAGAGACTTGGATTGGCCCTGACAATGGAGGAAGCCAAGCTTTTGTCACACCCTGGTGGCCTAGGTCTCCACTTAAGGCAAGAAAGTTTGAATGGCTGTGTGAGCAGAAGGCTTGGCTCCACTCCAGGTTACAAAGTTTCAATTGTAGAAGATAAATAGATCCCAGATACCAGGGTCTCGACTTGGGTTACCAGGTTTACATGGCCATCCTGAAAATTACCACAGGCCCTCACACATGTCCTGTGTCCCAACGGAATACCCATCCTGATCCAGGACACCTTCAGGGAAAATTAGCTGGCTCCCACCCATGCAGCAGGCATCTATGCCATCTAATAAGAGCCATGTGCAGATTGACCATCACTCCAACACACAACATGGCTGCCTCCATGTGGTCAAAAGATCCTGCCTTTCATGTGGACACAAGATGGCCACCACAAGTTGGTCAGCAGGGGAGGGCATTTGGGAGGGACCAGGACTGCAAGGGAGGGCATTTGTGAGGGACCAAGACTGCAAGGGAGGGCAGTTGGGGGCAATCAAGCCTCTGGGGAGAGCAGTTAGGGGTGACCAGGCTGGCAGAGAAGGGAAGTTGGGGGTGACTGGGTCTGCAGGGGAGGGCAGTTGGATGGGACCCAGGCCTGCAAGGGAGAACAGTTAGGGGTGACCAGGCCTGCAGGGGAGGGCAGTTAGGGGCAAACAGGCTGGCAGGAGAGCAGTTAGGCATCAATCAGGCTGGCAGTGGAGTGGTTAAGGAGTGATCAGGCTGGCAGGCATAAGCAGTTAGGGGCAATCAGGAAAGCAGGCAGGGAGCAGTTGGGAGCCAGTAGTCCTGGATTGTGAAAGGGATGTCTGGTTGCCCACTTAGGCTTGATACTATCTGGATTGGGCCTAAATGGGCAGTCAGACATCCCTCAAGGTGTCAGAGATTGGAGAGGGAGCAGGCTGGGCTGAAGGAGACCGCCTGTTGTGCACTAATTTTGTGCACCAGGTCTCTAGTGTGTGTGTGTGTGTGTGTGTATGGCTAAGTGACTGATTGTCTGTCTGTTCAACTGATCCACCAGTTGGTACATATGATGAGCACTGGCAATTTAAAAATAAATGTTGACTCCTGCATGCATGATATATATAAAGCTCTTAGTACCAATCACACACAATGCCACAATGTATCTGAAGCTCAACTATTGGCACAATGTACCTCTGAATCTGAAAGAAAGCAGCATTGTTGACAGTATTATTTATTTATTAATCAATTTGTGTATTATGTTAATATACATTTTACTAATTTTCTTTCATCTTTGAAACTTCTATTATAGAGAAAGGTCAGATAGTGATATTAAAGTATTTTGTATTTGAATTTTATAATTCTCTCTCTCTATAAAAGCCTAAGTGACTGGCTGACCATTTGACTATTCTACTGGCAGCTATGATACGTACTGACCCCCAGGGGGCAGACGCTCAATGCACAGGCATGGAAACATGGAACAGACTGATGAATCTCAGAGGAAAGGCGGGGGGGGCAGGGGAAGGCAGGAAGACATTAACTAAGGATCTTATATGTATACTATAGGCCCAATGCACAGATTCATGCAACGGTGGAGTCCATTTCCTAGCCTGTGGGGATCAGGCTGAAACTGGCTCTCTGATATCCCCCTAGGCATCCTGGGTTGAGAGAGGATGCAGACCAGGCTAAGGGACCCCATTGGTGTATGAATCCATGAACCAGGCCTCTAGTATTATATATACTATTTTGACATGTAATTTTTTGCAGTAATGTAATTACTGCACAAATCTTTCTTCTAATTAATTTTCTTTCAATGTTCACAAATATATGCACTGGGCCACTAGTAGACTAATATGAATCAGAGTGAAAAAAATACAAAAAGAAACTATTACATGTAAACAGTCATGCAAAGCTAGTCACTGTTATCAATTTGGTCTCATTTGTTCTGACCATTTTAGAATATTAATTTTTTATTTTATAAAATTGGGATTAATTTTGAATGTTTTTATTTTGCTTCTTTCTTTTAATTTGATGAGAACCATATGTTCCTACATATTCTTTAAATCATACACATTTTTGGATATAACATTTTCATATGGGTGAATCATGATATGTTACACTAGAGGCCTGGTGAATGAAATTCATGCATTGGGGGTGGGGATCCCTCAGCTGGCCTGCACCCTTTTGCAGTGTGGGAGCCCTTGGGATGTCCGACTGCGAAGGAGTGGGGAGGGGCTCCCGCCACCCATCGCTGTGCTCACCAGCAGTGAGCCTAGCTTCTGGCTGAGCAGTGCTCTCCTGTGGGAGCACACTGACCATCAGGGTCAGCTCCTGCATTGAGCATCTGTCCCCTGGTGGTCAATGCACATCATGGCGACCAGTCATTTCTGTTTGGTCAATTTGCATATTAGCCTTTTATTGTTTAGGATGAGTTGTGTAAGGCAGGTTACATTTGAGTACATTAATTTACTATCTTTATGAGCATTGTTATATTTAGAAAAAATTAATTGTATCTATTAGATGTTGAATTGCTCAATTAAAACATATGAGGATTTTTAAGGTTTTTTTGTGACACTCCCAAATTGCCCTCCAGGAAATGTATTATTCCAGTTTATACTATCAACAGCAGAGTGTGAAAGTACTCATCTAATCACACCCTAATTAGTATGAATAGTTTAACTTTTAAAATTATTTGGCACTTTGATAAGTGACAAAGTTACATTTCATTGACACATGAATTTTTAATTATTTTATATTAATAGACAAAGCACTTCTTATGTTTGTTAGTTATTTGTATTTATTTTATAAATTGTTGAGTTCTCTTGTTATTTATCTTTCTTATTAATTCATATATAGTAACTTAGTTTTTCCAATATTTTCTCACTGTCCCTAAATTGTCAATGGTCTTCCAATTTTTGTTTATGGTGACATTTGGTGACTTCCCTCTGTGTGTTATTTTTAATTTTGATCTCATATTTGGAAATATCTTCCTCACTCTTAGATAATTATTCTGAATAATTTTTTAGTGCTCATACGCTTTAATTTTTTAAAAATAAGATTTTATTGATTTTCCAGAGCGTGAAGAATGGAGAGGGATAGAAAGTTAGAAAC
The DNA here is from genome assembly GCA_011751065.1 of Lasiurus cinereus. NCBI lineage: Eukaryota > Metazoa > Chordata > Mammalia > Chiroptera > Vespertilionidae > Lasiurus > Lasiurus cinereus. Next base: position 12,667 of record JAAGEH010002292.1, on the reverse strand, counting down.
ATTGAGCAAAGAGAAATATCAGGCTTCCTCCTACATACCCCCCATTGGGGATTCATCCTGCAACCCAGGCATGTGCCTTGACCAGGATTCAAATCTAGACCTCTTGGTGCATGGGCAACACTCATCCACTGAGCCATACCAGCAGGGCATTTCATTGTTTATAATTAAACTTCAATATTCCTGAATTTCTCTTTTATAGAAAGTGTGAGGAAGAGTACATTTCTTTCCAAAGTACTTTCGAAATTATTAATTAATATTCAATACAAATGGTTTACTATACAGCACTTGCCTCCTTCTCCCAACACATCCACACCCACACACATACACATCTACCTTTCTCTCTGGTTTTGGTAATCTTTTCTAGTCCTAACCCCATCTTCCATGTCTCCACATCTCCCATATAGTATCAAAAATTTTCTGGATATTTATATAGGTTTTTCTTTTTAAGTGAATCATGGGAACATTTTTCTATTTCCTCAAAATATCAAATAGGGATTTCAAATTAAAATTTGGTCTTATCGCTTGGTATTTTGAATAAAAACGATTGATTTGTAATGTTTCTCTATGAGGTTGTTCTGGTAGAGTGGTCAGGGAAGGGCACTCTTTTCCTCCCTCCTTCTCCCTCACCCCCATTCCTTTTCCCCTAGAGTATTGAGTACTGGGTCAGGCCCTTATGGGGACAGCTTAGATGACAGTCCTTGTTCGCTCCAGTAAGCCAGAGCTTCAGGAAGTGGGTGAAATCTAGGGAGTAGGGTGAGATCCAAACACCACAAAATCATAGAAAGTTTATGTTGCTCCACAGAATAAATCCTCAGGTCAATGCTTCACTCTCTGACTATGAGGAGAAATGGCATTAGTAGAGAAAATCACATCAGGGGACCTATGAACATATGAAACCGAATCACATCTTTATTTTCATTATCATCTAACTGGACTTTAGCATTTCTTTAAACAATGCATGTAGACATTGTGAAAAATGGCTCACATGTCCGAATTTCAAATGATCGACTGGGAAACAGATACATGGCAAAAATAAGACTTTTAATAACATTCTCAGAGAGGGTGCTCATTGTACAGGAACACACGTGGGGCAGGGAACATAGCCTATTTACTTAGTCCCTTCTCCAGTTCCTCATTGGCTGAGTACTATGAGATCACCTGTTTCCTAATACCTTACCTAGGTCTTGCTGTCTCCCATTGGGCGATTAAAATATTGGGTGAAACCTTTCTAGCTGCCCCCACCTCCCTTTATTTAGGGGAATCTTTCTGGAAAATGTGCTATTGGCTATGTGCACAGTTCTCATATCTTCTTCCTACCCCTGACCCCCACCACACCTCCCCCCCAAACACACACACATTCTGTTTGCTCTGGGAAAATTCAGTAACTGCCTGGCCACATGCAGTTTCTTTTTTAGGAAGATGAATCAGAGGCATGTTTCTTACAAACATTATCACAATATACACCACAGATGTTTTCAGTGATAGCTCTCAATAGATGTTTCAACACCACTTATGGAGATATCTCAAATATTATTTCTGCTTATTATTTTTTTGAAATTACAATAAGTACTAGTGTAGCCATTCTATTTAAAGTTTTTTTTAGCCCAGCTGGTAAAGCTCAGTGGTTGAGCTTCAACTCAGGAATAAAGAGGTTACCAGTCAGATTCCCAGTCACAGAACATGCCCAGGTTGCTGGTTGGGTCCTAAGTGTTGGGCATGTAGGAGGCAGCCAATCAATGCTTCTCTCTCTCATTGATGTTTGTATCTATCACTCTCCTTTCCCCTCTCTCTCTTAAAATCAATAAAAATATATTTAAAAAAATAAATGCATACATAGGCTATATTATGAAGTTTTAAAATATTTTGATTATCACATTCAATTCTTTACTTTATAATGTACCATATCCTATATAACAAAAGCCCAGTGACCAAATGGCAGAATGACCAGAACAACCAGTTGTCCAGTTGCTGTGATGCACACTGACCACCAGGGGGAAAAGTTGCCCCCTGGTGGTCAGTGTGCTCCCACAGTGGGAGCACCGCTTGACTGACTAGGTTGAGTGATCCTCCCACAGCAAGGTGATTCCTGCAGGACATGCCCCCCACCAGTGCACAAATTCTGTGCACTGGGCCTCTAGTTTACAAATATTTTGAGATGAGATTTATAGGTGTCATCAGACTGTCAAAGAAGCTCATGGCACATACAAAAAAGCTGAGACCTTAGTTTGTAATTATCAGTTTAGAGACTTGGACCAAAAGTTGTGGATAAAGGACTTGATGAAGCTTGTTAGTTTCCATTCTACTTTTTATTCCTCCCCATGCATGTGGCTCTGTACCACCCTTCTGTTCTTGGGTACATGAACGAGAACTCTGAGTCACCACAGCTCTTAAAATAGGCATTGTGTAGCTCAAGGCAATGGTAAGAGAGAAGCAAGAGTCTTAATTCTAGTTGTTCTTTACTAATTGTTCTAATATTTCCTTCCCACACTCATGGCTGACCTTCTCTTGTTCAAGGTGCATACCTAAGCAAAACAGTCCTCTTCAGTTTTAGATGTTCTGCTTTCTGTTTCTTTTGAAATTATCAGCCTTTCCATGACTTACTCTTTCTATTGTAACTAATTTGTTACTAAGTGATATTTTCACAATTTTAAAATTGTCAAATACAATGTTTTTGTCAATTTCTCCTAAAATTCCTCAAGGTTCTTAAATACGTTTTTGTAACAATGCTATTGGGAACATACAGCTGAAATATGATTATGTCTTCCCAGTGAATTGTTCTTTTTTTATCACTATGTAATTACTGGCTTTATCTGTAATACTACTTTTTGTCATGTAGTGCATTTTATCTGAAATCAGTAAAACTATACCAGTTTTTATCTCTATTTGCCTAATTTCTCCCTTTTCACATCTTTATTTTATACTTCCTCTATTATTATGTTTCAGTTTCCTTTTTTAAACAACATACAGATGTCATTTTTAATGTATTCTAAGAGTTCCTATCTCTGAACTGAGTTTATTGTGTATTCATTGTGTTTACCGATCAACTTGAATTTCATTTTTATCTTATTATGTGCATCATATAATTACTAGTGTTTGTTTATTTTGTTCCTGTTTTTGTGAGATTTTATTTTAATTTTTTTCTGTTCTATATTTTTATTTCTATTATTTTAGGATCATAGTTAAATATAGATACATTCTTAGTTGCCAAAAAAACTAACATTAAAGAGTAATTATTTATTTCCTTTCTACAATATTGGAATTGAGTACTATTAACTTTACTAATTTTATACATTATTATTTTATGCATTTTATGATTTTTATTTCAACTTATTTTAGTATTTCAACTTGTTTTGCTACACGTATATATTATGAGTCAATATTTGAATGCAGTTATAAATGACTAGAGGTCCAGTGAATGAATTCATGCATGGGTGGGGTCTGGCTGGTCTGCCCTGATCGGGGTCAATCAGGCCAGGCCAGCTGGGGGAAGGAGCCAAAGGCAGTTGGTGGGCAGTCCCACTCCTTATTGGGATGAGGGGGTTGATCGGGGGCAGGGCAGACCAGTTGGAGTGTCCTTGGGTGGTTGGCCAGCCAATCCAGCTCCCTGATCAAACTCATGGTTGAACTCCCGGTCAAGGGGACAATTTGCATATTAGCCTGTTATTTTTTAGGATAGCATTTTTAACCTTAAGATTTCTTGTAGATGTGGATGTTTTCTAGACAAGGTTAAAATTGTACCTATATGTTGTCCATGTGTTTATTAAAAGTATGAAATTTTAAAGAGATTAAACTATAGTAATGAATAAGTAAAAATTACATAATATAATTGGCAATGGAAGATAGTTTAAAACATATTAAATCAGAATCCATTGCAATACAATAATTCACTGCATCAGAGGACAAACAGAAAAGGTTGGTAGAACATCATAGAAAAATAAAGAGACCAGCAACCTTGATTAAATTATTTGTATTGAATTATTAAAGAACATGATAAAGTGAATATGTTGGTTTTTAGGTAATGAACAGCTAGACAACAAAAATGGTATCTTTTGGAATTTGTTGTTAGTAGTAAAATACATGAACCTTTAAAAAATATGCTCATGACTTTCAAGATATATATACTTAATTTTTAAATTCCAAAGGGGAAACTAAATTACCTAAGAAGATACCATTCAAAGTAATAAAATATTCAAATAATATATAAACTATAGAATTGTAACTATAATTCTTTCACATTCTCAGGATTTTTTTCAATCATTCCATATTTCTCTCTGTTGATTAATTATAGCCTTTTAAAAAATTTAAATTCTGTATTGTTTAATATATTACATAAGTCTTCTTTTTCCCCATTGACCTCTCTTCGGCCGCCCCCGACCCCCAGCACATGCCCTCTCCCCACTCCCCTACCCCAATCTGTGTCCATTGGTTATACTTATATGCATGCATACAGTCCTTTGGTTGATCTCTCATCCCCCACCCCCCTCATCCTCCCTGCCTTCCCTCTGAGGATTGGCAGTCTGTTTGATACTTCTCTGTCTCTGGATCAATTTTTATTCATAAGTTTATATTGTTCATTATATTCCACAAATGAGTGAGATCATATGACATCTATCTTTCTCCAACTGGCTTATTTTGCTTAGCATAATGCTCTCCAGGTCCATCTATGCTGTTGTGAATGGTAAGAGCTCTGTCATTTTTAAAGCAGCAGAGTATGCAATTATGTAGATGTACCACTCACTGTCTTTTAACCCACTCATCTGCTGATGGGCACCTAGGCTGTTTCTATATCTTAGCTTTTATAAATTGTGCTGCTGTGAACATAGGGGTGCATATATTCTTTCTGATTGTGTTTCTGAGTTCTTGGTATATATCTTAGGAGTGGGATTGCTGGGTGAAATGGAAGTACCATTTTTAATTTTTTGAGGGAACGCCATACTGTTTTCCACAGTGGCTGCACCAGTTTGCATTCCCATCAGCAGTGCAAGAGGATTCCTTTTTCTCCGCATCCTTGCCAGCCCTTGTTGTTTGTTGATGACATCCATTCTGACAGGTGTGAGATGATACTTCATCGTCATTTTGATTTTCATTTATCAAACATTTAATGACTTTGAGCACGTTTCATATGTCTCTTGGCCTTCTGTATGTCCTATTTCCAAAGGAATCTATTTAGGATCTTTACCCATTTTGGATTGATTATCTTCCTTTTGTTAAGTTGTATGAGTTCCCTGTAAATTTTGGAGATTCAACTGTTATCAGAGTTAACATTGGCAAATGTGTACTCCCAGGGTATGGGTTTTCTTGTAGTTTTGTTGATGGTTTATTTTGCTGTGCAGAAGCTTTTTATTTTGATGTAGTCCCATTTGTTTATTTTCCCCTTACATTGCTCTAGGAGCTATATCGATAAAGATATTGCTACCACAAATGTCTGCTATTTTGCTGCCAATATCTTCTTCTAAGATTTTTATGGTTTCCCACCTTACAATTAAGTCCTTTATCAATTTTGAGTTTATTTTTATGTATGATGTAAGTTGGTGGTCTAGTTTCATTTTTTGCATGTATCCATCCAATTTTCTCAACACCATTTATTGAAAAGACTGTCTTGACTCAGTTGTATGCTCCACTGTAGCAGGATACAATATTGACACCCAGAAATCTATGGAATTTTTATACATCAATAATGAACTCACAGAAAGAGAAACTAAAAAAAAAAAATCCCATTTACCATTAACACAAATTAAGTTACTTATAGCCTTTTGATTTGTTTTATAAAAATAATATAGTAAAAATACAAATAATATTCTCCATATCTGGAAACTAAATTGTGATCATGCTTTGACCTTAAAATTTGGAATACTGTTGTTCTAACATGGCAAATATGAGCATCTTCCTAAGAGTAATGGTAGAAGGGATTTTCTGGATCTTTTAGCCTATCCTCCAATGACGAGTCCCTATAGACATATAATTATTAGATTTTCATAAATATTTTTCAAGTAGTAAAAAACATGAGAGCTCCATTTATTGAGTTTATATTATATGCCATACTCTGTACTAAAAGTTTTATATATAGTAAATTTTATTTATTCCCCAATATATGCCTATGGGGTATTATTAACTTAATTTTACAAATGAAAAAATTGAAGGTCAGCAACCTTAAATATCATTCCCCAAGTCACAGAGTTATTGAGTCACTTGTATGAGAATTCAATCCAGGCATGTGTAGGAGGCATGAACCACAGTATCTGCTTTTTGGGTATGTACCATATTTTGCCTAAATAGTCAGGGGATTTATTTTTACCTGCTCCTGTTCCAAAGAATATATAATGGCATCATTTTAGCATCTACTAAAAATCTATAATTTGTGATATTCAGTTGAACTTGCTAATAAAAAATGGAATCAGTTACTCAACAACTTCAGTGTATACTCTTTTCTGTTGCAAATGTATATGGAGTGGATCATGCACATGAGTTAATGCATGTATGTAATAATATTATAATGACTAATATTTTTAAGTATTTATCTTGTGCTAGGTAAAGTTACAAGTGTTTTACAGGCATATATTCATTCAGTCCTTACAGCAACTATACCAAAATGGCACACTTATTACTTGTATTTTACAGATTAGGAAATTGAGGCACTCTAAAGTTAATTATCTTGTCCAGGTCCACACAACCAGTAACTGAAAAACTAAAATTAGTACTCAGGCAGTATTCAGATACTCAACAATTCTCTATAAAATAAGTACACATAGAAAAAGATTTAACGTACACATAGTGAATGATTTAATTCAGATATATAAAATATTATTTTCTCAGGGCTTACATTATTATTTTTAAAGATTGTTAAAAATTTATAAACATTTATAAAAGTTGAAAGAAAATGATAATAAACTTCCATATGGTTATTAAATAGATAAATTTTTTTATTCAAACATGGGAAAATCTGAGATACACTGGATTTATGAGCAGTGCAGAGACTAAGTATGGATTCTGCAATCAGGAACATTCACCAGTCTTTCTGATGTGAACTCACCACAACTGACAGCTGCTTGGTTGTGAGTATGGAATATTAACACATGTAGCTGACGGAGAGAAATAGTATAGGATTTTTCTTACAGAGACTGTTTATACTTAGATGGTTATAGCTGATGAATATTGCTTATATTTAAACAGAACACTAGAGTGATATTTAAAGAAATATGACTTATTATTTTAACTAGATTTCTTACTAAGTCTTTATTAATTAATTAATCCCTTCTTAATCCATCTCTGAGGTTTGGAAGCTGTGGGGCTTCTGCTACTTTACCAGTGGTTTTTTTCAGCCTTTTCCACTCTATTCTTTAATCCTCTTAGTAATGAGTACCAATTACCTCTAAAATGGCAAGAAAATAAATTTATGCAGCAGTGTGAGGGCATCATTTTTAATGAATCATCATGAATACATTTTCTCTAGACAAAAGATTTTTGTTTTCTGACTTTGTTGTTTTTTCTTCAGAAAGCCATATTCATGTCCTCTTCTAAATTTGTATAGATATCCAGTAGTATCAACTCATAAGAAAATTTAGACACTTCTTTCTATGAAAATCTTGAGATTAAAGTTATACACATAGTTAAACAAAACAAAAAGTTATTAAACAGTTAAAAAGTCATAAAAGGCTTTATAAGCTATAGAAACTGCCTTTAAGGTCTTCCTGACTTGAAAATCAGATGAAAACTTGGTAAAAATTTTTGACAATTTATAAATTGATATTCTCTTAAAACTCAATCATAAAATGAACATTTATATTAGAAAAAAATAAATGTATATTCACAAAGCCCAAATAAGCCTAGGCTCTTTTTAATGTTTGCCTTAAAATAATGATTTTTATTGATTATGGCACTTGTTTTATTTTATGGTGTCTAAAAAAATAACTTATATAAACAATTCTGTAATAAATATCTTTATACATATATCATAATATATTTGGTCATTTTAATAATGAAAACCTATTTGTTGATCCGAAGATAAAAACACTTCATTATGATTAACAACTTTCTTATTTCAAATTTGCACTCATTTACATTCCTACCTGCAGGCTGGTAAATGCCACTTCTATATCCTATCACAAACTGAGTAGGGTCATTCTTTTTTTTTTTTTTTCTTTATTGTTGAAAGTGTTATAGCTTTACCCCACTATTGTCTGTGTCCATGGGTTATGCATATATGTGTGAAAGTTCTTTGGTTAATCTCTTCTCTCCCCTCTACCACTTCCCTTTTACATATAAAAAAATATTTTATTGATTTTTTTTTACAGAGAAAAAGGGAGAGGGATAGAGTTAGAAACATTGATGAAAAACATAGATCAGCTGTCTCCTGTACACCCCTTACTGGGTATGTGCCCACAACCGAGGTACATGCCTTGACCAGAATTGGACCTGGGACTGAAGGGTTTGATTCTGGTCAAGGGCATGTACCTCAGTTGTGGGCACATACCCAGTAGCAGGTGTACAGGAGATAGCTGATCTATGTTTCTCATCAATGTTTCTAACTCTATCCACTGAGCCGAACTGGTTAGGGCCACCCCTTCCCTTTGAGATTAGTCAGTCTGTTGCATGCTTCCATGTCTCTGGATCTATTTTGTTTATAAATTTATTTTGTTCATTAGATTCCACATATAAGTAACATCATGCGATATATGTCTTTCTCTGACTGGTTTATGTCACTTAACACAATGCTCTCCAACTCCCTCCATGTTATCTCAAAGAGTAAGAGATATCCTTCTTTCCTTATAGGTGCATAGTATTCCATTTTGTAAATGTACTACAGGTTTTTGGTTTTTTGTTTTAATCTGCTCTACTACTATTCCTTTAAATAGTTTCATTTTCAAGGAGAGCCCTTTTCTAACTCCCCAGCATGTGGTATCACTCCCCTTGCTTCTAGCTCCCAGGACATGCTTGGCTTTTACTTTCCTAATCACAGCACCCAGCACATGGAAGAGTATCACTTGACCACTTGTCTCTATTTCTGGCTGTATTTTGAGCTTGAGAAAGCCTGAATCAGGTGCTTTTTGTGTATCTCCACATCAAACCCAAAGCCTAGTGCATGGTCAACACTAAAGGAAATGCTGCTGGTTTTCAAAGAAAATGTAATGACTCTGCATCTGAACCTTCCAAACTGACAGCCACCATGGTTCTTTATCTCTGCCAATAAGGTATTTAGGGTTGTAAACAGAAAGTCAGATGACCTCTGAAGGTTTGGCCCTCAAACTTTCACAGGTTCAATTAGTAATTCTTTTGTAAAAACCTAGAAAATATTTTTAAAAGAGGCAAAAGATAAACAAAACAAAACCTAAAGTCCAGAATTGGAGGGGACTTTTCTTACCTAGTTCTCACTTAGAAATTCTCTTCGACCATACTCATACTACAATAGTTCAGTTAACTATGTATCATTTATGATATCACTGTTACTAGTGATTTTGAGTGACAAATTTTGTCTTATTTTGAGAAACTGAAAAATATGAAATGGAAGATAATTCCAAATATACTAAAAATAGAGGCCTGGTACAGTGGGGTCCCTCAGCCTGGCCTGTAGGATGGGGCCAAAACCAGCTCTCTGATATCCCTGAAGGGATCTCTGATTGTGAAAGGGCACAGGCCAGCTTAGGGACCCCACCACTGCACAATTAGGACTAGGGAGGAATGTAAGAGGTTGGCCAGCTGAGGAAGGAACATGGGAAGACTCTAGGGTGTGTCTGGCCTGTCTTGCTCAGTCCCAATCAGCCGGACCCCAACAGCCCGATAACCTAACAGTTAGAGCATCTGCCCCCTGCTGCCCCCTAATGGTCAGTGCACATCATAGTGAGCAGTTGAGTGACCTTAGCATATCATTAGCATGTTATACTTTGATTGGTTGAATGGACAACTGAACAACCAGACACAGCATATTAGGCTTTTATTATATAGGACCTGTGGCCTGGTACATGAAATTTGTGCATGGGGTGGGGTGGGGAGGCAGTGTCTCTCAGCCCGGCCTGCATCCTCTCCAATTTGGGACCCCTTGGGCATCCATCCTTCTCACAATCCTGGACCATTGGCTCCTAACCACTCACCTGCCTACCTGTCTGATCACCCCTAACCATTCTGCCGCTGGCCTGCTCGCCCCCATCTGCCCCCCCACTTCTGGTCTTATTGTCTCTAACTGCCCCCCCCACTGGCCTGCTTGCCTCCAACTGCTCCTCCCCCACACTTGCCTAATCATGCCGAACTGCCCCTCCCCCGCTGGCCTGATCACCCCCAATTGACCTCCCCTCCTGGCCTGATTGCCTCTAACTGCCTCTGCCTTGGCCCTGCCACCATGGCTTTGTCTGGAAGGGTGTACAGAGGTCTCCTGGTCTAATTAGCATATTACTCTTTTATTTGTATAGAGAATTTTATTTTTATACATCTCACAAAATACTTCATACTGTAAAGAATAAATACAGATAAAACATTTCATCAGAAGAAAATGGGTTTCTTTATGGCTTGTTAAATAAATGATGAACAATTATTTAACGTTGGATGTACATCCAGGGCATCCACATACCTTAGTGCAGTCATGGCCCTGTGGCAATAGATAGTGTTTAAGTACATACAGATTGCAAGTCATTGGCAGATTCTAACATTATATCCTCTCATTTGTTCTTGATTTAGTAGTACCTGTCATGACCTAGACTTTCAGGTGGCTAGACACAATTTTATATCTTAACTCATAGTGTAGTAATTTTTCCTACAAATATTTTTGCAAGTTTAAATATCTTAAGTGGTAAGTAGTTCATTTTCTAAAGCAATCAAACTCTATTATCAAGAGTGGATTTCTTTTCCTCAGGGTTAGAAGTGATTATTAATTTTTTTGGACATAAACATTAAACTCTAGTTTTTGGCAGTTTTCCTGGAGACTTGGGAAGTGAGTATCTTATGTCTCAAAATCTCTAAAGTATATAAATAAATCTCTGTATCTACAGGAGCCATTTCAATGAAATGAAATACTTTTATTCATGCGTGAACTCATAGATGACAGAAATTAAGTTGATTTGAGATTTGTGCCATGTCTAGTCATGTCTTTAACAAATGCTTCCTGAGAATGTGAACTCCTGGTCTGATGTTGCTACAGTTCCAAGTTTCTCACAAGAGGACTCTATGCTTTTCTAGCTAATGTTTTCTTCATGTGCACAATATGTTTCCAGTTCACTTGCATGTGTGTATTGTATATTTTGCTCAATATTTCAGTATATTTTTCAGTATGGTTTTTTAACATATGAAATCAGTTTCCTGCACAAAGGATATTAATAATTTGGTGCAGCATATCGATACTAAGTGTAGAACAACTGGGAAAGAGAAATAGCAAATGGCACACATCATTGAATTTTAATCGACACCTACTCCCTGGCAGTACTTATAACTTTTTCTATGACCTTCACAAAGGAGTTTCATGTTAAAACATTTAGATGAAGCAATGATCAAGCTAGCAGCAAGCCAAAAGGCATTTTTAAGTCTTGGAGTCTACTTATACTTGAACTGCTTTTTGTTGTAATTATATAAACTAAAGCTAAATTATATATGAATTACATTACACTTATGAATTATATACAACTTTATAGATTTATCATGGAGAGTTCACCTTTTCCTCTGCAATTAACATGTAAAAAGATATGTAATTACATACATGATGTGTGTATACACACACACACACTCAAACACACACAATACTAGAAGCCCAGTGCATGGATTTGTGTACTAGCAGGGTCCCTCAGCCTGGCCTGTGGGGATCAGGCTGAAACTAGCACTCTGACATCCCCTGAGGGATTCCAGATTGCAGGAGGGCACAGGCCAGGCTGAGGAACCACACCGGTACACGACAGCAAGCTAACCTACTGGTTGGAGTGTCCGCCCCCTGGTGGTCAGTGTGCATCATAGCAACTGGTCGAATGGTCAAATGAACAGTTGGTCACTTAGCATATTAGGCTTTTATTCTATAGGCTATGCATATGTATGTGTAGATAAGGTGTCCCCATAATGTATATACACACTTTGAATAATTATAAAGGCTCCATTTATTAAAATAAATTTTATTTTCAAAATTAAACTATCAGCTGTTAAAGAGTATATACATTTTCGGAGGACACCCTGTACATAATTAACCCTATTTTACAAATGAAGAAATTGAAACTAAATGACATCAAATTACTATGCTGAGACCTCACAGATACTAGTTTTTCTACACAACAACTTGGGTACTTAGATTATCGGTTAACTTCTATTAAGTAAATATATAAAAATTAAGCAATATGGCAGCAAATATAGAACAAATGCATTAGCAGATATTTTCTGAGTTCCTACTGTGTGCCAAACATCACAGACCCTCATTTTCTTATTCCACAGTGGTACTTTCTGCACCCCTTGGCTATTGTATAGTTGCAGCTTCCATCATTATAAAGGCATGACCCTCTCCTGGGCTTCAAGCCAAATACTGAACAGCATGAGATAATGTGCAGAGCCCTATTCTTGTCATCTGATAATTTGTAAAAGCAAAATTATCCACAAGAAATATTTCTATAAATATGTTTTATACAAAAACATTTGCAAAAACATTCTAGTTTTTGAATTAAATTATTTGTTTTCACTTAATTTTAAGATTGTTGATCAATTTGGCCAA
>JAAGEH010002291.1:0-75122 GCA_011751065.1 Lasiurus cinereus | reverse complement strand
ATATCCAGTCATTTGTTTCCTCCATTTCTTTTGTTTGTGATCCCTTCCCTTGTCTCGGCATTTTCACTATGCTGGGAGAACTTCTGTGTTGAATTCAGCCTTATGATACCAGACTTGCAAAACCGCAAAAGCCTCTCTGTTGAGCTTGGGATGGGTGGAGTCTCAGGGCTTACGGGACCGCCTTGCCTTCCAGCTGGCCCCGCCCTCCACGGCCCCTGAGTCTTATGTGACTGGGTAATCGTTGGAGCGGTCCCTGTGCGTGTGCACTCTCCCGCAGTGCCTCTAGACTGCTGCCCCTCCGGCTCCCCTGTGCTCCGGGACCATATAAATCTGGGTCCCCAGGGTTTTGTCCATAACTGGGGTTTAGTGGAGTTAGAAATGGCACAATTGGGAGGGTCTGTCTCCCACCCACTCGTGAAAGCCAGTGGCACAATCAGCAGTCGGTCCTCTGTGCACAGTGCTATGCACACCACCAGACTTCTGATCTTTTGCGACTCCCCTAAATTTCCGTACACTTCTCCCTTTTCACAGTCCAAACTCCCCCCGAATGAGTTTCGGCTGGATCTGGGGTTTAGTGTTGTAGTATAAGGGGTTCATTGCCTTTGAGAGTCTTCGTTTCCCTCCCGCCAGAGAAAGCCAGCCAGGTTCTCTGGCACCCGCTCTCTCCACGTGCATCTCCTGTCTCCATACCTCAGCTTTTTGCAGCTCCTCTGGGTCTCCGTGAGCCCCTCTTTTTCCTTCTAGTTGTAGAATTTCCACTCAGCCAGCTTTCCTGTGGTTCTGGATGATGTCCGTTCTTTTAGTTGTAGTTTTGAAATTGTTGTGCGAGGCAGCAGTATAGGTGTTTACCTATGCCGCCATCTTCGCGCATCGTCACTTTCTTTTTTAAATATGTAATAAAACATGTTCATTATAAAAAAAATAGAGAATACGGATGAATAAAGAAAAATTAAATAAAAATTCCCCATGAAATCTACCATCTAAAGCAATGGTTCTCAATCTTTCTAATACCCCGGCCCTTTAATACAGTTCCTCATGTTGTGGTGACCCCCAACCATAAAATTATTTTCCTTGCTACTTCATAACTGTAATTTTGCTACTGTTAATGAATTGTAATGGAAGTATCTGTGTTTTCCGATGGTCTTAGACTCCACAGCAGCGGTTCTCAACCTGTGGGTTGGGACCCACAGGTTGAGAACCACTAGCAGGATTGCCTAAGACCATTGGAATAGTCTTCCCTATTTTTTAAATTTACTGATTGCTCTTTCTCTCTCTCTCTCTCTCTCTATCTCTCTCTCTCTCTCTCTCTCTCTCTCTCTCTCCCTTTCTGTGTGTGTTGCGTTCTCACTCTTGCTCACACTCCCCCCCCCTTACATTTAATTGTAGAAGAAAGTGTATTGTCGTTTAGTTTTGCTTAAGTTTTCTCTTCTTTCTTCATGGTATTATTTAAAATATTCCTCTTTCCTCTTTATTTTCGGTATACTAGAGGCCTGGTGCATGAAATTTGTGCTCTGGGTGGAGGCGGGGAGGGCAGTGTCCCTCAGCCCACCCTGCACTCTCTCCAATCTAGGACCCCTCAGGGAATGTCTGACTGCCGGTTTAGGCCTGATCCCACAGGCAGTCAGACATCCCTCTCACAGTCTAGGACTGCTTGTTCCCAACTGCTCACCGGCCTGCCTGCCTGATTGCCCCTAACGTTACTGCCTACCAACCTGATCACCCCCTAGCCACTTTCCTGCCAGCCTGATTGACACCTAACTGCTCCCCTGACAGCCCAATTGCCCCCAACTGCCCTCCCCTTCTGGCCCCGTAATCCTCAACTGTTCTACCCTTTCAGCCTGGTCTCCCCCAACTGCCCTTCCCTGCCGACCTGATTGCCCCTAGCTGCCCTCTCCTGCAGGCCTGGCCCCCCAAACTCCCTCCCCTGCTGGCATCTTGTGGTAGCCATCTTTGATCACATGGGGGTGGCCATCTCGTGTAAGGGCATGAGGATCAATTTGCATATTATCTCTTTATTATATAGGATTATAATTGGATCTAGAGGTTTGATTAGATAGTAGGCTTGGGTTTTATTTTTGTGGATTATTTTTGAGACTACTTTATCAAAGGTGGAGTGTCTATCCATCAGATGGCACAGAATGTTTGAATGTCTCATTCTTTTACATGCTTTTTAATAAAAGTAAAATCTTATGGATAATGTTTTCTAACCTATTTTTTTTTTTACTGAATAATATATTTTGGTCATCTTTCTATATTTAACTAACTATATCCTCATCACTTTTAACATAATATTTTGTTATATGTCTATACCATAATTTTTTTAGCCTGTTTTTTATGATTGAACAGTTGAGTTGTTTTCTAAATTTTCCTATGAAGAAAATCATAATGAACTTACTGGTGAATAAATCTTAAAAAGAAGAATTATTGGGTTAAAGAATATGTGCATTTAAAAAGATCTGGATGCCTCCTTCTAAATTGTCTCCTAGAATGATTATACCATGTTTACTCATAGTACCTTTTTTGAACAAAGATTATTAGTGATGTCTCTTTGGTATTAGAATTATTTAGCTGGTTCATAAAAGCTTAGAAGTGGGTTTGTACAAGGTACAGCGGTAAAAATCCAATCTTAAGGAAAAGCAGAAGGCCAAAAGTACGAACATAATTTCTCCAGGTTACAATGGATATTTGTGTGTGTGTTCCTAGGTAATGGATGACTTGTGTGAATTTATAAATGGGAAAAAAAAAAAGAGGGACAGGGTTGGTGATTATAGTTAGAATAGGTGCTAAATGCATTAAGAAATTAACGAGCCCTTTCTTTAAGGCAGCCTTAAAATTAGAACTATATAATTAATACTCCTTCTCAGCTTCACCTTTTCTTGCAGATATTCATTAAATCTGGGTCCAAGAGACTTAAAGTGTATATAGAGCTTGAAAGAAGATTAAGTAGTGTATAAGAGAAATCAGAATATATAGGAGAATGATTTTTATTTCTATTTGATGGCCTGAAATTAGTTTTGTGTGTTCCTTCCGTTATTTGTAAAATGTGACATTACCTCATTTACAGGGATATGATATGGTGTCATATCATAAAGTTAAAAGCAAATTAAATATAGTAATGTAGTTCTCATTATAAGTTATATTTTGTCAAATTTATGTGTTAATATGATATGTCTCATTAAAATAATGCTCCAGAATTTATAGAGATACTGAGATTTAAAAACACTCCACTAAGTTGCTGTTTCTTTCGAAATGTTTCTAGGAACCAATGATGCCCATGGATCAGTCATCCATGCACTCAGACCATGCACAAACAGGTAAAAATGAGGCTGTCCTGAATTATTGTTCATTAACAAAATATCGTTGAAAGACTTCTTTCAGTGACTCTTACACCTAAGTTTTAAAACATTTCTGTTCTCCCCACATAAAAGCAAGGTAACCATATTTTATGGTGGTAGTATCCTCACAATATTTAACATACATTTGACATTTTAAAAAGACAGATATGTAAACTACAACAAATGACTATTTTCTCTAATTTAAATTCATTTTAAGACCCCTTTAAATTCAGCAAACCTAGTTTTTTTTCAATAACAAAAACATACTGATTTTGTGGGCCATGTTGACTATGTTAAAGTGACCTGTTTTTATTAAAAGCTTTATTATCAGAAGTAGAAAATATGTCAAAGACACAGAGATGCAGTATAAAAATTCAAAAAAGATCATGTGACTTCATTGTCAAGTAGATACACATCTGAGATTTAAGGAGCAATTAAATGGGATAGGAAGCTTAATAGGGTATGAATCAAAGAAGGGAAAGCAAGGACTTTTTCTGAAAGGACAGAATATAGTCTCTTGCTTATAGCAGAAGCTGGGTTGTATGAAATGTAGGCTTGTTTTCTGTTTTTTGGGGTTTTTTTTTTTTGTAATCCAAGTGGCTTCAAGGAATAGAAGCCTAGAGTACAGTCTTGTCAGTTCTTTACTTCACCTACGCGGTGCAGTAGTTAGGAGCATTTTGAGTATGAAAGAAGTAAGGAATGAAAACCAGAGACCCTCTTCTTCCATGCCTCACTCATAATAAAGTAATCAAATAGGGTTTATAGAGTCACCCTTATAGAGGAATTGATTAATTTGTAAAGAAGGGAAATATTTTTAAATTAGCAAAAATACTTGGTAAAAATCAGTACTTGATTACTGATTGGTTTTGCTCTCCTTTAGCCTCATTAAAGATTAGGATTTAATTCATATTTATATACACTTTGTTATTAGTAAGACAGCTACTGAATGTTAAATGATAAAAACTAAAATAATAAAATTTAAGTCAAACTCAGCTAATGGATACTGTTTTTCTCTTTTTTTTTTATGTTTGGGTTTGGATTTTTAGTAATTCCATATAATCCTTCAAGTCATGAGAGTTTGGACCAAGTTGGTGAAGAAAAGGAGGTAAGTTAATTAGTCTTTTTTTTTTTTTTAATAAATGTTTAAAAGTAGCTGTTTTTTAAATAAAAATGTTTACAACTATTGTTCATGTTAGTTTATTGAAAGATAATTAGTCTTATTGTACATTAAGCCATGAACTTCTTTCTTTTTAATCCTCACCAAGGATATTTTTCCATTGAAAAAATCAGTAACCAAGTTCTGATTTTACCAAGTATTTTTGCTATTTATTTTTTAAAATATATTTTATTGATTTTTTTACAGAGAGGAAGGGATAGGGATAGAGAGTCAAAAACATTGATGAGAGAGAGTCATGGGTCAGCTGCCTCCTGCACGCCCCCTACTGGGGATGTGCCAGCAACCAAGGTATATGCCCTTGACCGGAATCGAACCTAGGACCCTTAAGTCCGCAGGCCAACATTCTATCCACTGAGCCAAACCGGTTTCGGCTCCATTGATTTTTGTTTTTTGTAAGGCAAATACCTTTACTTTTACACAGAAGGATGCACACACATGGTCTGGAAGCACGTGCACACTGAACAGGTGGGCTGCTTTGGTTTATAACCCCTGGTGCACATGACCTGTCCCTTGCACTTGATTGGAACTCAGGCTCACAGTCTTTCACGATTGGCTAACTCAAAGGGAGCGGTTGGCCTTTGCTATTTCACGATGGCAGCCCCCAAGGGAGCCGCAAGTCATGAGGCCAACATGGTAGCTGCCAAGTCATGCAGTCCAAAGTGGCGACTGTCTAAACTGTTCTTTGACAGAAAGGATGATTTGTTTATTCTCACAATTCCCCCCTTTTCTTTATTTACACTCTTTTCTTCAAACTTGGCTAACATTCATTGACTTTCATGCTCTGCAGTGTCTAGGAGGAGTCTAATTTGCTGTTTGGTCAATGTGGTTTCAATTAACCCTTGGATAAGATGTGGGTTGATGTGATATCCCATCACTGTAGCTTCTAATAAAGGGGTGAAGTGGACACTAGTGCATTAAAGAAAGCACCTCAATTCCAGGCTCCAGTTCACTCATCACTAAAACTGCCAGTGCCTTACGGCCTAAATGACAGTCTATGTGCTATGTTGTCAGGATGAATGTGCAGTACTGGCCCCAACATTACACATCTTCTTCTTTCTTCTGCCTTTTCTCCCAGGGTACCCTGCTGCTGGCATCTAGCTGTTCATATTCCTTTAACTGCATCTCGAGTGCATTAACGAGCCTTTGCTGGTTCTAGAAAATATAACTAATCCACCACATTCTTGTTCACAGTGGGCCACCATCACAGGACAGACTCAGTCCCTGCAGAAGTCTGATTTTAGCCTTCAACTCCTTGGCATTTCTCCTAGAACCCCAATGTGTGCATATGGGGATCAAAGGATTCTCTCTCTTCCCAGTCTGTCTGTCCATTGAAAAGGGTTTACAATATGCCAATGTGAAAGGGATAACAAAGTGTATCAGAGTGCAAGGTCTACTCCATCTGCTGGGCAAGGCCACAAGTCAGAGCCCCCATGACACTACCAGACATCAGCACAGGGTACCAACAGTGCAGCACAATGGACTTCGGAGGATACTCGGCCATTTACGCATCCGGATACATTTTTCATAGATCTTTACCTCTGTGGATGGGAACAACAGGGCGAGAGTCTTACAGAAAGCATTTTCCCAGGGGGTTTCCTCCTGGTACAAGGGAAGCACACATTCCATCCTATTACTGTCTGAGGTCCATCTGAATGGGAATGGGACCACCTGGGCTTCTAGACTTACTGCCACACAAGTGTAACAGTCACTTTTATTCAGGGCATGTACAGAATATTTAATCCATTCCACCCAGGCCTTCATTCCATTATATCCTACGTCCATTTGCATGGTGGTAGCAGTGGCCTAAGGGATCTTCTGTGACATCTACTCCTAAATCTAGTTCTAGCCAATCTTTTCTTTTTTATTTATTTTATTTTTTATTAATGTATTACATATATACATATCTTCCCATTGACCCCCCCTCCCAGGCATACCTTTACCTCCCAGTGTCTTATGTCCCTTGGTTATGCTTATATGCATGCATACAAGTCCTTTGGTTGAACTCTTATCTACCCCACCTCTCCCTAACCTTCCTGCTGTAATTTGACAGTCTGTTTGATGCTTTACTGCCTCTCTATCTATCTTTTTGTTCATCAGTTTATAATGTTCTTTATTATCCACAAATGAGTGAGATCATTAGGTGTTTTCTTTCATTGACTGGCTTATTTCCCTTAGCATAATGCTCTCCAGTTCCATCCAGGTTGCTGCAAATGGTAAGAATTCCTTCTTTTTGATGGCAGCATAGTATTCCATTGTGTAGATGTACCATAGTTTTCTGATCCAGTCATCTGCAGATGGGTACCTAGGCTGTTTCCAAATTGTAGTTATTGTAAGTTGTGCTGCTATGAACATAGGGGTGCATAAATCCTTTCTGATTGGTGTTTCTAGTTTCTTAGGATATATTCCTAAGAGTGGGATTGCTGGGTCAAATGGGAGTTCCATTTTTAGTTTTTTTTTTTAGGAAATGTCATACTGTTCTCCACAGTGGCTACACTAGTCTGCATTCCCACCAGTGGTTGATTTTTAGAGAGAGTGGAAGGGAGGAGGAGAGACAGAGAGAGAGAAACATCAATTGATTGCTTCCCTCATACACCTGGATCAGGGCTATGGATTGTGCCTTCAAAAGAGGTATATGCCCTAGCCTGGAATCGAATCTGATCCTTCAGTTTGTGGGCTGATGCTGTATCCACTGAGCCAAACTGGCTATGCCATGATGCCATTACCCTTTAATAAGATTTGACAATGTTAAAATATGAAAAATTGACTTGCTTAGATTTTTCTTGTTTCTTTTTCTTTCTTTTTTTACTTTAGTTTTTTTGATACTTGGGTTCTGGCTAGGAAATAATTCAGAACCAAGAAGACCCAAACTGTAAGAGAACGTTTATTTGGTAAATCACAGAGGTAGAAGAAGTAATTCCTAGAAGAAATGGACTTAGGAAACAAGTTATGGAGATAAAGGAAAGGCTGTTGGAGCTTGGGAGTAAGGAAGCTAGTGGTAACATGCCTGGAGCAGGGAGGGGCAGGGGATAGGAAAAGGGAAACCCATGGGTGTGTTTCTGGGAGAGAGAGCTTTTTCTTGTTTCTTGAGGTAGGCTTGCATTTCTGTGAATTTCCCTCTTAGGACTGCTTTTACTGTGTCCCTAGATTTTTGGGTTGTGTTTTCATTTCATTTGTCACAGGTATCTTTCGATTTCTTCCTTGATTTTATTGTTAACACATTGATTGTTTAGTCTCCATGTTTTTTGTGTGCTGTCCATTGATTTTCTTGTAATTGCTTCTAGTTTCATACAGTCAGAAAAGACGCTTAAAATTATTTCAATCTTCTGAATTTATGAAGACTTGTTTGTGAACTAACATGTGGTCTGTCCTGGAAAATGTTCTCTGTGTACTTGAAAAGAATGTATATTCTGCTGCTTTGGGATGAAATGTTCTACAAATATCAGTTACATCTATTTGGTCTAATATGTCATTTATGGTTGCTGTTTCTTTCTTGATTTTGTCTGGATGATCTATCCATTTATGCAGTTGGGTATTAAAGTCCCCAATAATTACTGTTGATTTGATCCTATAGTTCTATCAATATTTGCTTTATGAATTTATGTGTTCCTAATTGGGTAAATGTTTACAAGGGTTATATCTTCTTGCTGGGTTTATCCCTTTATTATTATGTATTGTCCTTCTTTGTCTCTTGTTATAACCTTTGTTTTAAAGTCTGTTTTGTCCAATAGAAGTATTGCTACCTCAGCTTTTTTGTTTATTTCCATTTGCATGAAATATCTTTGTCTATTCCTTTATATTCCATCTGTGTGTGCTTTTGATCTGAAATGAGTCTCTTGTAGACAACATATGTATGAGTCTTGTTTCTGATCCATTTAGCCACCCTGTGTCCTTTGATTGGAGCATTTAATCTATTTACATTTAAAGTGATTGTTGATAGGTATATAGTTACTGTCATTTTATTATTTATATTTGTTTTTCTTTTTTTCTTAAAGTTTAAGTTCTTTTAACATTTCTTGAAATACAGGTTTGGTGATGATGAATTCCTTGAGCTTTTTCTTATCTGGGAAACTCTTCATCTTTCCTTTGATTTTTAAATGATAGCTGTGCTGGGTAGAGCATGAAATATTCAAAGCAATGAAAAACAAGGACTTATCATCTTATAATTATTCATTGCTTTGAATATTTTATGCTAGTGCCTTCTGACCTATAAAGTTTTTGTTGAGAAATCAGCTGACAGTCTACAGGAGCTTCCTTGTAGGTAATTAACTGCTTTTCTCTTGCTGTTTTTAATAGTTTCTCTTTGTCTTCAAGCTTTGGCGTAATAATAATAATGTGTTTTTTTGTAGGCCTTTTGAGGTTCATCTTGTTTGTGTCTCTGTGCTTCCTGGACTTGTGTATCCATTTCTTTCACCAGGTTAAGGAAGTTTCCAATCATTATTTTATCAAATCGGTTTTCAATCCTTGCTCTCTCTCTTCTTCTTGATGATGCAAATGTTGGTACATTTGATGTTGTTCCAGAGGTCTCTTAAACTGACCTCATTTTAAAAAATTATTTTCCTCTTTTTCCTGTTCTGATTGGGTATTTCCCACTACTTTGTCTTCCAAGTCACTGATTTGATCTTCTGCTTTATCTAATCTGTTGATTCTTCTAGCTCAGTGGTTCTCAACCTTTCTAATGCCACGGCCCTTTAATACAATTCCTCATGTTGTAGTGACCCCCAACCATAAAATTATTTTGTTGCTACTTCATAACTATAATTTTGCTACTGTTAATGAATTGTAATGTAAATATGTGTGTTTTCCAATGGTTTTAGGTGACCCTGCTAGTGGTTCTCAACCTGTGGTTCGCAACCCACAGGTTGAGAACCACTGCTGTAGAGCCTAAGGCCATTGGAAAGCACACATATTTACATTATGATTCATTAACAGTAGCAAAATTACAGTGATGAAGTAGCAATGAAAATAATTTTATAGTTGGGGGTCACCACAACATGAGTAACTGTATTAAAGGGTTGTGGCATTAGGAAGGTTGAGAACCACTGTTCTAGCGTATTTTTTATTTAAAGTATTGGATTTTTCATTTGTGATTTTTTTTTATAGTGTCCATGTCCTTTTTTATGTTTACTATCTCATTTTGAAGTTCTCACTTAGTTTATGTACTCTTCCTCTAAGTTCATTGATCTTTCTTAAAACTGGTGTTTTGAACACTGTACCTGGCAGATTTCTTGCCTGCATTTGATTTAGTTATTTTTCTGGAGTTTTCTCCTGTACTTTCATTTGGGGTATGATTTTTTTGTCTCCTCATTTTGGCAGCCTCTCTGTGTGTATTTTTGGGTATTAGATAGATCAGCCATGTCTCCCAGACTTGGCAGGATAGCCTTCTGTAGTAGGTGTTCTGTGGGGCACAGTGACAATCTTCCTGGCCACCTGAGCTGGGTGCTCTAGGAGTATCCCTGTGTAGATTGTGCCTTCCCATTGTAGTTGAGCCTTGTTTGCTGTTTGTCAAGGGGTGGGGCTGACCCTCAGACTGAGTGGCTGTGAGGAATGGCCACAACCACAGCGATATTTGCCCCAGCAGGGCTGTGCCATTTTTGGAACTAATTGGTTTGTGCTTTGTTGTGGTCTTAGGCTGGCCAGTGGGCATATTAGTTCTGGGGCCTGTTGTAAGGGGCTTTGATGCAGGTGGACTGCCTGTGAGCTATTGAGTCTCTGTGCGGGCCCTTTAAGAGGACTTTGGGCTTTGAGCAGCCTTCTGTCTGACCTGGAAGGAATCCCCACAGAATTGGGTGGGTGGGATGGTCTCAATGAGTCACCAGGTATAGGTGTGTGGTGTTTACTTGTTTAATGCAGTATCAGATTTGGCATTTGCCTGCCCCTGTGGGCTCTGTGAGGGGAGGGCTTAGTGGGAGCTTTTGCCTTGAAGCCACACAACTCAGTCTTTCCCAGAATGTCTCTGGTGCCTTTCAAGCTGCTTATCCTTTGCCGGAGCTCAGGGTGAATGCCTGTGAGCAAGTGAGTCTGTGCCGGGCTCTTTAAGAGGACACCTGGGTTTCCAACTGCCCTCCATCTCACTCTGCTGGGATGGAATTTCTGCTGGTTTCACATCCCACTGTTGCAGGGACTACTCTTCCTGGCACTGGATTCCTGGGATAGGAGCTGGTGTGGGGCAGGGACCCCTCGCTCCTAAGTGGAATCTCTGCTGCTAGGATACCCCTCCTGATTCTCAGCTGCCACATGTGGGTGTGGGACCAGCCTGTTTCGAGTCTCTGCCCCTCCTACAGGTCTTGATGTGGCCTCTTCTTTATATCCTTAGTCATAGCAGCTCCATTCAACTAGTTCAGGTGGTTCTCCAGGTGGATTGCTCTGTTTTTTAGTTGTAATTTTGATGTGGGAGGAGGTGAGCACAGTGCTTAACTACGCCACCATCCTGACCAGAACCCATTTGACATTGTTTTGCTGGTCTATTACTGGTTGTTTTAGGAATTGCATCTTACATCCTTAACTTATTTAATTCAATAACAGTTACTAATTATTCTTTTCCCACTTCCCATCATATGCAAGGACCTTAAAACACATTAAATTTACTTACTCTCCCTTTCTGCCTTTTTTTGTGCTATTTTTGTCACATTTAAAAATGTTGTGTGTATGTGTGTGTGCATGCACGCACAGTCAATCCTTAATTAGGTTTATCTATATTTTATTTCTTTTTTCTACATTCCTTCCTGCATGTCTTCACTCCCATATAAGATCATCTTTCTTGAAGAATTCAGTGTTTCCTTTAGAGAGAGCTGACTAGTAATGGGTAGATATCCTTAATGTTCATCTGAAAAGGTTTTTATTTCAGTTCTTTTTTGAAGGCATTTTTGCAGGATATAAAGTTGCAGGTTAGCAGGAGTTGAGGTTAGGCCCTTTGAAGGTAATATTCTTGTGCTCTGGGTTCTGTAGCTTCACTCAGTCTTCTCAGTTTGTGCTTATGTCCCATTTGACGCTGTTTTATAGTTTACTACTAACCATATGAAGTCTGTACATTGTTTTACTTCTAACCGTTCTCTGCTTTCTTAATCTGCCCTAATCTGGTTTTTCTTCACTTCTCTTTATTTATCCATTTTCCAATTCAGACTATTCTAAATTTTGATATATAATCCTCCTTTTCAATCTTTTTTTAAAGTTTTCATTACATATCCTATCTAATAAAAGAGTAATATACAAATTGACTATCACTCCAACACACAAGATAGCTGCCCCCACGTGGACACAAGATGGCCTCCACAAGATGGCCAGCAGGGGAGGGCAGTTGTGGGTGATCAGGCCAGTAGGGGAGGGCAGTTGGGGGTGACCAGGATGGCAGAGGAGGGAAGTTGGGGGTGACCAGGCCGGCAGGGAAGGGCAGTTTGGAGGGACCCAGACCTGCAGAGGAGAGCAGTTGGGGGTAGGGGGGGACCAGGCCTGCAGGGAAGGGCAGTTAGGGGTGACCAGGCCTGCAAGAAAGGGCAGTTAGGCATCAATCAGGCTGGCAGGGAGTGGTTAGGGGGTGATCAGGCTGGCAGGCAGAAGCAGTTAGGGGCAATCAGGAAGGCAGACAGGTGAGCAGATGGGAGCCAGCAGTACTGGATTGTGAGAGGGATGTACGACTGCCCGTTTAGGCCCAGTCCTCGTGCACTGGGCCTCTAGTATATGTATAAATGTACACACACACACACACACACACACACACACACACACACAGTGTTCACTTGTTTCTTTATCTTTCTCAAAATTTACTATTTGCTTTTCTTGATTCTCTTTACTTCAGAAAATTCATACTTAATTCTCATGGGTACATTTGTTGATTGTATGCTGAGAATTTTGCAGCTATCTAATAAAAGATTATGTTCAGTTTTCTTTATAAATTACCAGAAGCCCACGTTTCTAGTTGTGAATGAATTATAAGGCTGTTATTGTCATGCCAATGGAGCCTTGGTGATGTGTAAAAAGAAGGTTTTCTAGTAGCTGAATTGCCTCATACTCTTTTCTGCTTATAGTTCCCAGTGTTTCTGAATGTGTCCTTTCATTAGCTCAGATTTTATATATTAGATTCCCAGCAGAATCATTCATCTTGCCTGCCCCATTATAACTTACAGCTATAAAATGAAAACCCAAGCTCATTATCTTATTCCGTGTTCACACTTACATTTCTCTATCAGTATACCTCCACTCTCCCAGTCACCAAGGTTAGTGTCATTTTTATTCAAGCATCTCCATTATACCCCAAAGTTTTACCAGATCCTTTAAAAAATATATTTGATTTCAGAGAGGAAAAGAGAGAGAAACATCAATGATGAAAGAATCTTGGATTGGCTGCCTCCCCCTCACCTCTCACTGGGGATCCAGCCGGCAATTTGGGTATGTGCCCTTGACTAGAATTGAACCCGGGCCCCCCAGTCCACAGGCTGATATTCTATTCACTGAGCCAAACCAACTAGGGATTACCAGATCCTTTTTAAGACATCCTTTAGCATTTCTCAGGTTTCAACTCCCTCTCCATTGCTGTCACTACCCCTCTAACCTCAACTCGTGAATTTGTCCCACTTCTTGAGTAGTTAGATTGCATCATTTGGAAGATGTTAGAAAAGAATTGTTAAGAACTTAAATCAGAAAATATTTTTTAGATAGTTATAGGTATAACTAAGTGTTAGAAATATATTTATGCAAAATACTTCCAGTTATAACTCTTTTTTTAGTTGTTAATCCTCATGCAAGGATATTTTTTCTATTCATTTTCTTTTTTAGAGAGATTGGAAGAGTGGGGGGTAGTGGGGAAGGCAGTCAATCAATGATTCTCTCATCATTTTTATGAGAAACATCAATTGGTTGCCTCACACATGTGCCCTCACTGAGGGCGGGGATTAAGCCTGCAACTGAAGTACCTGCCCTTAACTGGAATTGAACCCATGACCCTTCAGTCCTTGGGCCAATGCTGTATAACCACTAAGCCAAACCTGCTAGGGCCAGTTATAACTCTGATATAAATGTTCTTAACAGGCAATGAACACCAGGGAAAGTGGCAAAGCATCATCCAGTCTAGGTCTTCAGGATTTTGATTTGCTCCGGGTAATAGGAAGAGGAAGTTATGCCAAAGTACTGTTGGTACGGTTAAAAAAAACGGATCGTATCTATGCAATGAAAGTTGTGAAAAAAGAGCTTGTCAATGATGATGAGGTAAGCACAATGTTTTATTACTTCAAACTGTTAAATTGACTTAAGTGTACCATTTCAGAGAAAACCTCAATGTTTATGACTTATTTCAGTCTATTTTTCAAAATAATGCCTCAAATGGGTTATATAAAATATTTTTAAAGAAATCTGATGATTAGGTTTTGTAAAAATAAAAATCAAACCATATTATGATCAAGGGAAAGTACTTGATTGAGCTTTGAAAAAGTTTTCTAGACCATTTCATAATATTGAAATATTTACTGGTAGTGTGTGTTTTTTCTCTTTGCATAGAAATTGTTGTTGTATATTATTCATTCTTTGATATTTAGCATAGTTAGTAATTGCATTTGTGATCATTGAATTGCCAAGAACAAATATAGTTGGATGATATTTCAGTTTGATAAATATTTTTTTCGTATTTTAAAATAGGATATTGACTGGGTACAGACAGAGAAGCATGTTTTTGAGCAGGCATCCAATCATCCTTTTCTTGTTGGGCTGCATTCTTGCTTTCAGACAGAAAGCAGGTAAGGTCAGAAGATAATGGAGTGATTACTGGGCTTTACATACTTTACATATTACACAATAAGAACTCTTTATACTATAAATCCTGAAGTGGAAGTCATGGAGACAGACACAACAGTATGATGTTATGATTTCCTGACACACGAACTCCAGTCGGTGATATCTGTTTGGGTTAGCATGAAGAAATTATCTGCTTAAAAAATATAGCCTGTCAGGGGTGGCGGGGGAAGATGAGGAAGGTAGAGGGAGACAATGGGGAGGGAGGAAGGAACATCTATAATACTTTCAACCATAAAGATGAATTTATATATATGGTCGAAATATGGCAATAGAAATTCATATTTTCAAATATCCCTAAGGTTTTAGCTTTAGATTTAAAGTTTCCCAGAGTTTAACTAGGGGGAGAAATCCTGACTTCTTTACCTTAAGGGACAGTTGAAGAGACTTATCACACAAACACTAGAATTGGGGTGAGAGTGGGAGGGTCTGGATTGCAATTGGTACTACAGAAGTAGTAGGTTACAGAATACTATCATGCTGGTTTACTTTCTTGTATCTACTGTGATTAACAGTTTTCTTCTACAACCACCCTTTGTTTCCACCAAATTCCTGGGATTTTTGTACAGGGTAAATGACAGAATGCTCTTTAAGTTGTGACTGGTCTCTACAATGTTTAAAAGCACACTTATATTTCCTTCTTTTAGACCTTGGTTTCATGTGTTCTCTCCTATGTTTTAGATTGTTCTTTGTCATAGAGTATGTAAATGGAGGAGATTTAATGTTTCATATGCAGAGACAAAGAAAACTTCCTGAAGAACATGCCAGGTAAATTTCTTGATTATTGTTTGTGTTGGGATTTTTGGGGAGCAGCTGTGTGACTTTTATGTGCCAGTGGTGGAAAACAGTAGATAAATTATTTTTTAAAAATATATTTTATTGATTTTTTTACAGAGAGGAAGGGAGAGGGATAGAGTTAGAAATATAGATGAGAAAGAAACATCAATCAGCTGCCTCCTACTCACCCCCCACTGGGGATGTGACCACAACCAAGGTACATGTCCTTGACCGGATCGAACCTGGGACCTTTCAGTCCACAGGCCAATGCTCTATCCACTGAGCCAAACTGGTTAGGGCAGTAGATAAATTATTTCTATACTGGTTAATTCTTTGTAAGTCATGTGGGAGGTTAAGCTAAAAGTTATTTTGCATTATAATATAATACAATATATAACATTATATAGTATGTAATAATATAATTATAAGCTTTTAAAAAGTATAAACAGTATTAGAGGGGAAACAGTTAGTCAACTAAACCCAATTGCTTTAAAATATTTTGTCTCTTCAGCATCAGCTCTGAAATAATTGAATTTACAAATACTTACTAATCTTATCAGGTTTTTAGTAATCTCTGACAGTTTTTCATTAAACAATTATTATTCATACTAGAGGCCCAGTGCATGGATTCCTGCACTGGTGGAGTCCCTCAGCCTGGACTGCACCCTCTTGCAATCTGGGATCCCACAGGGGATGTTGAGAGGCCCGGTGCATGGATTCAGCCTGATCCCTGCAGGCCAGGCTGAGGGACCCCACCGGTGCATGAATTTGTGCACTGGGCCTCTCGTATGCATATAAGATCTTTTTTATATTAATTTTAATCTTTATTGTTCAGATTATTACAATTGTTCCTCCTTTTTCCCCCATAGCTCCCCTCCATCTGGCTCCCACCCCTCCCTCTGCCCTTACCTCCCTCCCATTGTCCTCATTCATAGGTGTATAATTTTTGTCCAATCTCTCCCTGCACCCTCCTCACCCCTTTCCCCCTGAGAATTATCAGTCCACTCCCTTGCATACCCCCAATTCTATTATATTCACCAGTTTATTCTGTTCATTAGATTTTCAGTTCACTTTATTTTTAGATTCACTTATTGATAGATATGTATTTGTTGTTCATAATTTTTACCTTTACCGTTTTCTTCTTCCTCTTCTTAAAGAATACCTTTCAGCATTTCATATAATACTGGTTTGGTGTTGATGAACTCCTTTAGTTTTTTCTTATCTGCCCATCAATTCTGAATGATAGCTTTGCTGGGTAGAGTAATCTTGGTTGTAGGTTTTGCTATTCATCACTCTGAATATTTCTTGCCACTCCCATCTGGCCTGCATAGTTTCTGTTGAGAAATCAGCTGACAGTTATATAGGTACTCCCTTGGAGGTAACTAACTGTTTTTCTCTTGCTGCTTTTAATACTCTCTCTTTGTGTTTTGCTCTTGGCATTTTAATTATGATGTGTCTTGGTATGGTCCTCTTTGGATTCCTTTTGTTTGAGGTTGTGTGCACTTCCTGGACTTGTAAGTCTATTTCTTTCACCAGGTGGGGGAAGTTTTCTGTCATTATTTCTTCAAGTAGGTTTTCAGTATCTTGCTCTCTCTCTTTTTCTGGCACCCACATAATTCTGATGTTGGTATGCTTAAAGTTGTCCCAGAGGTTCCTTACACTATCTTCACATTTTTGGATTCTTTTTCTTTTTTCTTTTCCAAGTTGAGTGTTTTCTGCTTCTTTGTATTTAAAATCTTTGACTTGATTCTTGTAGTCCTCTAGTCTGTTGTTAGGTCTGTATAATATTTTTTATTTCAGTCAGTGTATGTTTAGTTTCTAGTTGGTCCTTTTTCATCTCCTCTTGTGTCTCACTAAATTTATCCATCTTTTCTAGGAAATTCTTGAAAAACCTTATAACAGTGGTTTTGAACTCTATATCCAGTCTTTGTTTTCCTCCATTTCTTTCATTTGTGATCTGTTTCTTTGTATCCGCATTTTTGGTGCTTCCCTGGCTTGGTAGAGTAGCTTTGTGTGCTAGGTGTCCTATAGGGCCCAATGGCTCAACTTCCCCATTTACCTGAAGTGGACATTCTTGGTGCACCCCTTTGTAGACTGTGTGCACAGTCTTGTTGTAGTTAAGTCTTAATTGTTGTTGTTATCACTGAGAGGAATTCACCTCCAGGCCAGTTGGCTGTAAGGATCAGCTATGTCTATACTGAGAGAAGTTCTGTGCTAGAGACACTCTTATAAAACAAGACTTGCAAAATTGCAAAAGCCTCTGTGCTCAGCTTGGATGGGGGAGAGTCTCAGGGGAAGAGCAGATAGCCTTGGCTTCCCATCAGCCCTGCCCTTTGAGGCCCCTGGGTCTCAGTGTCCTTCGATAATCCCTGCAAGCACCTCTGAGAGAAAGCCGCCCTGGAGTTTTGCCTGGAGCCAGACAGTCCAGTTTCTCCTTGAATGAGTCTAGGTTCTCCAAGTCTCACCCAGAACTGGAGTAGCTTTGTGTGCTAGGTTCCCTATGTGACCCAGTAGTTCTGCCTCCCCAGTTACTTGAGGTAGACACCCTTGGGGAACCCATTTGTAAACTGTGTGTACAGTCTTATTGTAGTTAATTCTTGATTGTTGTTGGTATCACTAAGGGGGATTGACCTCCAAGCCAATTGGTTGTGAGGATCAGCTGTGTCTGCGCATGCGCGCTTGCCTCCAAACCTCTGCCCTCCGCCTGCGCGTGTGTGCACTAGCTTCCGGAACTCTGCCTTTCTGGTTCCCCTGAGTTTCTGTGCACTCTAGGGACCTGTATGAGTCTGGGTCCCCAGGGCCTCCCCCAAAACTGTTCAGTTGGACCTGGATTTCAGTGCTGTTGCGAGGTTCTGTTTTTCTCCTGCTAGAGGAAGCCAGGCATAATCAGTAGTCAGTGCTCTGTATGTGACTTTTGCGAGCTCCCAGACTTCTGTCTTTTGAGGCTTCCCTAAGTTTCCGTGCACTCCTTCCTTTTCACAACAGTCCAGATTACCCCTATGAGTCTCGCTTGGAGCTCGGGTTCAGTGCAGTTGGGATTTTCTGTCTCCTTCCCACTAGAGGAAGCCAGCCAGACCCTCCTCCGCCCATCCTCTCCACGAGCGTGTCTCTGTATCTCAGCTTTTTACAGCTCCTCTGAGTCTTCGTGAGTCACTCTCTTTACTTCTAGTTGTAAAATTTTCACTCAGCCAGCTTTCCTGTGGTTCTGGATGGTGTCCGTTCTGTCTTTTAGCAGTAGTTTTGATACTGTTGTGCGAGGCACCAGCTTAGGAGTTCACCTATACCGCCATCTTGGTCTCTCCCGCATGTAAGATCTTTGGTTAATCTATTCCTGTCCCCTCTTCCTTTCCCCTTCCCTCTGAAATTCATCAGTCTGTTCCATGTTTTCATGCCTGTGCATTGAGTGTCTGCCCCCTTGTGGTCAGGGTGCATCATAGCTACTGGTGGACTGGTCGAAAGGTTGGACACGTAGCTTATTTACATACATACACACATACACACACACACACACACACACACACACACACACACACAAACAAACGAGAGTAATAAAACAGTTTCTCTTAAGCTATTATATATGCCTTACTATCCTGGTAATTATAATTTTTAAATTGGTCTGGTGTTGGCTTTTTTCATGTGATTCCATATGTATTGATGAAGCAGAGCAAAGGGCATTAAATATTATTTGTTTAGTGCCCTATCTTTAATATTACTATACAAGATTGTAAGTTGTTTCTATATTGGAAGGATTAGGTGGGAAGGATGATGGCCTTGGATAAGAAATTTAGTTCATCAGTGCCATGGTTTGATTTTTAATCATAATTAGCAGTAATTCTCACTTTTTTGTGCTTCATAAAAGTAATTTAAAAAAATGAAGCTTGTGAGTTTGTACACATAGGTAACAAAGATTAGAGATTTTATTTTTTTAAATAATTTAGTGAAAATCTTGCTAGTTCATTAATTATTTTTCTTGTCAGAAAGAGATAATATCCTTCAATTTTATAAGAAGCTATAAATTATATCAACTAACCTCAGGCTGAACCTGTTCTTTCTTTTATTTACTGTATGTTTTTTTGTTTATTTAAGCTTTATCAAATGGTGACCCTTCAATAGCAAAGCCATGGATGATATTTTATTTTGTGAATACATAGCCAGTATTTGTTCCTTGTTTGTTCAGTGGGACATGGGGAAAGTAGTCCAGTTTTATTGTATTAATGTTCCAATTTTTTTTTTTTACCATCTTTGCTTTTCTAGAAACCAAAGTACAAACTAAAGGCTAAAGTTCCCTATTCATAGAATTAAGTAGCTAGAAGGTATATATTCTGTATCTCCAAACAAGATTGTGATCATCTTCCTCTGAGCAATCATAAACTAGCTTGATATTTCATTTTCATTAGTCAGGTCAAAAGTTCTGGTTATCACCAATGAGTTGGTGACAATTTTAAAACTCTTTCCTTAATATTAAATATTATGGTTGCAGAATAATTTCAATTCCTTTTCTAGGAATTTTGGTATGGATTTTATGGTTTCAGTGATAGACTTTTAGTGTTCTTTCTATTCTACATAAATCAGTGAATCTTATCATTTTGTGAGGTTACTGGTCCTGATGTGCATACATGTGCACAGGTACTTACACTTTAACCCAGTTGTGGGACCATGGACTGCCTGAGGCCCATCCAGATTAAGAACCCCTGTTTGAGACTTTCTTTTTAATAAATCTTTATTGTTCAGTTCATTACAGATGTTCCTCTTTTTCCCCACATAGTTCCCCTCCACCTGATTCCACCCCACCCCCCCGCACCTCATGCCCTTACCCTCCGCCACTGTCCTCATCCATAGGTGTAAGATTTTTGTCCAATTTCTTTCTGCACCCCTCACTCCTCTTTTCCCCTGAGAATTGTTAGTCTATTCCCCTTCTATGCCCTTAATTTTATTATATTCACCAGTTTATTCTGTTCATCGGATTTTTTTATTCACTTGATTTTTAGATTCACTTGTTGATAGGTATGTATTTGTTATCACTTGGTTGTTCATAATTTTTATCTTTACTTTTTTATTCTTCTTCCTCTTCTTAAAACTCTTCAGCATTTCATATAATCCTGGTTTGGTGGTGATGAACTCCTTTAGCTCTTTCTTATCTGTGAAACTCTTTATCTGCCCTTTGATTCTGAATGATAGCTTTGCTGGGTAGAGCACTCTTGGTTGTAGGTTCTTGCTATTCATCACGTTGAATATTTCCTGCCACTCCCTTCTGGCCTGCATAGTTTCTGTTGAGAAATCAGCTGACAGTCGTATGGGTACTCCCTTGTGGATAACTAACTGTTTTTCTCTTGCTTTTTTCAAGATTCTCTCTTTGTCTTTTGTCCTTGGCATTTTAATTATAATGTGTCTTGGTGTGGTCCTCTTTGGATTCTTTTTGTTTGGTGTTCTGTGTGCTTCCTGGACCTGTAAGTCCATTTCTTTTACCAGGTAGGGAAAGTTTTCAGTCATTATTTCTTCAAATAGGTTTTCAGTATCTTGCTCTCTCTCTTCTGGCACTCCCATAATTCTGATGTTGGTACACCTGAAGTTGTCCCAGAGGCTCCTTACACTATCTTCACATTTTTGGACTTTTTTTCGTTTTGTTTTTCTGTTAGGGTGTTTTTTGCTTCCTCATATTTCAGATCTTTAATTTGATTCTTGGGGTCCTCTAGTCTGCTGTTGGATTTCTGTATATTTTTTATTTCAGACAATGCATGCTTAATTTATGACTGGTCCTTTTCCATTTTTTTGGCATTCTCATTAAGATCTTTGAAGGTCTCACTAAGTTTCTCAAGAGTTCTCAATAAGTTTGTCAGTGGTTTGTAGAAGATTCTTGAGTATTCTTATAAATGTGGTTTTGAACTCTGTCCAGTTGTTTGCTTTCCTCCATTTCTTTCATTTGTGACATGTTTCTTTGCCTCCGCATTTTGGCTGTTTCCCAGTATTGATGGGGTGGTTTTGTGCACTAGTTGTCCTTAGGGCCCAGTAGCTCCGCCTCCCCAATCACCTGAGGTGGACACTCTTGGTTCACCCCTTTGTGGGCTGGGTTCACAGTCTTGTTGTAGTTAAGCCTTGATTGCTATTGGTACACTGGGAGGAATTGACCAGTTGACTGTGAGGATTAGCTGTGTCTATTAATGGAAGAACTGCTGTGCTGGAGACACCCCTATGGGGCAAGACTTGTTTCAGTGAGGTTTTGGTGCTCACAGAGTCTGCCTCTTGAGTGTGTCACTTATTTTTGTGAGGAGTTGAAATCTGGTGTTGTCTCACACTGA
Organism: Lasiurus cinereus; assembly: GCA_011751065.1. Classification (NCBI taxonomy): domain Eukaryota; kingdom Metazoa; phylum Chordata; class Mammalia; order Chiroptera; family Vespertilionidae; genus Lasiurus; species Lasiurus cinereus. The sequence continues at coordinate 53,760 of JAAGEH010002291.1, read as the reverse complement.
CCTCTAGGTGCACTGGTTCCTGGATCTCCAAGGAAGTGCAAGTCAACTAGTGTCTGAGGCCACCCAGCAGGAGTTATAGGGAGCTCTGCAGATTTCTCCCCTTTGCTTGGAGTTTGGAAGTTTTGGAGTTCTCTGACCCAGTTGCAATTTGTTAGGTTAAGTTGCAGAGGGCAGGCCATTCATATGCAAAAGTTGGTGCTCAGCTGGGTGGGTTTGTAAATTGGGCGGGGCAGAGTCTCAGGGAATCACTAGGTTAGGGTGTGGCAAAGAGCGATGGCTGCCAGTCAGCCCTCTCTGCGGCGTTCTGTTCAGTGCCCTATGTCTGGTGCCCCAGGCCAGTAAACAATTCCAGTGCGCAACTCAGCGAGAGAGCCACCCTCCCTTTCCAACCCAATGGCAGACAGTCCAGCTTCTCCCTGTATGAGTCTGGGTCCCCAGAATCTTGCCAGAAACTAGAGTTCAGAGAGTCAGAAACTTGTAACTCCTTCCCAATTGAAAAACAACAGTGCACGCCAGCCTGATTCCTACGGGTCTTTGTACCTCTGCCTTTCTGAGCCTCTGCAGGTCCTACCAGGTCTGGATGCACTTTTTCCTTTGCTTCTAGTTGTAGAACTTCCACTCCGCCAGCTTTCCCGTGGTTCTGGGGCATAGTTGTTTTGTCTTTTAGTTGTAGTCTTGGTGTGTTTGTGAGAGACAGCACATACAGATGTGTATCTTATGCCACCATCTTTGTTCTCCCTCTTGTTTGAGACTTTCAAATTGATAACTTCATGAGTTTGATTTATACTGGATCTTTTATAATTATGTTTTAGTTTCATATGTTTTAAAGTAGGACTGTAATTTGTGTTTGGTATTGTTCCTAAAAACACTGAGAGGAAAATAATATTTTAACATGATTTTTATGTTTTAATTTGCAGACAGGATTATGACTTAAATACCTTCCTCTAGAAATTTACAGTTTCAAATTTTAATCAAATGAGTTTTTTCATTTTATTTTAGATTTTACTCTGCAGAAATCAGTCTAGCATTAAATTACCTTCATGAACGTGGGATAATTTATAGAGATTTGAAATTGGACAATGTATTGCTGGACTCAGAAGGACACATTAAACTCACTGACTACGGCATGTGTAAGGTGAGGGAAAATTCCAGTTATTTGAAAGCTCTCCGGTGCTCATAAGATTGGTTTGGTAAAATAACTTCATACTTAAAGATGGAGAAATAATTGCTACTGTGTTTAGGATACATTTTGGAATTGTAGCACAAAAACAAGTACACAGAGTGGGACAAAAGTAAGTTTAGAATTGTTCATATAGGAAATAATAAATATAAGAATAAACTGTTTTACATATTCACAACTGTAAACCTACTTTTGCCCCACCCTGTACTTTTTTTCTAACCATTTACAAAATTCCATATTTTTTGTGAGTGTTAAATATCCTACAATGAGTTAATTTCTACGTATGCTCTGTAACCTTTTTTGAAAGTTGTGTTATTATTAAAATTTTGAAGATAAAAAAATTATCTACAGTCCTTCAACTTTAACATAACTACTTGCATATCATCTTCCAGTTTTTGCCATTTAATTGTAATTCTCAGTAATGCATTTAAAATTTTCCTAGGAAATTTATCTCTTTATATATTTAAATTTTTAAATATCTGACATAAAATACAAATCATTCTTAGAACATGTCCTTATTTCTTGATGTTTTTATTCTTTTTGTAACAGTGTTTTGCTTAAGGGTTCAGTCTTTTTCCAAAAAATACAAAATGAATCCCCAGTATATAAAATGTTCCTGTTTTATGACTTAGAGTCAGTATTTAAACTTACCTAAAGTCAGACCTCTGATAAATACTGGATGAATTTCTTTTCCTTGTAACATTTCCTTGGGAAATCTAAAACACTAAAAAAATTTCATGTAGCTTCTACAGAAATACTTCCTTTAGGTTTAATTAATTTAATCAATCTCTTTACTTTCTCACTAGATGCTTTTATATAAAGAGTGCTTAGGATAGTGATGACCAGAGGCATATGAAAACTTGAATTAATAGCTTCAGGCTTATGTTTGAAATATTTTGTGAACATTGATTTTTATGGACTGAAAAACTGACCATTTTGTGAATTATTTATTTACTAGAGGTCTGGTGCGCAATATTCGTGCACTCTGGTGGGGGGTGTCCCTCAGCCCAGCCTGTGCCCTCTTGCAGTCAGGGAGCTCTAAGGGGATGTCCAACTGACAGCTTAGGCCCTGTGGGTAGAGGGCCTAAGCTGTCAGTTGGGCATCCTTAGCACTGCCATGGAGTAGGAGAGGCTCCTGCCACGCCACTGGGCTCACCAGACATGAGCCCTCCTTCTGACTGAGCTGCATTCTCCCTGAGGGAGCTCACTGACCACCAGGGGTCAGCTCCTGCATTGAGCATCTGCCCCCTGGTGGTCAGTGCGCATCATAGTAACCAGTGATTCCACCATTTGGTCGATTTGCATATTAGCTTTGTATTATATAGGATTTATCAGCAGGAGAATTTTAATAGTAACATCTCTGTTATGCTTTAGAAAAGTTAGCTGATAGGCTTACGTTTAGATAATTCAGTCAACAAGTAAATGATTTAGCATAGGTCTGTTACAGGTTAACAGACTGCATCCATTGCCTTTGACTTTTGCCCTAAAAGTGAATGTCATTTATCATTAAATTATATGTCAAGTCATTGCCAATAGTACAAAACAACTAAGTCACAGTCATATTTCCACGTGTATAGAATAGCTTATATATCCCTATGAGGGAATCACAAAATAATCTTTAGAGTCACACATATTACTAAATATTTCTTCCAGATGTTTATAGAAGTGTTAAAGCTTATAGAGTAAAATTTAAAGAAAATACACACACTATGCCTAAAATATCTTAGGAGGGACACATCAAGAACCTCATAACAGTGGTTGTTTCTAGGGAGCTGGAGCAAGATGTGTCAGAGACAGGAATGCAAAGAAGTCTTGATTTTTCAATGTATATCTGGCTGCCCCCCCCTTTTTTTTTGTTTGGAATTTTTACTTTATAATTTAACTTAGGGAAATGGTTAAATTCTAGGTGCATACATTCAGTTGAATTTTATGTAGTCATTAACAATAAGAAGTCTGTAATTACATAGGGAATTACATGGTTATAAAGTAAAAGAAGCAGATGCTTAATTATATATTTAACTATCTTATTGATTTTATTTAAAAAAATCTTGCTTGTTTTTAAAATATATTTTTATTGATTTCAGAGAGGAAGGGAGAGAGAGCTAGAAACATCAATGATGATAGAGACTCATTGATTGACTGCCTCCTACATGTCCCCTACTGGAAATCGAGCCTGCAACCAGGGCATGTTCCCTCACCAGGAATCAAACCGTGACCTCCTTTATGACTTAGTATTTGGTCAGTATCTCACGTGTACTTAAAAAAGATATATAATCTCCATTTTTCAAGCAAGGAGTCACATACACACTCTCCTTCTTCCTTTTTCCACATAAAAACATAGGTAGACATATTCCATCTAAAAGGATAATATGCTAATTAGACCAGGTTGACCGGCCATCTTCTGGACATCTGACTTCCTTCCAGACAAAGCCATGGTGATGGGGGCCAAAGCAGAGGCAGTTAGGGGCAATCAGGCTGGCAGGGGAGGGCAGTTGGGGGTGATCAGTCAGGCAGATAGAGGGGTTAGGGGCAATCACGCAGGCAAGCAGAGGCAGTTAGTGGCAATGAGACAGGCAGGCAGGTAAGCAGTTAGGAGCCAGTGGTCCCAGATTGTGAGAGGGATGTCCAACTGTCGGTTTAGTGGGATAGGGCCTAAATTGGCAGTTGGACATCCCCCAAGGAATCCCTGATTGGAGAGGGTGCAAGCTGGGCTGAGGGAACCCCCTCCTCCCATGCATGAATTTTGTGCACCGGGCCACTAGTATATACATAATTTATATATTTTTTGTGTGATCCATCATGCTATATAATAAAAGCCTAATATGCTAAGTATCTAGTTGTCCAGGCATTCGTTCAGCCAATCAAAATGTAACATGCTAATGTTATGCTAAGGCTGCTCAACTGCTCGCTATGATGTGTACTGACCACAGGGGGCATACAGTCAACCTGCTAACCAGTTACTATGACATACACTGACCACCAGGGCACAGATGCTCCAACCAGTAGGTTAGCTTGCTGTTGGAGTCCAGCCAATTAAGACTGAGCAAGCCAGGCTGGAAATGCCCTGGAGTCCTCCTGTAGTCCCTCCCCAGCTAGCCATTCTCCTGTGTCCCCCAGTTATGCACTGGTGGGGTCCCTCAGCCTGGCCTGTGCCCTCTTGCAATCTGGGACCCCTCAGAGGATGTCAGAGAGTTGGTTTCAGCCCAGTGGCGGAACAACCGGTTGCTGTGATGTGCACTGACCATCAGGGGTGTAGATGTTCACCACAAGAGCTGCCCCCTGGTGGTCAGTGCATTCCCACAGGAGTAGCACTGCTCAGCTAGAATTCAAGCTCATGACTGGTAAACGCAGCAGTGATGGTGGGAGCCTTTCCCATCTCTGCAGCAGTGTTAAGGATGTCCGACTGACAGCTTAGGCCTGCTCCCTGCAAGAGGGTGCAGGCCGGGCTGAGGGATGCCCCCTCACCCCTGAGTGCATGAATGTATGCACCAGGCCTCTAGTTTTTTTTTTTTTTTTTATAAATGTGTTAAAATTACCTGTCATGATTAGGGATTGTATTATCCATTTGGACTTCAAAACAAGGTAGCTTCAAAAACAAGCATTTGTTTCTCATGGCTCTGGAGGCTGGGAAGTCCAGGGTCAAGGTGCCAGCACTCTTCATTATTTACAGGTAGATGGCTGTCTTCTTACTGTATCATCCATGGAAGTGGGGAGCAGGGCTAGCTGTCTTTACCTTTTTATAAGGACACTAATCGCATCCTGGGGGCTCTAAACTCATGACCTAATTACCTTCCAAAGGCTCCACTTCCCCTATCACATTAGGGCTTCAATATATGAATTTGGAAGCACACATACATTCATTCCATAGCAGGGATTGTGAAATTCTAATACTTTTGTCTATTTTTAGTCTTTGTATTTTGAGGCTGTGTTGTTAGGTACATACATAGTCTGTTACAACTTGCTCCATTTGTTATTGTGTAGTTTCTCTTTCTATACAGATTACTGGGTTTTGTCTTAATTTTCTCCATCCTGCAGCTATTAAAATACAAAACCAAAAAAACTTATACCCTAGGAACAACCAGAGAGAAACATCATAATGCCAACTATGGTTATATTAGGAAGCAAGGTTAAAGTGCTTCTTTTCTTCATAAAATATGATTCCTTTTATCTAATTGAACTGATTTTCTGTCAACATCTAATGAGGACAGATTTTCTTTGAGCTATTTCAATCCATGATTTTAATGTGAAAGGAAACTGTTCTAATGATATTTTATTTTAGTTGAACAGATGCTGAGCTTCTATAAGTGAAATAAAAGAGGTGAATTTAAAACAGAATTTTGGGTCTTATTGTTTCTCTTTTTTTCTTTTTTATAAAAGGAAGGATTACGGCCAGGAGATACAACCAGCACTTTCTGTGGCACTCCAAATTATATTGCTCCTGAAATTTTAAGAGGAGAAGATTATGGTAATAAATCAATTGGTGGTATTTTAGCTATGTGTTAAAAGGGTGGTTAGATGTGGTACAAATTGCATTATAGTACACTATAGTATTTTGATGTTGATCTTATTAGTATAAACTTTTTTGATCCCCTTAAAATCTGCATTAAAGCCCAAACTGTGAAATTGGAGACAGTAAAACTTGGTTAGTATTTGGGGGTACAAATTTGTGTGATATTTTATTAGTGACAAGCACTAAAGGGTACTAGGTACTATTCTAAACAGTTTATATATTACCCAGGTTAATGCTCTCAATCATATGATGTAAGCACTATTAATTCCCATTTCACAGACAAGGAAACTAATGTATAGAAAGTTTAAGTAACCTCAAGGTCATAAAACTGGGAAGTAGTAGAGTAGGGATTTAAACGTCATCCATGTAACTTTAGGACGGCCTCTGGAAGATTGTTCAGATTTCCTAGAATATCTTTAAGTCATGCTTTATCTTTAGAAAACATGACTGCTTTGGGTCTAGACCTCTAGTTTCAGCAGATGTAAAGGAGAATGGGTACTTCTGACAGCTGCTCATAATCTGATTCCAAGGTTCTTCAAGAATCTTTAACCAGCCAGCAGAAGATCAAGATTTAGATCCAGGAAAGTTATTCTTAAATGCAATATAATTATGTCAACAGAACAAAATATTAGATACAGGCTATGAGTCTGAAATTACATATTTGGGAAAAGAAACTGAATGTGTTATTTTTTATAGTTTATTTTTAAAGTTATCTCTCAGGTACCTCCCCTTGTTGAGTAAGTGAAATATGCTTGCAATCTTCTATGCTTTTCTCATTATGTTTATTTTTTATTATGTAATAAAGTGAATATCAAGTTAATGACATTCAAGAATGCAGATTGGATAATTTAAAATTTCTCTATTGAAGGTTTCAGTGTTGACTGGTGGGCTCTTGGAGTATTAATGTTTGAGATGATGGCAGGAAGGTCTCCATTTGATATTGTTGGGAGCTCTGATAACCCTGATCAAAACACAGAGGACTATCTCTTCCAAGGTAAGAAAGAGGTAAACAGCCCTGGCTGGTGCAACCTACTTGGCTAGGAGTTGTCGTGTATACCGAAGGGTTGCCGGTTTGGTTCTGGACAGCGCACATTACCTGGGTTGATAGTTCGATCCCCAGTAGGGGCCGTGCAGGAGGCAGCTGATGGTTGTTTTGATCTCACGTCGATGTCTCTCGCTCTCTCCCTTTCCCTAAAAATCAATTTTAAAAAAAGGAAGGATAAAATAATCTGGACAATATATTCATTAATATGTGAGGCTTTTACTTTTTTATACATCTTTTCTGCTTCTTTAGGTGTCCATTTCCATTTGCCAGTTACTGTCTCATACTCAAAAACAATTTCCTTCAGATTATATATTGCAAACAGAGATTGGAGGAAGATATCCTGTGGCTAGAGAGGACAGTCTTTTCACATGAACCCGAGGCTGAGTACATAAGTTCAAGAACAATATGGGAAAAAGTACAGTACCAAAAAGATAAGAGTTATCATAAGGTGAAGATAAAAGCACCACAATTGGGAATACAAAGAGTTGAACAGATCAGAAACAAGTAGATAAGTACAGACCCCCAACACAGAGTTTAAATAAGTGGAAAGACTGACATAAAATTCTACATTTAATAATTAAGGACTCACACAATTGGAATAAATATTTCATATAATAGCAAATCCAAATGGCCATAGAATATGTGGAAAGATGTCCAACCTCACTAGTGGTTAGGGTATGCATGTTAAAACATTAATGAACTACTTTTTCATACCCCATACATTTGGCAAAAGATTTAAAGTGTTGTTAATATCAGTGCTGGTGCTAATGTGGAGCAGCTGGAACTCTTCATAGACTGCTGGTGGGAGTGAAATTGACACATCTTTGAAGAATAATTTGGCAATGTCCAGTCAAATCCAAAATAGTAATATGTGCCACACGTTTTCCAGATATTAACTCATTTAAACCTCATAACAACCCTATGAAGCAGATATTATTTTTATCAGTTTTATAGATGAGGTAACTAAGGCAAGTAAGTGATTAAAATAAAACAGGCATGCAAGTGATTAAAATGGAGAAGGTTGGGGCTGGGAAAGTACACAGAGGCATTTAAGCAGTCTAAAATGCCTTGAATATCTCATAATAAAAATGTAAAGATTAAAGTCATGTAAAAGTTAAATATAATGCCATTATTTTATCTTTCTAGTTATTTTGGAAAAACAAATTCGAATACCACGTTCCCTGTCTGTAAAAGCTGCAAGTGTCCTAAAGAGTTTTCTCAACAAGGTATAAATCCTGTATAAAAAATCTTTAATGGTTTATCTCTATGTAAATGAGACTGGTAGTATAAGTTCAAGCAATATAAAATTCCAAAATATCAGAGGATGTAATTTTTTCAGTTACATCTGGAATTTGTCTCTTCACCAAAGAGTAATTTGACAACATTAGGTACTGAGATGAGTTGTCCTTTCCATTTGCCAATATAACTTACTCCCAGCTGTACATTACATATGTTGTTTTCAATGTGAATGATACATACCATGTACTCAATTAAGGAAAAATTGCATCTTTGGGGATGGTCTTAATTATATTTTCTGCTGTTATTTTCAATTTTCTTTGGATTCATATTCATAGAATCGCTTTACTTATTGAGCACCTGGGGCAGTCATGTTCTCTACAAATTCCCATGTCAAAAACCCTATGATTAGATAACATTCAGAAGGAATGAATTTTCTTTGCTCTTAACAAATCTGAATGCATTAAGTTGTTTGTTGTAGGTGGTAGGCTACAGTTTTAGGTTATATCTAAAGTTATGATTCTGAACTATTTTTACTTATAACATTTATAACACCAAGTATATAGGTTTTTTCCCATGCTAACAACCAATTCTCCCACTCTCCAGATACCAACTATGTGTCCTATATTTCAGTTCATTTCTGACACTAACTACCTGGAGTTAGCATTAGACTCCACAGGTATAAGGACTCAATTCCACAAGACTGCCCTCACTTCAGAGGCCAGTCACAAGTATTGGGTACCACTTTTGTCTGACTTGGCTATAAAATTGGGGGTCCCCCTAACCCTCCGCTCCACACTTTAGTTTCAGTAATTTGCTATAATGGCTCACAGAAAATCAGGAAAATGCTTATTTACTATCACTGGTATATTATAAAGATTACAAAGGATCAACCAGATGAAGAGGTGAGGTCCAGAAGGGCCCTGAGCACAGAAGCTTCTCTTCCTGTGGAGTTGGGGTGTCCACCCTACTGGCACATAGATGTGTTCACCAGCCAGAAGCTCTGTGACCCCCCCATGGTATAGAGATTTTTATGGAGGTTCCTTCACATAAGCATGATTGATTATATTATTGGCTATTGGTAATTAAGCTCAATTTCTAGCCCCTCTGGAAATTGGGCTGAAAGTCTGAACCTTTTAATTGTATGGTTGGTTCCTCTGGCAATCAGACCCCATCCTGAAGCTATCTAGAGGCCCACCAAGAGTCACCTTGTTAGGGTAAACTCAGGAATTATTGAAAGGGACTTGTTATGAATAACAAAAGACACTCCTGTCACTCAAGAAGTTAAAAGAGTTTTAGAAACTTTGGGTACAACCAGAGACAAAGACCAAATATATACTTTTTATTATATTACAATGATCTTGGCAATCAAATTAAATAGTAGGTTAATGTGCATTTACCTTCTAAGATAAGTGGATAAGATTATGATGACTTTTAATAAAATAAGAAATTGAAAGCATATTTTAAACTAGAGGCCCAGTGCATGAAATTCATGCAGGGTTGGGTCCCTAGGCCATCAGGGCCCATCAGGGCCTTCCTTCCCCCAGCTGCCAGTCAGGACCTTCCTTCATTTGGCACCACCCCCTGGTGGTCAGCACGTGTCATAGAGAGCAGTTACACTCTTGGTTGGTCAAACTCCTGAGGAGATAATTTGCATATTAACCTTTTGTTATATAGGGTGAGTGCTTCATATGAGGAAAGTTTTAAACTAGAAACCTAAACTTTAACACAGTGAAAAGTGAAGGGCAGAGGTATTAATATGCAAAATAAAATGCCTTTTATTGGGGGATAGAGGATATGGGAACATGTTTTCATTTCACAGAATAAGCTAAGTTGCAGCCCCCTTCTCAATCCAGTGGTTCAGATAAAGGTTGTATCATTATTGTACACAAATTATAGGTTGTTACTGTAATTGGGCATAGAGCTTCTAAATTGAGCTAAGAACAAACTTGTGAAGTTTGGGGGTTTGCAAAATTTGACTGTCACTGTAACCCATGGCAAAGAAATAGCTGGATGCTGCTCAAATTATTCTGCTGTTCTTTTTTTTTCCTCCCATTTCTCGTTAGCAAGGGGTGGTTGCAGCTTCACTTTAATAACATGACAGCTAGGGAAAGAGCTGTGAGGAAATCTTGTCACAAGCTTCAGAAACTCGTCTGAATCTAGTATTATGCCTTCTAGAAAGGAAAGGTAGACCATTCTGATTTCAGAAATAAAGGTGTCATATAGTAGATACAAAACACAGGTCACAAAGATGATGTATTCTAAAGCATGATATTCACCCATTTTTGAAATATTTGTTTCCACCATAGGACCCAAAGGAACGATTGGGTTGTCATCCTCAAACAGGATTTGCTGATATTCAGGGACACCCATTCTTCCGAAATGTTGACTGGGATATGGTATGTAAATTGTGATTGTTTTCTATATTAGGTTTCATCATTATCTTGGGCCAGATTTTATTAACCTTGAAAGAATGTTGAAAATCTAGTGTGTCATAGCCTAAATTAAATTACTTAAAAGCACTCTCTAACATGGAACAGATTGTAATATTGAGACTTGCGTCACTGCTTAGATTTGTAAATTACTTCCATCACTGTGAATAGTGTTGTAGAACTTTATCTAGGGACTAACTTTAATAAGACTGGGAAACCTCTGAGGGCAGAGGAGAAATGTAGAAGGGGATTTTCCCAAGAATGCAGGCTTGAACTGTCATCCAATCTGTCTTTCTAGATGGAGCAAAAGCAGGTGGTACCTCCCTTTAAACCAAATATTTCTGGGGAATTTGGTTTGGACAACTTTGATTCTCAGTTTACTAATGAACCTGTCCAGCTCACTCCAGATGATGAGTAAGTAATTCCATAGACTGAAATATTGTCACAGTTCTTTGACATTCCCACTTTTAATGTCTATATAGTGTCTCATGATCAAATTATACTGTAATTTATCTAACCTCTGAGTTACTGGGTCTTTGAATCTATTATATCACTATAAATTATGACAATAACAGCCATTTTCTACTTTGACTTACATGTATTATCTCTAATTCTCACAACCTTGTAAACGCAATTATTGACATCCTCATTTTACAGATGAGGAAACTGAGGTTCAGAGAGGTTAAGCATAAGTTACACAGATGTGAGGGGGCAGAGGCAGGATTCAGACCCAGATAATGAGTGGCTAAGGCCTATGCTATTTCCATAGTGCTGCACTGTTTATCTTCGAGTTCCTAAGAATTACCTTAAGATAGATTCCTAAAAAGGGAATTAGGTCAAGGGGTATGAAATATTAAAGCTCTTGATGTGTATTGCCAAATTGCTTTTTTAAAAGATTACATCAACTTATCATATCCAGCCAGCAACGATCTCACATATTTTTGTGTGTTCATGTTACATATTGTAAAAATAGGCTTTAGAATAATTTGGGGATGTTTTGATCCTTTACCTGTCATTACGGATTCATTCTCTCATCTCAAGGAGGCTCTTACAGCTCGGCAGACATTTATTTCTTGTTAATCCTTACCACATTCCTCATTGCAGCTGTTTCAAACTGTCTATACATTTTACCCCTACCTCCATCACTTCATGGTTTAACCCTGCCTTAACTTGACTGCAAGGATCAAGACCTCCCTGTTGTGAGCTTGCACCCTTTTCAGCTGTCGTTAGGGTGCCTCGCATCTCAGAATTGCTCTCTAACTCTCTCAACCTTTTTCTTCTTCCCCATTCTTGCAAAGCTATCTGTCTTTTGCAAGGGGTGCCTCCTATTTTCCTAGACCTGTTCCCTTATTTTCCTCCAGGATCTTATTTTGTTAGTTGCCTCCATTACCCCACCTTCTTTAATTTCTTTTTTTCAGCTTCTTTCCCTCTGCCTGTAAACATGCTCAGATATCCTTATTTTTTTCTTTTGAATCTTAGCACTTTTTTGAACCACCACATTCTTTTAAAAATATATATATATATTATTGATTTTCTTTTTTTTCAAAGAGGAAAGAGAGGAATAGAGAGTTAGAAACATTGATGAGAAAGAAACATCAATCAGCTGCCTCCTGCACGCACGCCCCCTACTGGGGTTGTGCCCACAACCAAGGTATATGCCCTTGACCGGAACCGAACCTGGGACCTTTCAGGCTGCAGGCCTACGCTCTATCCACTGAGCCAAACCGGTTCAGCTACATTCTTTTCTTATTTTCTTTTTCCTCTGCAAGTTTTTTCAAAGATAGTTAATAGATGCACATGGTAAAGGAAAAATAAGCAGTATCTCTATCGAATGCCTTCATAATAGTCAAAATTGATTGCACTTTCTAACTGCCAACACTTTAACAAACACAATTTAACCTGCTCCTTCAGCTTTTGAAGGTTGAATTGACTCCTTATTTCTAAACTGTTTTGATCAGTTCCAGTGTCCCCTGCTGTCTATAAAGCATTTGGCACTCATGGCCTTGCTTAGGTTGGCCCGGCCCAACCTGGTTCTACTTCACCTCTGACCACTTGTCATCTTTTCTTCCCTTGTCCCCACCTTGAGACTAGGACGCTTCATGTTTTTGTTCATGCCAGTCTTCTCTTTGCTGTATGCAGTTTGTATTTTGGGGATGTCAGCCAGCCCCGTAGCATGGATACCAGCTATTAAAAAGGACTCCCAACTAACTTGGCCACCAATTATTGAGCAAAAGGCACTATGCTAAGTACTAGACATCCAAAGCTGATCAAAACTTAGGCCAATTTTGCAAAAAAAAAAAACTTACTGTCTATTAAAAGAAAGAGATATGTCATTATTTCAGACTGCATCATGTTTTAGAAAGAGCACTAGGTTTAATCAAAAGGTAGAAATTTGAATTCAGACACCAACTCTTACCAGCTGGGTAACCTGGGTGTGAATTGCATAACTTCTCTGAGCCTGTTTCTTGTATTGCCTACCTCCCAAGGTTGCTATAAAGAATAAATCAATGATGATTTCTAAACCTAGTCACCGCCCTGGTATCTATCCTGAGCTGCATTTCCATTTGCTTGTTTAACACCTCCCATAAGAAGTCTGAAATCAAAGTAATGACTCTTGATAGTCTCTTTTTATGTTCTCAGTGATTCCTTGTTTTTATTTACCTTTTTCTGCTCATTGCAACACTGTGCATTCCTGCACTCAGATTCAGAGTATCAGAGTCATTGATTCTTCCTTTTCATTAAAATCCTATGTAATACCTTCATCTGTCAAGTCCATGAATGTTTTTCCTTTACTTCATCATTTGCATCACATTTTTTTTTCATTTGTATTGCCATAAAGCCATTTCAAATCTCTTTCAAATCATACCTGGAATATTATGCCACCCTCCTAATTGGACTCCTTTACTTTGCATCCCATTCTGTACACCTCATGAAGTGTCACTCCAGAAACCTTTAACAGCTCCCACATTGCCTAGCAAATAACATCTATCCTCTTGGCTAGCATTTAAGGCCTCCCACCATCTGCTCGAGCCTAACTTTCTAGCCATATCTCTTGCTATACTTTAACACAAACGCTGTGTTCTGCTTAGTTTCTTACTCACTATTCCCTGATAGTGTGCTGCTAACCTTTACTCCTGCCATTTCCTCTATGTTCTTCCCCATCTTTCAGAGCTTTCTCACATGCAACTCAGTCTTGGATGGATCAAAGTGAAAATCCATAGTGTATACATCACTAGGTTCTCTGAGCTAGCCATGACCTTTTCCCAGAATCATCTGCCACATTAAGACCCTTCTTCTGTTACTGTGCTCCAACTCTAACAAAATTACTTGCATTTCCTCAGACCTAGCATAATCTTTCATAATTTCATCCAATAAGTGGTTGTTAAATGAATGCTTTTTTGTTTCTCTAACTAGAATCACCCTTTTATTTTTGTTGTTTTGCTTTCTTGATTTTAAAAAAATTTTTAAATTACAGTTTACATTCAGTATCATTTGTATCAGTTTCAGGTGTACAGCAAAGTCTAGACAGCCAGCACCATACATAGTTATCACAATATTATTGACCATATTTCCCTGCTTACTCCACATCCCCATGACTGTTCTATAACTGCCAATCTGTACTTCTCAAAAAAATGTGAAAGCTTCACGAATTTGCATGTCACCCTTACACAGAGGCCATGCTCATATTCTCTGGACCCTCCCGATTTTAGTATATATGCTACTGAAGCAAATACCACACTTTTCTTTAGAAATGTGTTTATAACAGGACTTAGCTTGTCCTGTATGAAACTTAGCAGGTACTGCTTTCTCTTGTAGCTTTCTGTTCTATAAGGTACCTTCCCTCCTTGAAGGTCAGGAACTATATCCTTTCAACTTCGTGCTTTGCAGTATGATGTCTACATTGAAGTATTACCATATTTGATAGTACTCCTCACTCCGCATATATTAACTAGAAGCCCAGTGTAACTGAATGCCATCCTCTGCCTTCCCTGTGACCCATTGTCTGTCTCTCAGTGTGCTTGTTCCCATTGCCTTTTCCTTCTGGTTAACGTCTTCTGGGCCTTCTCTTCACCATATATTCCATCTGGCTGTTGAGGTGACTACGAAATTGAATGCCTAATTCAGACCTGGATATTTACCTGTAACTTTGAATGTTGTTCAGGTCTAAAGTTAAGATTAACTAGAATAGTGATAACTTGTGCCTTTTTAAATCTCAGTCTTCAGTTTGGACAAAATTTTTAAATCACAATTTATATTCAGTATCATTTGTATCTGTTTCAGGTGTAACAGCAAAGGCTAGACAACCAGAACTATTGATTCTAAAGTTTCTTTGGAATCTTTAAGCCTTTTTTTGTTTTTTTTTCCAAGACTCTTGATTCTTCTAGAAAATATTTTGGGATTAATCTAAAAACTTTTAAAACTTTTTTCCATAATTTACATAAATTAGCTTTATTTTTTGTTTCTTAATCTTATTTTACCATTTAAATAAGTTGAAGAAATATTGATTATGGAAATTAATTTATTTTTGTCCCCACAGTGATATTGTGAGGAAGATTGATCAGTCTGAATTCGAAGGCTTTGAGTATATCAATCCTCTTTTGATGTCTGCAGAAGAATGCGTCTGATCCTCGTTTCTCAATTGTGCATTTTGCTTGTGTTGCCATTTAATGCATGGAAAACTCATTACCAGTCTGGATATAATGAACCATTTGATATTTGCCAACTACAAAAAAGCGCTCAATATTTTGTATTTGTTGACTGAAAGAGTCAATTATTACATACAAGTTTAACGATAAAAAATGAGACTAGATTCCAGACAATCGTGTCAAAATTCAGTTATACTGGTCTAGCAGCCTACTGATGAGTAACAAAGTTGTCTTTTTCCTTTGAAGAAACTACTTACCACTGCTTTTAAAAAGAGTACCTGTTGCATTAAGGCATATGGTGGTATTACATCATAAGCCTGTGATTTTTGTCATATGTCCTTTAAGTATTTAATTTTGGAATAAAAAGATTTAATTCAAAATATAGCAACTTGTTATATTATCTGTTACTTTATGAATTCTGTATGTTTAAAAATTCAGCTGTAAATTTTATCATTGCTTTGGATAATTACTGATTTTTAAGGTAGCAGTTATTAAATTGACTGGTAATAAAAAGTATTACTTGCTTAGGATTGAGGAATACGGATTCTTCTTGAGGAAAAAGGCACATTTTATTAAGAATCAGATTCCAAATCATTAGCTGCTTTTGAGTTCTTTAATATATTAAGGGGTTAGTTTCTGAGCTAGTCCCTATAGCCAGAACTTTAACTGGAATGTTAACAAATATAGTTCAGAGGATCCACTATGTAGCTGAATGGGAAAGTTCTCAGTATATAGGAAGGAAAAGATAGAAATTTAAAGGATATATAAAAAAGTGCAATGGTAATATTTATTTCTTATTGGAGAGTAAATCTCACAGTTGCTTTTGTGATTTGATTAAATAAGGAGGCACTTATTACAAAACTTGTAAAAGCATTCCATTTATCCAATGGAGACTGAACGTATACTATTTTCTCTTATAATTTAGTATACAAGAAAAGAATTTATCTTCCTAACAGTGTATTAAACATGCTTATTTCCTATCCCAAAACACATTATCCACACTTTTGGATCCTGTTTATGGAGTCTGCAGTGAAATTCATGAAAAATAATAAATATGAATAAGTGTTCAGGATCCACACATACACTCACATCACAGTCCCAACCCCGTAAGCCAGTTTTTATTAAGTAGGTAGCACATGTAATACAAAATACAATACATTTCAGAGGCGCAGAGTTCTTCAGATTATGTTTTATTAATATTAGTGTTTAGGAATGTATTATGTAAAGGGATGCCAGAGATAGCATCCTTCTGTTATTTTAATTTTTTTTTTTTATGAAAAGGGACCTAAAAGTAACCATAATCATCTAAATTACTTATAATTCCCCAATCTTAGTAAAATTTAATTTTGGGGAAAGCTATTGAATTTTCAGCTTAGAATTATTTAAAATTTGTAGACATTTAATATCTTCTTTTTTTGGATATTACATTTCATTAGATATATAATTTTTCCAAAGTTTCTGACCATGTACTCTTTTTATTTTAAGATTTTTAAAAATTATTATTCTACAGAGTTTCTCTCTCTCTTATACAAACATCAATGTGAGAGAAAAACACTGATCAGTTGCTTCTCTTTCCATGCCCCGACCGGGGATTGAACGCGCAACTTGGGTATGTGCTCTGCCGGGAATTGAGCCCACCACTTTTTGGTGCACAGGACAATGCTCCAACCAACTGAGCCACACCGGCCAGAGCCTGCCTGGCCATGTAGTCTTTTCTTTAAATTATGTCTGAAAGCAATGAAAACCTCAGAGAAAAAATGTTTATATCCACATGTTTATTTAAGAGGTATACATATATTTCTCTTAATACCTGAAACTTGTTTATTTTAAAACAAAGCAGTATTCACTTCAAATCATAAACTTACAGAAAATTCTGACATCTTCTGATATATGTTTATGATCTTGCTTTTAAGTGGTGCTGTTTCCCCTAGGGCATTAGTTCTAAAATGTTAGAATACAGAATAAGTTTGTTTAAAAACACATTACTGGACTTACCTTAGAATTCTGTTGGGTCTTTGGAACCATATTTTGAGGAAACTTTTGAGTCATTCTTTTATTTTTGTCCTGTGGTTAAATATTAGAAAAAGTACTAATGACAAAACATTTTGGGGTAGGCAGTGAGTTTCTATTTTACATACTATTTTAAGTACATTTTGAATGAATGACTTCCTCAAGTTAGATATCATCTCAAAAAAAAAAATCCCATCAGTTTTCTATGTTGCAAACAATAAGCATTTTTCTGTGGTGAGGTTTTAACCATTATTCAGGGCGGTCTTTCGTTTTTAATCCTTTTTTAAAATCTAAGATTTACTGTGTATATTTTATACAGAATTGCATTACAAATATGTTTCTAATTATGTTCTATATTTTGTAGTCTTTAAGTGCCATGTCAATCTTTTTTATATTATATAAAGTTCTCTGAAAATACTCACCAGGGGAAAAAGACGTTTGACAGTCAGAATGGTTGGAATTTTGGTGTTCTAAGAAAAATTTTATTTTGTATAAGCATGTGGTCAGATCATTTTATGTGTATGCAGCCTGAATTGGCTATCAGGTATTTTGCTTTATACATTTACTTTTAAATTTTTGTTTTGCTTTTGCCATGTAGAATACTGCCTTGGTCATCATAATGTAGTCTGTATTTGTGTACCTGTTTTTTTTTACTTTGAAATTTTAAATAAAACGTTTAATACCCATCAAGATTGGAACATTTTAAATTATGTAACATATCAGAAACTTGTTTAAGATATATCAAAATTTGTTCTAAAAGGAAAATGAGAATTTTAGAGTTTGGGATTTTGCTGTACTTCCAAAAGCATTCTGGTGGAGCTAGTGCCATATTGTAGTCATTCACTCATAAAATAGTCGGTATATTTTTAAACTTGCCGATCGACCATATGTATCTCTTTTGTTGAAAACAAATTAGTAAAAACAGATTCAGCTAAACATAGAGCGTTTTAACTAGTTTTTAAAACCAAAGGAAATTTGAACAGAACAGATTATTCCCAAATTATGTTCTACAGTGATCTATTGCAAAATTCCAGAACTTCTCCTTTCTCAGTTGTAGCTTAGTGTCTATCACATATAATGAAAGGCTAATATGCAAATTGTCCCCACAGGTGGGAGTTAGACGTACGAGGGCCACCAGGGGGTGGCACAGGACATGGTGGGCGTTGGCAGCGCAGCGCTGGCAGCGGAAGGCAGTGGATGCACTGTCAGCCCCGATGGGCCCCAATGAGAGTGTGACTGCAGCAGCATGGTGGAGGTTTGTGGGTGTCGCCAGGCCAAAGTGGGTATGAGCAGGGGTCACCATTGGCCCTGATCACCAGCCAGGCCTAGGGACCCTACCCGTGCACAAATTTTGTGCACTGGGCCTCTACTATGTAAGTAAGTGTGAGCCTTGGGTCTCACCTTTACCACTCTATTGTAGCAATGTGTGCCTTTCTTTCCCTTCACAAAAATAATAAAATCTTAAGTGCCTTTATTTTTTTTTTCTTAATTGACTTGTCAGAAAGCTAGGGCCTGTATAATAAAACCACCAAAGACTGATTTCATGTGTGTTATTTTATCTTTTTAAAAAGATCTTTATTCTGTTGAAAGTATTATAGATGTTCCCTCTTTTGGCCCCCCATTGCTCCTCTCTACCTGGATTCCAGCCCACCCCAGATGTTACTTTATCTTAAGCTCAACTCTTTCCCAAAATGGAGTTAAAGGAAGTATTAAAGTACTATCCAGACTATGCCCTGTACCAAATCATAAATATATTTTTATTTGAATTAGTAAAAGTCCAAAACAGTCCAAAGAGGAGTTTGACACTTTAGGGAAATTTTGCATTAGGCATTTAGTCACTGGGGAACCAACCAGTTTCTCCCTGAAAGATAAAGTCAGTCTTCTGTCTTTAAAATGCAGCAGGTTGGTTTCTGGACAACACCCAACAGTGAGCCATTTGCTGTATTTGATGGTCTCCCTCTAGAAATAGCCTTCTCTGCCCTAGGACTTTAGTTAAAACCCAGATAGTCTGAGCAGTCTGTACTCAGAATCTATTGTTCCTGAATACACTTGGAATTTACTATGCATGGTGTTAAATAAGGTTAATGAAAAGACAGAACCTCTACCCTTGACATTCGAGATGGAAAACATACTGAGGAAGATGTTTGTCTTCCCAACAAATAGTCCAGTGATAAAAGCCAAATAACTGCAGTAAAATAGGGATAATGTCGTCATGATAGTTTATCAGTTTCACCAATAAAACTTGAGAGTTTTACTTGACATATGTAATTGACCCATGCTAGAAATTTTTTAGGTTTATGGTACATTCCACAAAGCTTTCAGAATTCAAATATGTAATAAGAATAAATGCACAAATCCGTGCACCTTGAATGGGACTGTGGGCCACGAGGCTGTGGTGGGTACAGGAGCAGGTCTTGGCCCATCCTCTGTGCCTCCACCTGGCCCCTCCTGCTGCACTGATGGCGCCGACTCGGCTAGCACCCAATGACCCCATGAAGTGATTGGGGCTGATGCCAGCAGCAGGTGCAAGGGGGGAGGTGGAGAAGCCCTCCGGTGATCAAGGCCAGCAGATGGTGCTGAGCGATCGGGGCCAGCGCTGGGCGCCGGCAGTGGGTGCAAGGAGCAGCACCAGCAGCGGATGCGAGTGGGGCGAGCGCCAGCAGCAGGTGTCAGTGCTGGGCAGGACCACGGCACATGGGAGCAAAGAAATTTCAGTAACCACCAGAATCTCATCCCGATGACAGCAACCAGTGCCCCGCCTTGGTCTAGAGCCCCCTCTCACCTGCTCCGCCATCCCACCACAAGTGATGTCTTGCCATGTTCCACACTCTTCTGCCTGCTGCCACCGACACCTGCCATGTTTTGCACACATCCCCTGGTCAGCGCATGTTATAGCGACCGGTTGTTTGGTTGTTCCACCATTCAATCTATTTGCATATTAAGGTTACATATATGTAGATTTAATATATAAAAGTATTTTTGGCTGTTGAGGTCAGAAATATGAATTGGATTTTACATGGAAATGGGAGACACAATTGTCCAATGCTTCTGCTTAGATTAGGTTTTTGTACAATCCATCTCTGAAATTTATAATTAAAAAGAATCCAGCTCAGAATTTGAGAGTGACTGTCAGACGTGAAATGTGACCGTGCAATTCACCTCCATGTACAATTTGTGCCTTACAGTTATAAGAGTGTCTTTTAACTCCAATTATGGAAGAAAATGAAATTACAAGTATCTAAGAATTAAGTGGCTATTTAGTGTGACCTTTCAAAGTATATCTGAAAGTTATAACTTAAGATGGATTCACTGAAATCGAGAGAGGTATAACTCATTTTCATTGACAGTGTAGTCAGAAGCAAATGCTATTTGTGTAAGAAAGTCTCTGAAATATCCTTGAAAAAATTAGATGGTTTGGTTTTTTCCATAAAAGGGAAGTGCTAAGTTTCTAGAGGAATTGCCATGTAACTTACATGATATAAACTATCTGCAATGTGGGTGACTATCTTTGGTGACATCTCACATTAGACATAATTAGGAGTACAATCATATAAAGGCAATGAAGTATAAGAGCCTAATTCTAACACTTTTTATGGCTCTAAGTACATTTTTTTCTAGGAATTCTAGGTTTTTATTTCAAAGTCAGATTTTAGAACTTAAGGATTGTGAAAGATATATGCATTTCTGAATAGTTTGACTCATGTTTACCCAGTTTGGAACAATATGTTAATGAGGAAATCTGAATCAGTGTGCTAAAGACTTGATATATTGCTAAATTATTCTTTAAGCTTAAATTTTTAATTCATGTATTTATCAGAGGCTTTATAATATGGCTAGCACTATACTGATTTGGTGGGATTTAGAAAAGTTTTATTAAAAGGAGTTTTTTATGCTATAAGGAATAAATCATTCTTGGAAAGTTGGCTTAAGTTAAAAAACAAAAGTCTCTGTACATGTTATCCCATGTAGGAAGGGGATATACCCAATGATTAAAATAAAAATTCCCCAATCAGTGTGGCTCAGTGATTGAGCATTGACCTACGAACCAAGAGGTCAAGGTTCGATTGATTCCCTGTCAGGGCACGTGCCTGGGTTGTGAACTAGATTCCCAGTGGGGGGCGTGCAGGAGGCGGCCAATCAATAATTCTCATCATTGATGTTTCTATTTTTCCTTCTCCCTTCCACTCTAAAATCAATAAAAATATATAGTTATTTTAAATAAATAAATAAAATAAAAATTAACATTCTCCCCCAAGTAATGGGGTCTGAAGCATGTAGAAACGGGAGACGAGCCAAGTGTATATAGTTTTCTCTCAGAATGGTGATTCTATCTGCTTCACCACCACCAGGGGCCAGTCTTGCTGTAATAAAGGTCAACGTTGCCAGCATCTACTCCTCTAGGAGGCAGTGTATTCACGCCCGGCCAGTTACCAAGAGGTTCCAAGATTTTTACTAAAGGTGATCATCTGTGTTTTGATTTCACATAACTATTTTTAAATTTAAAAATGTATTCATTAAAATATATTGTTGACTTTACAAAACTATTAAAAGCCAATGTACCATTTGAATTGCTCTTCTGAAGGAGGAGAAATATTAAATATGTTATCTGCAAGTGAGGAGGCAAGTTCTTATAGAATTGCTTTGCCTTCTTTAACTGTCTGAGTGTTAGACCTTCTATATGCATGAAACACAAATGAGGACCTACTATGTGCCCTGCAGTGGCAATATAACAAGCAGGAATCTAGTCATGTCATATTTCATGCTGTTTGAGCAGTTTTCCATCTATGAAGGATACCTTCAGCTGCAGGTAAAACCAGGGCTGATATGGGTCATTTTAATACAGAGGAATTCGACTAAAATAAAATCTAAGAAATTATCCACATCTTTAGTTGTGGGGACTTTCTATATTAAATATTGCATGGCAATAAAAAATGTCCTTCACAGGTTGAACCCATGAATGTTTGTAGACACTCAGACTGTCCATTAAAAATACGACTTCAGAAGAGTTGTGATTACCTTGCTGATGGGACCAAAATTTTGCCATCACTCTGAAGCTGCTTTCTGGGATAATGATTTTAAACTGTTTCTTAAGAAACAAAAGACTCAGAAAGAGCCTTTGACAAACATACCCTTTCCTGACCAAAGATTCAGAGAGAGAAACCTGCTTTAGGAAGGAGATCTTTGGATGTTCACTTCACTAGTAGTCCAATTTGAATTAAGTCTGGTAAACAAGAGGGCTTCAGGCAGGGGCCTGGTAGCCTAGATAACCCTCTCTCCCAGTTTCTCTGTCACCTAGCAAGGATTTTCCTGCCACGTGTGTTAAGCTCTTCCTCAGCCACCTGGAAATTGATCGTCTCACTTATGAAATTTAATGCCCCATTTCTCCCTTTCTCCTTTGTCCAAAATTTCTTATACACTGAGTGGCCAGATTATTATGATCTCTGAATGCATAATAATCTGGCCACTCAGTACATATATATGAGGCCCAATGCATGAATTCGTGCATGGGTGGGGTCCGGCCAGCCTGGCCAGGGTAAGCGGACATGGGTGGTTGGTGGCCTGCCTGCTGGTCAAGCTCCTGGTTGAGGAGATAATTGCCATATTAGCCTTTTATTATATAGGATATAGACTGAGTGGCCGGATTATTATGCGTTCAGAGATCATAATAATCTGGCCACTCAATGTATACCTAATGTTGCCTCACTGGCTTTGGAATTTTCATGGAATTATTATGCCTATGTGGATTCTTCAGGCTCATGTATTAAACTTTGATGTTCTCCTGTTAATCTGTCTCTATTAATTTGGTTATTAGCCCAGAATAGAGGAATTTAAAAGGTGGGAGGAAAAGTATTAATATTTTTTAGCCTCCACATTGCTATTGCACATACACTTTTGTACTGGAGGTAAATAGTTGAAAATCAGTTTACCAAGAAAAGACACTTTCTTGGTAATCCTGTTGACAATAAATTTCCACCATGCCTCAATTCCAGGCAGTTATTTACTTCCTTGCTCAAAATAACTGGTTGTACAATACGCTGCAAGTTACATTAAACCTCACACCTTCTCCTTCACAGGTTTTTCATCAACAACTTTTTTAGATTTGTTGTGTTGTCGATACCACTTTATAATCTGCGCGTTGTGACTTGGTAGTGAGAGTAACTAGGAAGTATGAAATGTGTCCACTTACAAAGTATTCTTAAAAATACAAGAGTTCCCTTTTGTATTTTGAAGTAGAGGGGGAAACTTGTTCCTTGTAACTGTGAGGTCTGGTGTTTTTACTTTTGTTTGATTTTTAGTGATGCCAAAGCAAGTTAAGTTTCCCCAAAAAGTTGCACCTCGATGGTAGATCCAGCCCAAGAGAAATATCACGTGTGGAGTTTAATAGCCAACACAGGCCAGCACGTGCTGAACATTTTGCACGTCTCATTTAATCCTAACAAACCTCTGGCAATCTCCCACTCCAGAGCTGCTGAACTGAAGTCATTGTAGGTGGGACCCGAGACCAGCAGCTCAGGCTGGTCTCAAGTTAAATTTTGAGAACTGCAAACCTGTATTGATATGTACTATGATCACCATCTAACAAATGGGGGGAAAAAGATATAGGGGAGTGAAGTAACTTATACCAGGTCCATATGGCTTCGGTGTCTATTGCCTCTCAAGACACATTATATAAAGTTTTCTCTAAAATCTTAGTCTCCTGAAAAATTACAACTGATGCATTGTTTTATAAGCTCAGTCTTGCTCATTAACTCCCCCTCATAGACCTGTGGAATACACTTTTGTGGACAGTCCAGGGCCCCTTTCTTTTAAGCATTCAGAACTGCCTATCAGAAGGTGTTCCTGTGTCCTCACACACCATTTGGTGGGAGGCTGCCCAATGAAATACTCCTGTGGCTGCCCTCCTCACCTAACTATGACCCCATCCCAAAAAGTCCAGGATGCTGCTGATTTCCAGGAAACTATGGAAATGTTCCGTAACATGCACAAACACCTCTAATTCACTAGGTGCCTGCTGGGGTTAGTTATTTTAGACACTTTGGAGTTAGTTATACCCAGACGCTGGTGACCATCCAGATGTGACTGCAGTAAGGTAGCCTGCCCTGCACTCGCATTCCCATTCTCCATTGCTCTCGCCTTCCCCAACTCAACCTTCCTGGGTAAGTGATCATTGGTGTTGTCAGCCTATTCACTGCACATTCCTTCCCCTTCTGACTGTACCCTAAAGACATTGCTTTTCCTGCACCCTGTCAAGTCCAGGCTGCATTTTATCCTGGTAGTTCCTGGGACTCAGCATCCTCCTGGGCCCTGAATGCCTCCACATACTGCTATTACTCCAGCTGGGTAGGCAAACCCAGCTTCTTCAGGGTCCATGCTATGTGGTGTGGCCTCTTCGTCACTCACCATATTCCTGCCGATTTCATGTCATTTGAGGAAGATGCACTACCCTGAGGCCTGCCATCTGTGACAACTTCAGTGTCTCCATGTACCAGGGATCTAACATCCAATCAAGCATCAAATCCTGTCCTTTCTTTCTCATCAGTTTTTTTCTGCCACCGTTGTTTCCACCTGAGGACCTCAGCACACGCTGTCCCCGTGTCTGTAGTACTCCCCCTTGTCCTCCTGTCTCCGTGGCAGCTTCTATCCTGCAGGCATGTGTGTCACTTGCATAGAGAGGACAACTCAAGGCCACATGATCTGGTGGGTCCCTCCACTTTTCTCTGTCATTGCCCTTTATTTATTTTCTTCACAACATTTCTCACAATGTGTAATGATGTATTGGCTGGTTTGTTTTGTTCTCCTCTGTCCCCTCCACCAATCTGTATGTTCCATGAGGACAGGGACCTGTCAATTTAATTTACTATTGCAGCTCCAGCCTCTAGAGCAATGCTTGGCACATAGACCCTCCAGATACAAATAAATGAATAAATGAGTGAATGAATGACCATTGGCTTTGTCCTTTGTCCATGAGTTTGTGGTTTCCATGAGTAGAGGTTGGCAGGGAAATTTTCACTGCTCCAGCAGCGTTGGGGCTAAGGAACCAGGATTTTTAATAGACCATGCAGATGATTCTCGTGCTTTAATAAAATTTGGAAAACAGCACTAGGGAAAGGCCTTCACCCACACACTAAATGCTGGCCTAGGCCAGAGAAACTTTTTGCTACAGTCGGGAAGGTGAGTCATCCTGGGGTTTTCTGAGATTCCCCAGCACTGATGCAAAGGGTCCCAGTTACTCAGGTAATAAATGTAAAGCAAGAGAAAGGAGCCTCCTGAAATATTGTAGGGACTGAAAAGCATAGACTGGTTTAGTTGATTGTTAGTTTTCTGTTTTGTAATTTAGGACAGGAGAATTGCAGATTTGCCTGAAGACAAAGGCAATTCTTACATGGCCTCTGTCACCTTAACCAGGTGAACATTATTGAAAATCCTCAATGGCAGCACATTTTATACTTTGAAGATGGATTTGGTTCTCAGAAATACCTAAAAGCTACTAGGAATCAAGTTTAATGTAGGTGGCAAATCTGGGAAACATTTTTCTGAAATTATGAACTTTCATCCCCTGTTCTCCACCCCTTGATGGAGGAGCCTTAGACAGGATGACTTCTTGTGATGACTTCTGGAGGTCAACAGGATGTTTTGCTCCTTCTCTTTAGCCCACAGAGGAAGACTTTAGTTCTTCTCAGGGTAGATGACACAGAGACACAGAGAATACACACACACACACACACACACACACACACACACACACACACACATATATATATATATATATATATATATATATTTTTTTTTTTTTTCTCTAGCACCATCATTCTTATGCTGGGCCCTTTGTCTCTGCATTGAGCCCACTTGGGGTAACTCAGGTGCTTGCTACAGACCAGGGGTGGGGAGGGTCTAGTTCTGAAGCTCTTCCAAGCTTCCAAGAACCCAGAAGAATAATCAATGAGTTCTGTACTCCAGGTCCTCATGAGAGGATTTCATAGGGTTGGAGTAGTGGGGATGAAAGAGAAGTGTTGCACATCTAGTTTAGAATCCTTGGCCCTCAAAGCTCACATGGCTGCAAGTGCTCACTCCCCAGGCCTTTGGGAGTCCTCATGTAGGGAAAGAGGAAGGAGGATAGCAGATTCCTCTTCCTCTCTTCCCACCTAATTCGTGCTCAACTCCTTTACCACATGAATATCTACTATTTTAATCTCTCACACCATCTCTGCTGCTAAAATGGATAAAGGAAACATAGGCCTTCTGGGGTTAAAGGAAGGAGAGAATCATAATGGCCTTGCTTTTGTTTCCTGTTTGTTTTATTTTAATGTGTTTATTTCTAAATTTCTTTTAAAAAATCAGACATTTTTGCATTGTCAGAATTAATATCCTATGGCTATATCTCCAGGTCTGCATTTAAACTTCATAGTCTCCCTGCTAGCATGATTCTTGGGCCTTTAGGACCTATGAGAACATCTGTCTCCTTCTGAAACCTTACAAAGTCCCCTTCTATTAATTTTGTTTGGTTAGAGCTTGTATCTGATTTCTCCTTCCCAATTTCCGGTTTTCTTCACCCTCTGATATCAGGCAAAGAGATGTTATAAATAATGGTGGAGTGTGCTAACTATTGCTTTTGGTATTGTAGGGGAAGCATGTATAGGTGTGAGGACCTAACTGTCATTTCTAACACCATCTATATGAAAGATGGATACATCTATAGAAATATCTTCTATGTTCCAAACAAAGGACATATATGCAAACCAATGGACTTAGCGTTGTCATGGAAACAGTCTCTATGCGTATGCATGAGTGGTCATACACATCACACACAAAGAGGTGATGGCCTGGGGCATTCTCTACATAATAACCCTCTTGGGGCCTGGGTAAATCTCTGGCCACACTAAGTATTACTTAGGGTGTATCACTTGCACAGGAGGACAACTCAGATGCTCTGAGTCCGGAGTTGGGAGGGACCCAGGCTGATGGTAGCTCTAACATCATCAGACCACAGGAAGGGGAAAGGCTGGGAAGCCTCGTTGTGTGGGAGGTGTTACAGCCAGGGCATGGGAGTAAATTGCCTCACTTAGACTCACAGTGGTTTGGCTGGAACTCAGTCCTGTGGCCTTTCCTCGAGCAGAGGAGGAATGAATGTCAGCCTGCTGTGCACCCAGGAAGAAGAGGCAGATTGTGGTGGCCCACCAGCCGCCTCCACTGTGCTGTGGGCAGAGTTTCCTTCACACCGACTCTAATCAGATGGGAACCCGCAAGGGACCATTGGAGGAACATCAGCATCTGTTTCAGGCTGAGATGGATCAGTGGGAAGTTCTGAGCCCACACTCAGAGAGTCACCAGCACACCCTCTTCTTGGTTCTTGGGGGCTGCAACTGCCATGTCCTGCTTTGACATCCCCCCCTTCCACCCAGATTCCTGGCTCAGCTGGACTCCAGCTCCCTTCATTGTCCCCTCCTGTGCCCTGCGTCCAGCCAGCATGACGCTGCTCAGGCCACGGTCTGTCCTTGTGACTAGGATCTGCAAGCAGGCTTCCTAGTTCCTCATTCACCTGCCTGCTGGACTCCTCCGCTTTTGGCTCATGTGTCTTGTGAGTTCTCTTTCATTCCTCCTAATGTGGACAACAGCATGGGGTTTGGAGTCCCCATCCTGATGCCCCAGGCCCAGGCCACTGCCTTTTATAAGCTTCCCTTGGCTATGGCACGTTGGTCTCCTCCTTTGTTTCTCTTAACTCCATGTTTTCTTCCTCCTGGCTGATTGCTGGTTTGGTTTTCCTGAAGCATTCCCTTTCATACTCAAAGACTCTTCCCTGTTGCTTCCCCAAACTCCAGAGTGCATCTATGCTAAGGGCCTGAGGCCTCATTTTCTGGATCTCACCTTCTCCTCCCTGTGAGAAACTCTCTAAGCCAGAAATCTTCTGTGGCTCAGGCAATTCAGAAAGCACACAGATAAAATATACTCATTAAGAATCCTCCATGTTTGTCAACAGCCTTGTAATAGAATGTCTTATGTAGGTGATTTGCCACCACCTTCCCCATCTAAGTTGACAATCTTTAGTCTATATTTAATGAATATTTTTTTATGTCCTAAGTATCCTGGCTCATATACACTGAATGGCCAGATTATTATGATCTCTGAATGCATAATAATCTGGTCACTAGGTGTGTGTGTGTGTGTGTGTGTGTGTGTGTGTGTGTGTGTGTGTGTATGAGGCCCAGTGCATGAATTCGTGCATGGGTGGAGTCTGGCCAGCCTGGCCAGGGGGAGGGGACATAGGTGTTTGGCCAACCTGCCTGCTGGTTGAGCTCCTGGTTGAGGGGACAATTTGCATATTAGCCTTTATTATATAGGATATACACTGAGTGGCCAGATTATTATGCATTCAGAGATCATAATAATCTGGCCACTCAGTGTATACTTCTTTATCTACTCCACAGCACCTAGCACAAATGAAGCACTCACTATCAATACTAGCTGTTCCCTCATCCACTTATTATTTTAAGAGAAACTCTTTTTATAGTGAAGATTTAGATGATTTAAAATGTTGGCTACTCGACCCTTAAACTAAGTATTACAAATGAAGCAATGTTAGAATGTCTGAATACAAAGCACTAATGAGGAGGTTATATCCAAAAGAGAAAGGTGGTTTAAAGGCTACACATACTAGAACAGTAAAGCTAGATATCTACCATACTGATCTGAAGCTTGCTTTGCCCTTGTACCTATAATGTGGCTTCACCATGTTTTTAACAGCATTATAACTACATTTTAAAATGAGGATCTGTCTTCATAGAGAAATATGGCAGCTATAAAGAGAAATATCATATATGCAAGAAGTTCTTTAGAGACTTGTTTATTTATATCTTTCGGCAAAGCAGACCTGAAGAAGGAATGGTAAGTTAAGGAATGATAGTCGAAATTTGAAAAGGAAGATCCACTGAGTAGGGAACAAATTCTTCTTTACAGGATGTTTCAAAGGAAAGGTTTGACTGCAGCCTGCACTGTTGTACCCATAGCTACCTCCCCACCCGAACGTGGCTCCGTGGAGACTGCTGCACAAAGTATAGGAAGACAAGTGGAGTGGAAGATGAACTATGTAAATTTCCATTGACTGAGGATCCTGTTGGACCATTTAGAAGTTTTGATTATTAAAAACAAACCTAGGGATTTTCTTACATTCAAAAGCAATGAAAAGATGAATGCTAATTTGCTATAGTCTTAGAATGACATGTGGATCAGCCCCCAAAAAGAGCATTATTAACATTACAGTACATTACTTGCAGGTAACAGCCATTCTGTGGACATGAGAGGAAATATAAAGTGTTTTCAACTGCAAGTTTATATTTTAATTTTCATTTATTAAAAAAAAACAACGGATGGTACAAAAAATGTCACACTTTTCATAAACCTGTTAAAAGAGAAGCCTGAAATGTTCTCTGCTCTGTGTGGAGTGGTTTTCTCATTTTAAAGCTTAAAGTCAGAGGATTAGAAAACAACAAAGACCGGAAAGCCACTCGCTCTTCTAAAAGAAAACCTCTTCTGCTTACGTTCAAAGATGGGCCATGGAATTAAACACCTGAATAAGGGTGCTTAGCCTGACTCTACACATTTAGCAATTTGATAAACTCAGGTTTACTGAAATTGTTAACGAAAGCAAAATGAAACTGGAATTTAAATTTTTTCTTAGTGAAACATTACTAAACACATAATTTAAATGCATCTTCCTTTCCTTGCGCAGACACATTGGGAATGCAGCTAAGTTGTTCAATCGCCCACTCACCGAACAACAACAGAAAAAGACATTTCTTGCTACATATCAGAAAGGTGAAGGGTGTACCGCTAAGGCAGCACAACTCAGAGGGAAGGTTCTTTTTTATTCACTCCCCAGTATCATAGCGCTTGGAATAAATGGGGGAAAGCACTGTTATATCAGAGTCAGAAACCTGTGTGAATATAAAATGCCCCCTGTTTATCGCCACTCTTAATTCCCAAATGTGTATATTTTAACAATCTACAATTCAGGGGGGAATATCCAAGGCTTTTTCCCAAGGCAGACCTGTCAGGATTTGTGCTAGACTGAGAACCCCCTGTGTAGAGGGACAAAGGACAGCTTGAGGGTACGGGGTGTCCATATTTAGCACTGACACAGCACTTCCGTCTGTAACGTGCCTTACAAACATTAGCTAATTAAGAGGAACCGCAGCCCTGCAAGGTATTTTAGCAGGATGCAGAGATGAAGACCTACAGGCAATGCAGCCAGGATGCATAAATCATGAAGTGTTAAATCAACATGACCTGAAAACCAGCAGGGCTCCCTCCCCCTTTTCTTGCCAGGGCTGTCTTTTGGGAATGGCAGGAAGTTAGATTTTATGCCGAGTGATGGTGGTGGGAGATGTCTGGGTGGGAGAACGGAGGTGAAGTTCTAAGTATCACATTTGCAAAGGGGAAATGTTCTACTAACGCAGAGAACCGGCTTGAAGGATATAACCCTTTTAGACGCACCTCAGAGAATAGGAAATCAATGCAGTGTTTAATTAATGTACTGTAGATTGACTTCCCGTGGAGGAGCCCCAACCTGGAAAGTGCCATGCTGGGAAGTCAGACAGGGCACGGCTGGAGAGCCTAGAAAGGCAGTGAAAAAGGCCAGTGGGACAATAGGCCATTTTTTGTTCTTTCAGGGGTGAGGGAGGGCATGGTGACTAGCCTGTGATCCGACTGCACAGGCTTTGCTCACCTGCTCTGGGAAAGAGGTCTCAACAGGTAACAGCATTGCACCGCCATGAGTGGGATCCGGTCAGTAGCTTTGAGAGGAGGGGACGGAGTGCCATTCAGAGGAGTCTTCAGTGTAGGGGCTCTGGGTGAAGAAGACGGAGGTTCTCAAAGCCGGAGGTTCTCAAAGTCGGTGCTAGAAAATGAAACGGACACAGAAGTGCTTCAGTGCAGAGTAAATGCTCAGTGGCTTGTCGCTCTCTCCTGGCCGCCCCAGGCATGCTGCCCATATGGGGCAGGGACAGTTCTGTCTCAACCCCAGGAGGTCTGCCACCATTAGAAGCAATTCTGTGGTCAGGACGCATGCCAGATGCCCTCTACCAGCCCCAGGTGGCACTGTCCCACACGATGGCCATGAGCCGCATGTGCCAATGAGCACTGGCAGTGTGGCTCATCTGAGCTGAGCTGTCCCTGTAAACTGCTCCCCAGATTTTGAAGGTTTCATTTTTAAAAAGAGTCTAGCTTGGCCTTTGTGGCTCAGTGATTGAACGATGAACCATGAACCAGGAGGTCACGGTTCAGGGTACAAGCCCAGGTTATGGGCTGGATCCCCAGTGAGGGGCATGTGGAAGGCAGCCAGTCAATGATTCTCTCTCATCTTTGATGTTTCTCTCTCCCTCCCTCTTCCTCTCTGAAATCAATAAAAAAAAAGAGTCTAAAATATTTTATTAATAGTTTTAATGTTTATTGCATATTGCGAGGAGAATAGACATATTGGGTTAAATGAAATATATTCAAATTAATTCTACCTCTTTTTTCTTTTCTAAAATGTGATAATGGGAGACTTAAAGTTACATACTGAGCTTACATTTGTGGCTCACATTTATATTTCTGTTGGATGGTGTTGCCCTAGAACACGACTCTCAAACATCTTGGCTCACGCACTTCATCAGTTTTTAAAAAGTTTGAGAATGCATCCCCAAAATACATATTTTTCTTGTTTATAAGTAGACATTATGTACATTAGAAAACATACAAAAATAGAAAACAAACATATGAATAGAGGTTTCTAACATCTTCTTCCCATACCTCAGTGATCACCACATGTACCCCAGGTATACATGCCCCTTTGGAAATTGCTACCTTAGAAATGGCTCTTGGCACAAACCAGTTTGGTTCAGTGGATAAAGCAATGGCCTGCGGATTGAAGGGTCCCAGGTTTGATTCTGGTCAAGGGTACATGCCTAGGATTCAGGCTCAATCCCCAGTGTGTGTGTGTGGGTGGGTGGGCGGCGTGCAGGAGGCAGCCGATCAATGATTCTCTCTCATCATTGATGTTTCTATCTCTCTCTCCCTCGCCCTTCCTCTCCAAAGTCAATAATAATAATAATAATAATAATAATAATAATAAGTGGCTCTTGAGGCAAAGGACCCACTTATCACACTCCTACGCTCCTTTGGGGAGTAAAGGAACTGGATGATTAAAATTGGAGAGAAACAAAATTACCAGAAAAGTTGTAACAATATTCAGATTATACAAGTACAACCAAAGTAAAATATTACAAATGTAACAAGTTAAAAAATATATTAAAGGCTATCAATAGGCTCCCCTGAGTTTCAGCTGCAGAACTTTATTGAAGGGTGGGCAAGTGGAGGAGGGGCCAAGTGGGAGACAATGAGATCCAGTCCAGAAGCTAACTTTTCATAGAACTTTACAGAAGGATAGAAAGATGTCAATTGTTTGAAGCAAAGATTATAGGGGTGGGACTAAGGCATGCCCTACGTGCTCTTTGGTACCTTCTTCACGCACCACCAACCCCCATGCAGTAAAGAGGGACAGGCTCTGGGTTTCTAAACATTTAGATGAGGAGAGAGAAAGGAAAGTGCCGAGAAATAAGGAAATGGAGAAGGAGCCCTTACCCATTTTCAGATTCTATGAGCAGGGGCATGGAGTCCACTTGATATGGGGCCCCAAGAGGTCATGTTAGGTGTTGAGAAAGGCTACGATTTGAGGGCAGCAGTGAAAGACTCCTCTGCCCAAGTTTGGTCCAAGAATTTAAGAGATTATGGCTTGAGCATAGGGAGGACTTGCCCCATATATTTTAAAATACATTAGACCATCTCTTTCATGATCTTAGAGAGGGGGAGAATATCATAACTGATACTAATTTTCTGGCAGTAGAATTATCTGAATTAGAAAACCATAGAAATGTGAAAAGCTTTAATAAAAAATTTCTTAACTAATACATGTACATAGTTATATCTTTTAAAATGTCAAATAGAAAAGAAAACAAAAGTCCTTTATCCCACCTCCACATTCCAGATTTCCACTTCCCAGGAACCTGCAACTTTTCTATTTTTTTTTATTTTTTATTTTTTTAAAATATATTTTATTGATTTTTTACAGAAAGGAAGGGAGAGAGGTAGAAAGTCAGAAACATCAATGAGAGAGAGACATCCATCAGCCGCCTTCTGCACGCCCCACAGTGGAGATGTGCCCGCAAGCAAGGTACATGCCCCCGACTGGAATCGAACCTGGGACCTTTCAGTCGCAAGCCGAAGCTCTATCCACTGAGCCAAACCGGTCTCGGCTCTATTTTTTTTTAAATTAAATCTTTATTATTCAGATTATTACATTTGTTTCTCTTTTTTCCCCTCCATAGCTCCCCTGCACCCGGCTTCCACCCATCCCTCTACCCTTACCTCCCTCCCATTGATCTCATCCAATAGGTGTATGATTTCTGTCCAGTCTCTCCCTGTACACCCCTCACCCCTTTCCCCCTGAGAATTACCAGTCCACTCCCTTTCTGTGCTTCTGATTCTATTATATTCACCAATTTATTCTGTTGATCAAATTTTTAATTAACTTAATTTTTAGATTCCCTTGTTGATAGATATGTATTTGTTGTTCATAATTTTGTCTTTTACCTTTTTCTTCTTCCTCTTCTAAAAGATACCTTTCAGCATTTCATATAATACTGGTTTGGAGTTGATAAACTCCTTTAGCTTTTTCTTATCTGTGAAGCTCTTTATCTGCCCTGCAATTCTGAATGATAGCTTTGCTAAATGGAATATTCTTGCCTGTAGGTTCTTGCTATTCATCACGTTGAATATTTCTTGCCACTCCCGTCTGGGCTGCATAGTTTCTGTTGAGAAATCAGCTGACAGTCATATGGGTGCTCCATTGTAGGTAATGAACTGTTTTTCTCTTGCTGCTTTTAATATTATCTCTTTGTCTTTTGCTCTTGGTATTTTAATGATGATGTGTCTTGGTGTAGTCCTCTTTGGATTCCTTCTATATGGGATTCTGTGTGCTTCTTGGACTTGTAAGTTTATTTCTTTTACCAGATGTGGGAAGTTTTCAGTCATTATTTCTTTAAATAGGTTTTTAGTATCTTGCTCTCTCTCTTCTTCTGGAACCCCCACAATTCTGATGTTGGTACGCTTGAAGCTGTCCCAGAGGCTCCTTACATTATCTTCACATTTTTGGATTCTTTTGTCTTCTTGCTTTTCCAGTTGAGTGTTTTCTGCTTCTTTATATTTCAAATTTTTGATTTTGATTCTTGATTCTTCCTCTAGTCTGCTGTTAGGTCTCTGTATAATATTTTTTATTTCTGTCAATGTATGTTTATTTCTAGTTGGTCCTTTTCCATCTCTAGTTGGTTCTTTTTCATCTCTTCTTGGGACTTGCTAACTTTATCCAACTTTTCTAGGATATTCTTGAAAAACCTTATAAGCATAGTTTTGAACTCTATATCCAGTCATTTGTTTTTCTCCATTTCTTTTGTTTGTGATCCCTTCCCTTGTCTCGGCATTTTCACTATGCCAGGAGAACTTCTGTGTTGGAGTCAGCTTTATGATACCAGACTTGCAAAACCAAAGAAGCCTCTCTGTTGAGCTTGGGATGGGTGGAGTCTCAGGGCTTAAGGGACCGCTTGCCTTCCAGTCTGCCCTGCCCTCCATGGCCCCTGAGTCTCTCGTGACTGGGTAAACGCTGGAGCAGTCCCTGTGTGCGCAAGTACGTTCTCTTGCAGTGCCTCTAGACTGCTGCCCCTCTGGCTCCCCTGTTGCCCCGGGACCACAAGAGTCTGGGTCCCCAGGGTTTTGCCCGAAACTGGGGTTTAGTGGAGTTAGAAGTGACACAGTTGGGAGGGTCTGTCTTCCTCCCACTTGTGAAAGCCAGTGGCACAATCAGCAGTTGGTCCTCTGTGTGCAGTGCCGTGTGTGCCACCAGCTTCTGATCTTTTGCGACTCCCCTAAATTTCCGTGCACTTCTCCCTTTTCACAGTCCAAATTCCCCCCGTATGAGTTTCGGCCGGATCTGGGGTTTAGTGTCGTAGGATAAGGGGTTCAATGCCTTTGAGAGTCTCCGTTTCCCTTCCGCCAGAGAAAGCCAGCCAGGTTCTCCGGCACCCGCTCTCTCCACGCACGTCTCCATCTTTGTTTCTCAGTTTTTTCAGCTCCTCTGGGTCTCTGTGAGCCCCTCTCTTTCCTTCTCGTTGTAGAACTTCCACTCAGCCAGCTTTCCTGTGGTTCTGGATGATGTCCGTTCTGTCTTTTAGTTGTAGTTTTGAAATTGTTGTGCGAGGTAGCAGTGTAGGTGTTTACCTATGCCGCCATCTTGGATTCTCTTCCCTGCAACTTTTTAAGCTGCTTTTCCTCGCATTTACCTCCATAATTCTCAATAAGGTATTCTTACTGCTTCTGAAGATTTTTAGTTTTATATATTATCTAAGGACTTCTTACTATGGGAGACGAAAGTGCAACTCCCTTACACACACACACACTTTACCCCACTCCTAGTTATATCCCAATTTCATAACTTTGGTTATTAACAGAGTACATTGCTACGACTGTGCCAATGTTATTCACAGCAGAGCCAGATCATGTATTATGATTTCCCTTTTTAAAATGACTTACTGTTGTTTTTTTTCCTAGAATTAATAAGCACCTTAAAAACCGTTGCTTAGTTTTCTATTTTACTGATGTCTCACTCATTCGTCTTCAAACTTCCGCACTCCACAGCAGGGATCCCTCACATGTTCACGCGATAGGAAATGGGGCCCTTTTCTGGCTTCTCTCGTCCTCCTGTGCTAATCTGGGCTGGAATAAACTCGTCATCCTGGGGCTTCCCTTTACCAGCAGTCTCGCATTTCCCTTTGGCCTTATCTTTTGCAATTTTTTTGCTCTGTGGTTTCATAATTACTTTATTCATTGACTTCCTTTTTTATGAGTGTTAAGGAAGGTACAGACATCATTTTTTTTTTTTTTTCCAGAAGGGCTGCTTATTGGGTGGTGGGAACAGAACATTTTCCAACCTCAGTCTTGTGGAGTAAAAGTCATAGCAGCCTCATAGAAACAAACCACAGCATCGGAAAACCGTGGCCAGTGCAAGACCAGGGGCAACTGAAGGGAAATGTCTCTACCAACTGGAGTCAACCCCGACCACTTGGACTTCATGGTAGAATGCAGTCCTCTTACATGATAGTAACACTTTTGTTCTGTAAATATTAGAACAAAATCAGTGTGTTACGAAATTATTTAAGTCTATTTAAATCTTTAATTTAATTATTTAAATCTATTTAATACCAGATTTAAATAATTCAGAACAAATCATTTTGTAAGCTCTGGAAAGTAACTCTGAGTCATATGAGAAAGTAAACACATGTGATTGTGGGTCATTCATTTCAAGTCCAGAAGCAACTCCTGTGGCCCAAAGTGGAACTTTCTGAGCAAAACCAAACTATAATGGATTGAGATATGTAAAATATGCTTAAATCCAGGGGCTCTTTGGAGGATATTCATTATTCTGAAAACTGGTAAAGGAATCAACATCTTGCCTTTTCTGAAAAACAAACAAGCTATCCCTAAAGGTAACCAATAGATGGTAAGAGAGAGAAAGTTTTTAAAAAAATTTTTTTCCAGCTGACAAAAGAGGATAGAATAAATTATATTACAACCCCTACTGAAATAATGGATCTAGGGAATGATCATCAGTGGCTATTGAAATCATTTGCTGAGAACTTTATAATAGACTAGTGGCCTGGTACATGAAATTCATGCTTGGGGGTCGGGGGGACAGGGTAGTTCCCTCAGCCCAGCCTTTACCCTCTCCAATCGAGGTCCCCTTGGGGGATGTCTGACTTGCAATCTGGGACTGCTGGCTCCAAACCACTCACCTGCCTGCCTGGTTACCCCTAACCCCTCTGCCTGCCTTCCCAATCACCCCTAACCTCTCTGCCTGCCTGCCTGCCTGCCTGATCACCCTTAACTGCCCTCCCCTGCCGGCCTGATATCACCCCAACTGCTCTCCTCTGCTGGCCTGATCTCGCCCCTAACTGCCTCTGCCTGCCTGATCACCCCCAACTGCCCTCTCTTACTGGCCTGATATCACTGCCAATGGCCTTAAAACCCCTTCTTAGCTCCCACCTGAGGTTCTACCTTTGCAATTCACCCAGATTAGGTTCTAATTGGTCGGTTTCTATGCCAGTCAGCATCTCTGGGCCTATCTCCGGACCTGATTAGCAGCCCCCATAAAGGCACGAAGAGAAAGAGAGGTATGCTGCTGGCCAGGCCTGGAAAGAAAGAGAGAGGCAAGGGCTGATCAACAGCTGCCCTACTTCTCTCTCTAGGCCTCTCTTTGGGCCTGATCGGCAGCCCTCTCAGCAGTCAATGCTGGGTTGCCACACCTGCAGCAGCAGCAGCACTTACTACAGGACTGACTTCCAGTGTTTGGTGGAGCCTTCAGTCCTCTTTATATATATATCAGGCTGAAAACAGTGATCAATCTTAATATTACAAAAAGGAGAGGCAAACACATTGTGTGATGTAAATAGGAAGTGTACAACATTGCCAATAAAATATTCTTGCCAGCAAATCACTTGAATGTGATCCATTTAAGTCTCTAGATTTTATTCAAAACAAATAGAGGGAGCAGGCACATGGTGCATTGCCATTATAGGGATGCAGTAAATAAAATAATCAAAAATCAGAATATAGGAAACTCTACAGGACAAATTACACTGTTTCTGTCACAGATAAATTGTAAGGAAAAAAGAGTAGCTAGAGATGAATAGAGTCAAGAATCCACACTCAGATATAGGATGTGGATCTTGATTCTAACACATCAACTACACAAATGAGCAATGCTTTATGAGACAACCAGGGAAATGTGAACACTGACTAAACATTTAGTACAAGGAATTATTGTTAGTTGTTTAAGGCATGACACTGGTATTGTGATTGTGTTTTAAAGGGACTTCTTGTTGTTTAGAGATACATTCCAAAGTAAAGACAGGCTTAGTTCACTGCCTTCTTTGTCCTACAAACTGTTATGCCACAGGGTTGCCTCTCTATATAACAGGTGGAAAGCTAGTGTAGGTGCCCAGGACCCTACTGGCTTGTCACAGAGCCCACTCTATGTGGGACCTTGGAGTCAGTTTAGGTCTTCAAAGCCAAAGAAGATTCAGGGTAGCTGGCCACTATGAATGCTTATAATCAGTGAGTGTGAAAATGTGTGCCAGGACAAGCTACAGGGAGTGGTGGGGCCAGGGTAAATTAAAGCACACTTGCTCTATCTGAAGGCATTCAAATTCAATGTCTGTGTTTGAGAACACAAAATCTCAAGCTCTATCCTTTAGCCAAATTCATGATCTCTGCAGTAGACCTAAACCTATACTTAAGCTGAATGTTGACTTACCTTGGTAGTACAACTTTTGGCCATATCCATGTCTTTGTCAATAGAGAACTTTAGCACCTAGTCAGAGTGGATTTAAAAATATTATGCTTATCAAACTGACAAAACAAGAATGTGTAGGAAATGCACTACCAGGAAAAAAGCAGTCCCTTGGGGAGCCTGACTATGTTGATTTAATGATAAGAATCTGTACACCAAGGGTGTCAGCCGGCACAGGAAGTCCATTCTGCTGGAGACTCAGCAGTGCCCCAGTCAGAACTGTGGCCACATCGATTGGCTCCAAAGGGCATCCTTTATACATTCAGGCAAAGGGCATATCTAGACTTGCCAGTCATCAGAGACTTTCCTGGATACTAAAAGGGTGTGGGACATTTAGGGCCTAAGAAAGAGGCTAGAGACCTACTTCTCTTGTCCTCCTTTCGATTGGTTGATTTTTTATTCAGTTTAAAAAGAATTCCTAAATAC
Source organism: Lasiurus cinereus (assembly GCA_011751065.1). NCBI lineage: Eukaryota > Metazoa > Chordata > Mammalia > Chiroptera > Vespertilionidae > Lasiurus > Lasiurus cinereus. The sequence continues at coordinate 14,845 of JAAGEH010002291.1, read as the reverse complement.
TAGAGGAAATATCAGAATGTGCTAGGAAACTATTACAAAACAACAACAAAAAAACAAAACAGGACCTTTGGTGTATTTCAGTATCTCACTCACCAGACACGATAATTAATTATTTAGTGGGTTATCAGGAAGGCTGACTGTATCAACTTCTGCATTGTCAAGAACAAATACTTACTGATAGTACCATGTTAGAAGCTATATCAAGCTCTGTGGGGGGTTCAGACACAAATAAGGTCTTGCCCTACCAGATCTTACAATATAAATCAAGATTGGAAGCCCCTAAGAGTACATTCTAAGACATAATGTGATAAATGGAAATGATTGCAAGATTTGGAAAGGCTGAGATGGACAGACACAGCTTCACAGAAGATCTGGGAACTGACCAGCTTTGAAGAGTGGCCTAAATTTCAGTAGGTGTTGAGGAGAGAGAGCCTTCTTCCTATCTAATCCTTTCATGGTGTACTAGATGTTTTCAGTGTCTGCTTGTCTGTATTCCTCCCAAAAAAAGCCACCTTGCCCAAAGGCTCTTCTAGGGAGTCATGTTTTAACGTCTATGATCCTCTGTTCCAGCAGGTTGGGCAAGAGGTGGTTACCTGACTCAGGACTGTCACTTTCAGGTATGGCTTGACCAGCACAGCCAAGCTTAGAAAGATATTCTGAGATTATGAGAGTATACTTCTTGACAATTTAAATGCAGAAGCATGGAAAGAGCTCATGGGAAAGGATGCAATGTGTAAGTCAAAGCAAGAAGAAAAGAAGGTGGTACCAGGCTTGGTGGAGCTTGAGGACTTCCTGATTTCATTAACAGTTCTCCTTGTAATCCTCCACCTGAAAGTAAATTAAGTGGGTATCTGTTTCTTAACCAAATGAGCTCCTTAAATTATATGAACACAACGAATGGAATAGTTAACATGTTTTTCCCTCCTTTTTCCCTCTCTCTTACCTCTGAGACTCTCTTTGTACAAATACCTTGAAAGTCATCTTCGTGTTTACAAGGTGTTCATTGCCCTTATGTTAATATGCCAGAGTAATCAACAAATGCCATAGATTAACCAGAACTTTTGGTTTCTCTTTTTCTTACCTCCAACTTCTCTCCCTCCTTCCTTCCTTCCTTCTTTGTGTTAAGGAGGTAATGAGAGCAATGAGTGATAAAGGTGGGCAATAAAATCAAACTAGGGTAGAGTTAACACACAACTGTAGCTAGAGCTAGTTTACAAATTAGATTCTAAGCTCCTAAGGACTTGGTGGAAAACTTAGTTAATGACAAACTTTTTAGTATTTGGAAGGCAGGAATAAGGCAGTTGTGACCCAACAGAAATTTCTCAAGTGGGTTCTCAAAAAGTGAACACCATGTCATTCTTAACCAACAAATGACAGGTGGCCGGCCCTTCCTTAGAAAATCTCTTATGCAAATTCTGTCTAATGCCAGAATCCTTCTAAGGAAGGGAACTCTCCTTGTTTTAAGTATAAACATTTCTGATGGTTTTGTTATTATCATAATTACCTAGCTAATATTAATATAGGAAGGAAGCAAAGGGGAGGCCAGACATTTATAAGCATCGTCATCTGGGCAGCTTCACCAGGAAGCTACACTTCACGCTCTCCAGGGAACCACCCTTCCATCCCATGCACATCACTGGGGGAAGGACTTAAACAAAGGGGGAAGTGGCCACCTGGGAAGTGAAATCAGGGTGACATAGAGAAGGTACTTGTCTGTCAATCTACCTTGGGAAAAAGATCATTGACTAAGGGGGTGGAGCCACTGCAAGTACATGAAATCCTGAAGGGTTATTTGGTTAAGCTCCTGGTAATAATCCCCAGACAAGGAATTCTCTCTCTCCTGCTTTGCTCCTGCTCCTTTGCACTCTCTTGCTTCATGACGCACACTTGCCCACCCTGTGGCTTTAAGCAGACTCCACACACAATAGACTGTAACTGGGAACACAAACTACACTGTGCCAGCCAGATGCAGTGATATGGAGCAGAGACTCTGGGCAGTGGCTTTAAGCCTTGCCCTGCTGAAGACAACATTGGACTTTTTTGAGGTGAGATGGAGAGAGACAGACACTTGGAAGGGAATTCCCCTTAATTTTACATCATCAATAAAGCTTTCCACAATACATCATCTTCCTACATCTTCCTCTTGGGGCCTCAGTAAATTATTTTCCACAGGCACCCCAAGAATTCCACTTCCACCAGTAACAGGTGGGGATGCAGAAGGCACACCACTGATTTGATTGGATCCAAGAAAAAAGGGCAAGAATAATTGCCTTCCAGCCCTCTAGGCAATCTTTGATGAATAGCATTCCTCATAACTCTACTTTGATAAGAATTAAAGAGCCGAGAGGTTATATTCTGCGGGCAGAAATTGGATACAGCTGATTAACAGCAGGTGCATATTTCGGACACTTTGATATGTGGATAATCAATGGAGCAGATGTTAATGGTGTTAATGATTGACATACGTTAATTTTTTGGAAGCAAAGTGCCAAACCAGGAGAGGTGTCACCAAATCTTCCAAGAGATCTCAACTGAACATCCAACTAGGTGAGGGGCTGCTGGTGGAGTTAGAAAGGCTATGGGAGACTAGATTTTTATTTCCTATTTATTTTGGCCCACCATGATCAACTTTGCAATGCATGTTTCATGGAAGATCTTCTATTTCAACATGGATGATTGTTAACAATCAAGTTATTTTGTAACATTTATTGGCTAGTTGCTCTCCATTTTCCTAAAATTATGGTGATGCAGTGTTTATTTTATTTATTTTTAAATGTGTAAAATATACTGAATGCTTGGCACTTGTCCATCCTGGAGTAAATAACTAAAGCACATGAGGAAAGTATTATATAGAGCTTTATTTGACAAGCTGATTTATTTAAAATCAACAAAAAGTGGCTAATGGAACCTTAGAGCAGTAATTTCACATTTATATTAACCTTTAATGAGCCCATGTGGTTTCTTTAAAATCTATATTACCTGTATAAAGAAAATCCATTCATTAGAAATACAGTCTCTGATTTTGGTAACAGAGCCAATATTCATATCCCACACAAGGCAATTCTAGTGAGCTTTGAATTGCAAGATATTTCACTTTGTGAATATAAAGCTTTATTATCAACACTTATTTCCCATGCTGTCTATTGAAAGACTATGTTGACCACCTACTGTAACTAATGTAACTGGTAAATGGTTGAGTCAGTAATGGATAAAACAACAATGTAGTTAATATCTTTTTTAGGAAAATAACATATATATATTGGGCATATTTGCAAATAATCATTTTTACTTCTTGAGGTTTTAATATAAATTTATTTATTTAAAAATGTGTATGTCAATTCCAATTGGCTAATTCTGTATTTTTCTGTTAAATTGCAAAAACAAGAAAAATCTCATTTGTCTAATTAATTAGCATCAATCCCCCTAGACCAAGCTTTTTGGGTCAGGCTCAGTGTGGGTTGTTGTCTAGCATATGGTTCAGTTCCCCATTCCCAATCCATTCTGTGACTAGCCTTTGCTCAAAGAATAGTCTAAAGCCACAGCAAGGGACTATGAGCAAGGTGGATTCTGTTAGAAGAGGATGAAGGAGTTTCATGCATCATGATTGATGTGTATTGTAAACAACACTGATATATCATCTTGTTATATATATATTTGCATTTGTCTGCTAACTTTGTAAGGATGAATTTCAAGAACAGTAACTGTTGAGTCAAAGGGTATGAAAAAATGTAATCTTACTACTTATACTGACATTTTTACCATTACATTTCTTAATCTCTTTTTTAAAAACAATCTTTATAGTTGAGAGTATTACAGATGCCCTCCTTTTTTCTCCCCATTTCCTCTTTCCACTTAGTTCCCGCTCCACCCCAGGCTTTCACCACCCTATTGTCTATGTCCATAAGTAATGCATATATGCATATAAGATCTTTGATTAATCTCTTCCCGCCCCCCACCCACCATCCCCCTTCCCTCTGAGATTCGTCAGTTCTGTTCCACTTTTCCATGCCTCTGGTTCTATTTTATTCATCAGTTTATTTTGTTTGTTAGATTCCTTGTTCATTTATTTTTATTTTTAGATTCAATAGTTGATAGATATGTGTTTATTGCTATTTTATTGTTCAGATATTTGATCTCTTCTTCTATGCCTCCTCCTTTTTCTCCACCTCCTTCTTATTCCTCCTCTTCTTATAGAACATCCTTCAACATTTCATATATACTGGTTTGGTGGTGATGAACTCCTTTAGCCTTTTTTTTTGTTTTTTTTTTTTTTTTTTTTGTGAAGCTCTTTATCTGACCTTCAATTCTAAATAATAGCTTTGCTGGGTAGAATTATATTGGTTGTAGGTCCTTGCTATTTATTACTTTGAATATTTCTTGCCACTACCTTCTGGCCTGCAAAGTTTCTATTGAGAAATCAGCTGACAGCTATATGGGTGCTCCCTTGTAGGTAACCAACTGCTTTTTTTCTTGTTGCTTTTAAGATTATCTGTTTGTCTTTAACCTTTGGCATTTTAATTATGATGTGTTTTGGTGTAGTCCTCTTTGGGTTCCTCTTATTTGGGACTCTCTGTGATTCCTGGACTTATAAGTCTATTTCTTTCACCGATAAGGGAAGTTTTCTGTCATTATTTCTTCAAATAGGTTTTCAATATCTTGTTCTCTCTCTTTTCCTTCTGGCACTTCCATAATGCAAATGTTGGTACACCTGAAGTTGTCCCAGAGGCTTCTTACACTATCTTCATATTTTGGATTATTTTTTATTTTTGCTCTTCTGATTGGGTTCTTTTTGCTTCTCATATTCCAAATCGTTTATTTGATTTTCAGAATCCTCTGCTGTTGAATCTCTGTAAGATTTCACTTACTAAACACCAAGAATATATTACTCACTCTTCATATGTATAAGCATCTATATTAGTATATATAAAAGCCTAAGTGTCCATTTGACCATCTGACCAGTAGCTATGACACTCAATGACCACCAGGAGGCAGATGCTCAATGCAGGAGCTGTCATGATGTGCATTGGCCATTTAAAAAGAAATGGCACTGTGGATCTGGTGCCAACAAACCAACACTCAGCTTCTCCTAAGTGGGACACAGGCCTCGCCACCACCCCAGAGCTACACCTCACCAAATTGCAGCCCAAACTGCCAAGACCCCCGGTGCAAAATGTGGCCTACAGCCCAGCCCAGCCCAGCCTGGAAATGGTTACTGTGGGTGCCGGGTAATGACGTCACATAGCAACACCCAGCTTCCTCTCCCTAGTGATGACTAGCCTCCTTGGAGTTTTATCAGCCCAGGAACACAACGTGCTTTATAGCCAGGTGCAAACATTTTACACTTTAACAAAATGTTTGTGTAGTGTTTTCACATGCCTCATCTCATTTGATCCTCACTGAAGTCCTGGAATAGGTAGACAGGAGACTTGATAGAATCCTTTTTTTTATTAGCCAGAAAATGGAGATTTAGAAACTTTAGAAACTTGATCCGACTGAAAAGAAGTAAGAAATGGGAGGCCTTGAAAATGACTTCAGGTTTTCTCAATGCAGAGAATGTAGTCAAACACTGCTGCAGTGAAATATTTTACCCTTTGTTCTCCCTGTGTGATCCACAATAATAATCTGCTTCGTGTTAATATTTACTGCTGTGTTGCTAACAATTACCTGAAAGAGAAGTTGGGTTGCTTCACTGACTGGAAAAAGTTTAGCTAAATCAGAAAGCAGGTCTAATTAAGCAAGTTTATTCTATATACTAGTATATAAAAGGCTAATTTGAGTCATGCATGCATGATGCATATAAAGCTGATGCCAATCACATGTGTGTGTTTCTATCTGTCATTATAGATTGTAAATTTTGTTGACTCTTCTATTATAGAGAAAGGGCAAATAGTGATATTAAAACATTTCTTCTAATTAATTTCCTTTCAATATGCATGGATCCTTGTATTGAGCCTCTAGTAATAAAAAGTTTCATTTCTATAATTAGCTCACAAAAATAGTTGTGCTTTACAACCTGTTGCTTTCCTTGTTTTTCTGTAAAACTTTTAATGAAATAATGGAAATATAATTTTGGGAAATATTCATATCTCTAGAATGTTTTTTTACTTCAAGAAAAGGTTAGGATTTGATTGCTGTTAGGGAGGCTAAAATCCAGGAGAGAGAGAGATAAAATTCCGGGTGCTCTTTTTCCCTTAATTTTATAATGCATTAAAAAACAAACTGCCCTCAGGGTGGTGAAACAGCTGACAAAGTTTGGAAAGTCAGGCCTGGCTGTTCCCTCTGTCTGGCCTGCCCTACAGGCTGTCTAAGTGATCCTGATGCAATAGTTGTCCCTAGCTTCACTCAGACAGGGTTCTTTTTTCTTTATACTTCCCTTGCTGTAGAGCTTCAGCATGAGGGCAGAGGAGATTCTGGTGTTTACTCAAAGTTCAGATTCCTGCACTCCAACTCCTGAGATTCTAATTTGGTAGTTTTGAGGCCCAAGAATCTGTATTTTTACCAACATCTTCAGATAACTCTGGTACAGGTACTTGGTAAATCCCACTTTGAGAAAAATTGCTTTGGGGACTTCATGGGTACTTTTTGGATAGTAATAAAAATTACAAGTGTTCTATTAAAAAAACTACAACCTTTAAAAAAACAACCTTGTGTATGCTACTCTTTGTTTCAGGAAGTCAGTTCTGGGTGTCATCAAGCAAGTTTCTTAAAGAGGATATAACTCTCTCTCTCTAATACTTCCCGACAAGAATGCAGTGTTTCCTAACCTTTTCCTACTGTTCCATCCTTTGTAATTAACTCCATCTGTCTGAGAGTCTTCTATTCCTAACCTCCCAGGTTCTCCTGTTCTTATTGGGCCATGCCAGAATCCGTTGAGGAGTCTAGAGTTTCTCCTGATCCTACTTTAGGAATTAGTATTTTGAAGAAAAATTCCTGGGACAGGTTAGGGAATGTGTAAGGAAGTCATTTGTCTGTTTGCCAGTTTTGACTAGCTGACGTTATCTGAGTTAGTTAGAACCTGGCTCTTAGCCTTGAAAGTCCTGATACTTGATTTTTGTCACCAAATAAGACCAGATCTGATCTGTAAGCAGGCTCACTCTAATCAAACTCAAAGAGCCTGGTGCATGCTACCAGCATGCCAAACATCTATTTTCAGCTAGAAATGAACTGGAACATTTGCACTGGCATAGACCTCCCCACACGTGAGTGGTTTTGGTAGCCCAAATTTAATCAGAAGTTTGCTTCGTGGGTAAAGATTCAGAATAAGGGTGTTTATATACATAATTTAATTTCTGGATACCTGGAGGCTGCTGTATTCCAATCTTCACGATGGAGATGGCCTCACTAATCTAGCTGACCAGTTATGCCTTCTGAGAGATACATGTATTTTGTGGATTTGTTAATGCAACCAGTTAAATTTTACTCTGACCCAGAAAATGACTTCATCTCTTTAACATGACTTTGCCTCTCTCTGCTTCCTTCCCTTTGATCCTTCATTTCTTTCTTTTTCTTTTTTTAATGTTTTTATTGATTTTTAGAGAGAGAGGAAGGGAGAAGAATAGAGAGATAGAAACATCAATGAGAGAAAAACATCATTGATCAGCTGCCTCCTGCATGCCCCATACTGGGGATTGAGCCCGTAACCCTGATCTCCTGGTTCATGGTTGACATTCAACCACTGAACATCACCAGCTAGCTCTTTTTGTTTGTTTTACAGGTAATTCTTATTATTCTTTATCCATCTTTATATCATTTTCCCAAGTTATTATGTGGAGTGGGAGGTAGGGATGTAGTTTACTATTATTGAGTCAGGCACTTCATAGTTGTCCTCTAGTGTTTGCACACTACTCCCAGTTTTCTTGTGATTTTTGTCTTTACATTGAAAACCAAATTTATTATTTGGATCTTGTTACAGAAGAAAATCTATTTTCAAGAGTGAGAGAACTGCACTGTCCAATATGATACCATTGGCCACTTATGGTGGCTATTTAAATTTAAATCTATTAAAATTAAATTAAATTAAAAAAATCAGTTTCTTAGTTGCATTAACTACATTTCAAGTGCTTGTCAGCCACATATAGGGAATCCCTATTGGATAACATAGACATAGAACATATCCATTATCACAGAAAGTTCTATTGGACAGCACTGGCCTAGAGACACCTACATTAAAAAGAAGTGACGGAATCCTTATATAGTTTGTATGCCACAGGCAAAAAATTGGAGTATTTGTTTGATTTTGTTGTTGTTGAGATGTCTAATACTAGTGATATTTGTCAGTTATAACTAAGTCCAACGATACATATAACTGAAGTGAGTAAGTCTTTCTACCCATCTTTCCATTCTTCCTGACTCTTTTGGTTGCAAGTAACAGAATCACACTCTGGTTAGCTCAAAAATAAATAAATAAATAAATAAATAAATAAATAAATAAATAAATAAAGCATTCAAGATTACAGGAGCATCCAAGCACAGGAATATAGCTCAGCCTGAGAACAAACTGGAACCTAAGACTTGATTCTTATCAGCACTCTATCTGCTCCTCTCTTCGCATCTGCCTTATTTTGGTTTCTCTCTGGAGTGACTTACAATGCTTTTTCACTCCAAGAAACAACAAATATAATCATGAATAGCGCCTGAGATTATATTTCTTCCATTCAATACACTAGCCAGGCTGAGGCTAGACTCTTTCAGTGCTCATTGCAAACATCTTTAGGAAGGTGCTCATGGGCCTGCTTGGCTCAGGTGTCCATTCCTGGTCCAGCTGGCTATGATTGGGAGCTAGGTCAACCATAGTTACATGAAGCCCTGCTGCTGCAGTGGCCATTGTGGTTTAGATGGTGGGACGGGTGGAAAACGACACGGAGCTGGGCAGCCAGTCAACCCCATGGGATGCCACTACAATTCCCATTTTACCTTTTGGTGGCTGAGGACACCCCACTTTGGTCCTTTTCCTGAGCTTTCCCTGAGTCACAAATGAATGTACTCTATTTCTACACTCTCTATTTCTAATCAGTTTCTTACCTTGTGTATGTTTACAATGAGATTCTGCTAGATGACCAATTAACCTGGTATAGACAGCAAATTGTAGCAAAGATTTCAAATGAAGTCAGAATATCAGTTTTCTCATCTAATACTTGGAGATAATATTGCCTAACTTGAAGTAATGTTGTAAGGTTTACAGATTAGTAATAGTAGTAGTAATAATAATAATAATAATAATAATAATAATAATAAATGTTTATTCCCTTTTAAGTAATATATTATTAGTTTAACTTGGATATTAATGGATTATTTTAAGGATCCTCCAAACTGTTTTTCATAGTAGTTGCACCAATTTACTTTCCTACCAACAATGCATAAGAGGGTGCCTTTTTTCTACATTCATATATCTTTTATCTTTTTGATAACCATTCTAAATAGGCATGAGATAATAACTCATTGTGGTTTTAATTTGCATTTCCCTAGAGATAGTGATATTGAGCACTCTTTTACATACCTGTTGGCCTTTTGTATATCTTCTTTGGAAAAATATCTATTCAGATCCTTTGCCCATTTTCAATTGGATTATTTATAGCTATTGAATTATGTAAGTTCTTCATATGTTTTGGAGAGTAACCGCTTATCAATTATATGATTTGCAAATATTTTATTGATTCTGTAGGTTGTTTATTTTACTTTGTTGGTGCTTTCTTTTGCTGTGCAGAAGCTCTTATTTTGATGTAATCATACTTGTATTTATTTTTTATTTTGAAGGTCATGTTTGAGGTATCATACCCAAAAAATTATTACCGAAACTAAAGTCAAAGAGCTTTGTTCCTCTATTTTCTTCTAGGAATTTCATGGTTTCAGATCTTACATTTAAGTATTTAGTGCATTTTGAGCTATTTTTGTGAGTGGTGTAAGATATGGGTTCAATTCCATTCTTTTACATGTGAATATACATTTATTCCAATACAATTTATTGAAGAGACTCTCTTTTCTTCATTATTCTTGGCTCCCTTGTCAAACATTAGTTGACTGTATGCTTATATATTTAGTTCTGGGCTCTCCATTCTGTTCTATTAGACTAAGTGTCTGTTTTATATATATATATATATATATATATATATATATATATATATATATTTGATTTTTTACAGAGAGGAAGGGAAAGGGACAGAGAGTTAGAAACATCGATGAGAGAGAGACATCGATCAGCTGCCTCCTGCACACCCCCTACTGGGAATGTGCCCACAACCAAGGTACATGCCCCTGACTGGAATTGAACCTGGGACCTTTCAGTCCACAGGCCGACAACACTCTATCACTGAGCCAAACCGGTCTCGGCCTAAGTGTCTGTTTTTATGCCAGTACCATATTGTTCTGATTACTATAGTTTTATAATATAGCTTATAATCAGGAAGTATGATACCTTCTGCTTTGTTCTTCTTTCTTAGACTTTTTTGGCTATTGGAGTTTATTAACACATAAACTTTAATCCTATTTTTTTACATCTAGATTAAACCTACATAGGATTCAGATTTGAAAATCATGTATAACCTTTTTCAAAATCCAAGTGGATGGTTTTATCTAGCTATGTGATCTTAAGCACAACTCCATGCCAGTTTCTTCCTCTGTAAAATGGGGTCATAATACCCACTAGCTCATAACTAAATGAGTTATTACATGTGGAGTGCTCAGAATAGAGACTAGCAATAGTAAACACTTTATAAATGTTAATATTCTTATTCCTTTATGCATTGTTTCTTAAGGTATAGATTGCACTGCACTGCTAGTGAGTTGAAATACAAAGAGAATACCGAAGAATAAAATATTAGAGAGCATTGTACATAGAGAGTATTAAGTATTGTGCTACCAACCCTGTAAGTTTCAATATTTGCTTTATTTTGGCAAATCTGAATCAGTCCTTATATCTAATTTGAATGAACACCAAGAGGAATGAGGAAATAAAGAACAGAAACTCCACTGATGTGGGTCAAATGCATTTGGTTCTGCCGCTGAACAGCAAAGTGATTTGGCACATGACCTAAACTCTGCCTGGACTTCTCTTTGGTAAAAGGGAATTTCTTGTTAATATCTCACAGGAAAGTGTGAACAACTTTGAGCTACTTATGGTCTAGCACTACAGATTAAGCAACAGCTCTCAACTTGCAGGTTTTGAATTATAATTTGGTAACATCAGAGCTAATTATGACTCCTCCCATTTTTTTTGGGGGGGAGGGGTGGACCCACAGAGGAAAGGTCTTTGATTTGCAATAAATCAAGCTTTGCCAAACTTTCTAAACATTAATGAAATTCCTAGAATTGACAATGAAATATACTTCATGCGTCGGTTACATTGATTTTACACTTTATTGCAATTAAACATTGAAAATTCAAAGATTTATAACATGCTCTTTCTCTATTTTACCCTTTCTGGCTATTCCATTTTGCTTTCTTCCTCTTACTTCCCTTCCAATTTCACAGAACCCAAATTAAAACCTGAAAAAAAGCTGTGTGACACTATTCAGGAAGAGGAAGTTAATAGTTTTTAAGCATCTCATTCTCATCTTATTGAAAGCATGAAAATGGAATTGGAATCCTGTAAACCTAGTATTGACTTGGCAGAGGAGAAAGCCAGCTCTGAGGAGAAAGCCTGGCCATTGAGGGGGAGGAACTTTGCACTGGCAAGGACAGTAGTATTAAGCTAGCATAGGGAGTAAAGTGCACAGGAAGAGGACAGGTAGGACAAAACTCAAGTGTGGTGAGAAAGTTAAAGAGCATCATCATTCTGACAAGTAGAAATAAATAAAAACAGAAAAAAAATGAGATTAAAAAGGGAACAGTTTAGATTCTTCTGTGAAATTGAAGGACTTTGTATCTGACTCGCTGCTAAAAACATAAAAAGGAATTTTTTTTATTGTTGTTGAGGATCAAGGAAAGGAAGAAAGTACATCAAGCTACAATGATTTCTCTTCCTTGGAAAAGAGCAGAAGGTGTAAACAAAACACAAGCCAGTGTTTGTATGCTCCATTAACATTTATTTGGCTTTTCTTCCCCTTCCTTCATAAACATAAAAATGCTTTACATTGAATGTTTGCACATTCTTTTTGCTATCATAGTCTTCATAATTTAATATTAGTAGGTCATAAGTGAAATAAGCCAGTCAGTGAAAGAAATACCGTATAATTTCACTCATATGTGGAATCTAATGAACACAATAAACTAACAAACAATACAGAAACATGCATAGATAGAAAACAGACTGACAGCTATCAGAGGAGAGGGGTGTTCTGGGACTGGATTAAAAAGGTGAAGGGATTAAGCAAAGAAAAAAAAACCAACCCTAAATACCACACACACACACACACACACACACACACACACACACACCTCATAGACACAGAGGACATATGGTGAATACCAGAGGGAAAGGAGGTTGGGGCGGTATAAAAGGGTATGGGGAGCAGGCAGGATAAATGGTGATGTGAGGAGACTTGACTTGGGATAGTGAACACAGAATACAATATATAGATGATGTGTTATAGACCTGTACATCTGAAATCTATATATTTTTATTAACCAATGTCACCCCAATAAATTAAAAAAAAATTAGTAGGTTATTTTCAATAAATCAGTAAATAGGGACAAGAGGAAAGCATTTGCCCCAACCATTTCAGGTTACAGGGCAGAATTGATCTTGGAATTTATAACCTCCAAATTCTTGGTTTCTGTTGTTACCAGATGGCCATAACTACCGAAGGAGACATTTTAGACTACCTAGTACCAGTTAATTTGGATCTTTCTACTCTGCTGCTTGATGGAAGATGAGACAATGGGTAGGGCTGCCCCACTCCCTCACGCATTTGGGATTCCTACATGCACACAGGCACATACTCCATAGTGGCCTTGCTCAGTATCTGCAGGCAGTCAAGAAGGTAAGAGTCCACGGGAAACCCATCTGAGAGCTATGTACTTACTAACCAATACTTAGGTTGACTTCACAACCACCAATGAAGACCATCTGTGTGTAGGAATGACAATATTCATATCACAGTGCTTTTTTTTTTTTTAAGGCCTATATTCTCTGTGTCCAATTCTGTTTCTGACATAAAGAACCATTATCATTGGTTTTGGTGTATTTAAAAGTCATACTATACAACCAATTTTACTGATAATTTCTGAAAATGCTTAAGTAGACCTGCAAATGTGGGTTAGTGTGAGACTCCCCATCTGCATCAGATCTGTATCAAATGAAATGTGCTTTGAGTTCAAACTTGTACCTTTGAGGCCAGTACTTTGGGAATTCAAAGGCAAAATGAATTTTAACTTGCTACATCTTGAACATTGATGAATAATGAAAAAAAAAAGCCCTCAAAGCTGGATTAGTTCTTGCCACATTTGCCCGTCATTGTTTCTCAAACCACTGTACATAAAATCACTGGCACAAAGGATCCTTCCCTCGAAAAACAGATTCCTGGGGAAAGCAAAGAAAAAGAGCAGGGGAGGGGATAATGTGTTTGAGTTCTTTAAGGTCTGTTTACGTCCAATTTATTTTGGTTCTTAGGCCTTTGGACATGTAAGCAAGTAATTATTTTTTATGGCTGATAAAGCGAGTATGAAACAGGCGTTTTTTTTCCCCCCTTCCAAATGTCATTTTGGTTTCTAAAAATTGTTTCTTCTTGCTAGACACAAGCCAGAAGCCGGGAGCTGACCGGATGCCAAGTCCCAGGACTGTCCAGCCCTCCCTATCAGGTTTTCAGAGGAGCCTGCTGAATATTCTCGAGGTTAGAAAACCTATCCCCCAGACTCACAGATGCTGTTCTCCCCCCCACCGGCTCGGCGCAGAACATCATTATCTTTGCCGAGCTTCTGTCTCTATGGCAATAACAGATGGGAAGTGCTGCGGAATTATTCATGTTCAGGAAAGGAGGCAGTCAAGAAGGAGGGGAAGGTGGCGGCTGGGAGAGGGGGCGCGACCTGAGAGCGCCACGATGATGGGGGCGTCAGGACAGGAACTTGGGAGTGGGGGGTGGGGGGTGGCGAGAGGCTGGTGAGCTTGGGGGGAAAAAAGGGGGGCAGGTGAAATCCACGGCTGGACCCCCAAGGCGGACCCCAGACGAGCCGCAGGGAAGCAGGAACACCAGGAGAAATGGTTCAAAAATGGGCAGAAAGGAAGAAAGAAAAAAAAAAAGGGGTTTTTAAAAAGCTCGAGTGCTCCGAATTGTGCCCTGCGCCTGGGCGGGCTCTTTCTGTTCCTGATCCTGCGGGGCGGGGGCTGGAGAGCGGGGGGTGTCTTGGTGTTTCCAAACCAGACGCGGCGGCTCGGCGGAGCTCTGAGCGCGCTGAGCCCCGGGCCGAACCCCCGGGGGTCACAGCCGGAAGCGCCGAGGTCGTCTCTCCCCACGTCTCCGCTCGAGTTTCCCTCCAAAACAACACACAAAACCCCCTTCCAGTGCACACACGGTGGAAACATGTAATTTCTACCTCCGCTTTGGAACCGAGAGAACGAACAGGCTGGTGGGGAGGGAGGCGGAAAAGTAGGGGCAAAACTGTCCCCCCTTCTTCCCCTCCCATCCCCCCTCCCCCCGGTTTCGCCGGAGCCGGAGCCGGCGCTCCGGGCAGGCCCGGTGGCGGAGGGAGGTCAGCCCGGGGAAGGCGTCTGGGCGGAGGCCGCCCGGGCCAGGCGGGGGCCGCGGGGAGGGGCGAAGCACCGGCAGCTGGTGGGGCGGCGGGAGGAGGGAGGCCCCGCGGGGGCGGGGAGCAGCCCGGCGCGCCCCGGGGAGCCGAGCCCACACAGGGGGCGCCGCCACCCGGCTGCCTCCGGGGCGGGGCGGCCCAGCTGCGGCCGGCGCGGGGGAGGGGG